>OZ008367.1:364755959-365337035 GCA_963931995.1 Phaonia tiefii
GGCCCGTCAAGTTAGCGTTCTCCGATTTACTTCAATAGTAATGGTAGTAACAATTTTACCATGGTTATAGGTCTAAAGTCTGTGGGAAGCTTTCCCCGCTTTGAAAATAAACTCCGCTCCTGTATACCTGCATTCATTTGTCGTTGTTTCTAAAGTCTATACAACTTTGTCCACTTCCCAACTTTAGTAACTTTGAATACTTTTAGTGAAGCTCTATGATTGTTGGTACAATTTGTGCAACGTTTGTATAATTTGCGTATTGCTTGATAATTTGTGAACCTTTTTGGTATTTTCTGTGTTCTCTGTTGTATACTTTGTGTCATTTTTCGGAAAATTTGTTCATTGTTTGGTGCGCTTTGTACTTTTATTTGAACTTTATTTCAAACTATTATTTTGGAAATGTTTTGGTTCTAGTACACATTTTATATCATTACTTCTTAAATTGTTGGCAAATATACTTCCTAAGAATTATGATTTAATTAATCAGCTGGATGAAATTTCATCTGAAAACTTTTCAACCCCAGGGTTTTGTCCATTCTGGAATCAGAAAAAAATTTGTTTCGCAGCAAATGGCCAAAATCGCAATGGAATGGTTAAATCGAGGGAATTGTGAATGTTTTAAAAAAGTTATAGCCCATCTGTACATAATATTGGACAACTCTCATATTTCTGTTCAGAAACAAGCGCGGCACTTTTCTAGCTTACTGACTTAAGTTGTGGCCTCAAACAACCCAGAAGGGTCAACGGCCTTACAAAATGAGAATAACATGTTTCTCCAACCGGCTCGAACTTCAGCTTTTATCCTTCATGTGGTAACACCAAGCTCTCGCAGGCAATCTTCCACCTAGTCTTTCCACGGAAGTCTTGTTTTCTACTTTCCATGTTTAGGGTACGTCTTCGAATATCTTTCGCACTGGTTCATACTGATCCATTCTAATGACATGGCCATGGCCTTCGTCTTCCTCCTTTTCTATGCCCTTAGACTACGTTTTCAAATACCTTTCACACTGGTGCATTCTGATCCATTCTACTGACATTTCCTGGCCAGCTTAAAAGAGCTATTTTGATACACGCTGAGAAAAACGTCATCTGTAACATATTCTCCCAAACATATTCTGCAGGAACCACCTATATGTTTGGAACACACTTCAAGCATTTATATGTTTGCAAGTCCCTAACTCAGGTGTATTTAAATGCAAATATTAGCATGTTTACTGGCAAATATGTATGCTTTTTCGTGGAAACATATGCTTGTTTCCCTCAAACCTCCATATATTTATTTAGCAACATATGTGTATTTTCTCCCAAACATAATAATATTTAGAAATGAACTATTCTTTCGTTCTTTATTTATTATAATTAAAATAAATAAGACAAAAAATTAAAATATTTATTTTTGAAATGAGAATCTGCTGCTCTTTTGCTTCTCCTGTCTTTGTTGTTTCTCACGTTCTTGTTTTCAGAAGGTTTCAACTATGCCTTCGTTATCACTATGCTTATATACAACTCTAGTTCATGCGAGACAAGCGTGTATTAAATACTTGTGTTTTTTCTTATATTTCACAACTGGTCCGCCGTTCCGATTTTTTCAGTAGAGGCTTGGGCAGAAAATGGGATCCACGTTGCTGCCCTTTCCAGTTTCTTTTCTTAAAACCGTTTCTCACTTTGGTAGCACACATAAATATATGCGAAACACATACACAAAAACCAAAGCAACATCACAAACCATTTAACCATCCGAGCGTTTGTTTATTCTTTTCTCACCGATCATGCACTTTTGATGTCCTCTGTCCGCTGAACCATTGACGACTGAATACATGAAATTAAAGTACAATCCATCAGGCAAAATAAGAAATACTGACTTCATCTGCAATTTGCACGCACATTCAGGAATATTTATGAATCACTCACTGAGAGAATAATGCAAATATATCCAGATACACACTTACAAAACACACTTACTCGTTGCCCGCTTTTTACTCTCTTGCTCTCGAGAGAGCATAAACAGTGCAACAAACACGGCTGTATTTGTATCACAAACACAAATATATTTGGGTCGCAAACACATATGTTACAACATATTAATCATTGTGTCTGAAACATGTAATATTGAATAGCAAACACAATGAGTTTGGCCACAAGTATATTACAGTTGCGACCAGCTCCAAACACGTGTTATATTTGCATCCAAACAAAAAAAAACAGATTTTTCAGCGTGTATGCATAACTACGTCGATATCGGGAAACAGATTATACAGCTCGTGGATCATCCGTCCTCGATACTCGGCGATTTCTATTGTAGGACCATATATTTTTGGGAGCATTTTTCTCTATAAGGCTCCCAGTGATGTTTCAGCGACATGTGATATGACCCAGGATTCTGTCCCATAAAGCAAGACAGATTGTCGGCAAATCTGAAAGAGTTGGATCATTTTTCTCGAGAGAGAGACTTATCTATGAAGTTCTTGCGTAACCCGAAATATCACCTATTTTCAAGCACAATTCTTCGTTTGGTTTCTAGGCTGTCGTTATTCCTTCTGTTCACGGAAGATGCGTGTTCTGCTTGTCGAAACCAATAATCTTGTCACTATTCCACACGCTGAAAAATATGTCTTTTTTTTGTAGTTGGTATGCAAATATAACGTGTTTGTAATTTCTTGCAAATATAGAATACAATTTGTTTTTGCTACTCAATATTACATGTTGGAGACACATTGAGTACTAAATTAAAATATATATTTTTGTGAGCCGAGCACGGCTTCGTTTGTTGAAAACTGCTGCAAACAACAACGTGACAGACATCAAAGAATCAAAAAAGCAGAAGATCTATAATTCATGAAAAAATGCTTGCACGTAAGTATATGGATCTTCCAAACATATACTTGGTTCCTGTATAATATTACTTGGGCCGTTTTTTCAGCATGCATATAAACGAAATCGAATTCGAAAAAAATACCCGCATCTTTCTGTAAGGCATATAGGACTACCTATAATTAACACTGTACGTGATCAGAAAGGTCACTAACAATAAAACCCGTTAATACAACAGACTGCAATCCAATGACTTCTTAATCGCTTCCATGTTATCCCGCCCCCATCAACCTGACATGAACCTCAGACTTTCCTATCAACATAATTACTGTTTTCCACAAAACACAAATGATCAATCGATTTGCCATAAAGTTTAGCAGAAATCCTTTTTGCCTTCAACCAAACCAAATGATCACGTTTCGTGTTGGATGAAGATGCAATTGGAAGATCCCAACGAAATTGTATGTTAACCGAAAAGTCATTCCGAAATTGAATCAAAGTTAAGTGGCGGTTAAATTTTTGTTTCGCGAACACAAAAAGAGAAGGTTGTAAATTTGGTTTATATTGACAGTGGATGTGAGCTACAGTTTAGTGATGCTCTGAAGAAGAAGGTGAAAGAAGGTGTTAACTCACTGTTTTTCAAAAACAAAATATTCCTTATCTGATTTAAAAAATATTAAAAAAATAAATAAATTTTAAAATTCAATTCTAATAATTTAAACATCAGATGTTGACTTTTTTCTTATCTAAAACAAAATCAGATTCCATGGAAACATTAAAAGAAGGAAAATATTGTGTTTGAAAAAAGTGAGTTTAACACCTTCTTCCACCAGGGTCTTCAGTTGTCAAATTATGCAATAATTTCTTTGATTTTCTGCCGGATTTTAGATAAGTTTTGAAAGCTCATGGTTATGAATGACAAGTCTGTGGTTCGCTTTAGGGATGTGCGATTAATTGACCAATCAGGAAACCTGATTAATCGAATAATTGATTAATAGTACAATATGTTCAATCATTACTACGACTAATCGATTAATCTGCATTTTAATTAATCAATATTCGTAAATATTCTAAAAATTCATTAATCAGTAATTTGAATAACTGAGCAATTCATATTTTTACGATTTCTCAGTCAACATTTTTCCAACAACCTGCTTTACTGAAAATATTCAAATGTTTCCTTTTGATTGTATACTAAGTATTTGAATGTTATCCAAAAAATATTTGAATGATGAACACAATTATTCAAATGTGATTAATCAATATTCAAATTAATTGAGTATTCACAGTTTTGATTAATCAGAATTGTTAATTATTATTCGATTATTCGATCATGATATCGATTAATCAAAATTTTGTTTAACCTATTAATCACACATCCCTAGTATTCGTATTTGTGTTTCATTCCTTGCTACAGTGTTAATTCGTGTTTTGCATTGTGTAGGGTGCTCTTTTTTGTTTTCCTTTTTGATTGAAGATACTGCGCACGTTTTATGTATTTTTAATCTTTTATGGATTTTTAATCAATTCCCAGTGTTCAGGTAAAATATTAATACTTCTTATTATGTCTTCTTTCCTTCGAAGAGGCCCAATTAGATTTTATCCCAACAATGAAATAAATTTGGCCGTTATATTATGTCGATTGTTATATCCTGCCGTTAATAATGCAGTAATGCAATTTTTATTGAAGTAATAAAATGAAACTGTTTGTTGTCAACTAAATCGTCAAGGGTTTAACATTCGTAGCGATACTTGCGAGTACAGAAAGATTTCAAGTATTCAAATGTTCTCAAATAAATTAACTTCGTTTGGGGAATGTAATTGCGGCAGGCGATATATAAATGACAAATATAAATTATAAATAGTAAAAACAAATGCTCGATCTGCATAAAATTATATAATAAAATCGTTTACAGGATATTATATGTTATTTTTAAATTATAACTGTTTGAATATGGTAGCAAACAGAGTTCGTATTTACCTACCCCATGTGTAACCCATACACATCACCGTGGGGAATGGATAAGTAACGTTTACACATTACCCATAGGGTATTGGGAAATAGTGGGTAGCCTCCCACGACGATAGGAAATTATCCTGTACGATTATCCATTACACACGGCGATAGGTAAGGGTTTTTCATCGAATCGAAAATGTTAAAAATTTAGAAAAAATGTCGAATTCTCGTAAACGGAGCGTCCAATCGAAAAATTAAGTAATTTTTGTGGTTTCTAAGGGTTTTTCATATAGTGGTCCAACTCGTATGGAATAATATATTTTCAAGAATCCCCAAAATAAGAAAATCGCTATAATAAAAAAATTACTATAACTCGAAAACGATGCCTCCAATCACAAAAATAATAAATTATTTACATCCATAGGAGGCTTTAACCTACGGATGTCTTGCATACGGCATCTCTTGAAACGGAAACGGAGCGTGGAATCGGAAAAAATAACTAATTTTTACAAGTTTCTAAGGGGTTTCTTTCATAAAGTGGTCCTATCGTATGGAAGGAATTTATTTCAAAAAAATCATCTAAATAAACAAATCGCTAAAATAAAAAATGGCTATAAATCGGAAACGGTGCGTCCAATCCCAAAAATAATAACTTTGCTACCTCCATCGGGGGCTTTAACCAATAGATTTCTTTAATACGAAATCACTTATTTTTAAAGAAATCGCTAACACATACATATGTGTGTTTTAGCGATTTTTTATTTGAAAAATGTTATTTTAACGGATTTTAAAAAAAAGTGATGTCGTGTGCAAAGGAATCTATTGGTTAAAGCCTCCGAAGGAGGTACAAATATTAACAATTTTGCGTTTGGATGCACCGTTTCCGAGTTATTGCTCTCTTTTTATTTTAGCGATTTTTTTAATTTTGGCGATTTTTTTAAAATTTGGCAATTCGAATTGGACCACTTTATGAAATTCCCTTAGAAACCCGGAAAAATTGGTTATATTTCGATTGAACGCTCTGTTCCCGAAATACAGGCATAATGACAGTTTGGCGATTTTTTATTAAAATTTGGTTTTAGGGATTTGTTTAAAGAAAAAAAGTGATGCCGTATTAAAGACAATCATTGGCTACATCCTCCAGTGGAGGTAAAAAAATATTATTTTTGCGGGTGGACGCACCGTTTCCGAGTCATTGTTATTTTCTATTTTAACGATTTTCTTATTTTGGCGATTTTTTGTAAAAAAAAGTCGTCCACACGAATTGGACCACTTTATGAAAATCCCTTAGTATCCCGGAAATTTGATTATATTTCGACTGATTTTGATTTCAATAAATCCATATTTACGGTCGCCTAGCGCCATCGTGTTGAAACCACTTCTCGCTCGGATCAATATCATCCATAATTTTAAACCAAAAATCATTAATCATGGTGCGGTACCATTGACCGTAACGCGAGCTCCGGCTTCATTTTTTAAACAATTGGGTCGAATGATATCTCCAGGATGTAAACCGCAACAAACGGTGAATTTTTCCTGCATTCGATCCCTGCTCTGACCACCTTCAATTTCTTTCGTCGGCGCTCACCTTGCTCGCCTCGACATTATCGAGTATTAAGCCATGAAAAGCTTTTCAAAAATACCGTTCGGAATCGTTGTAAAACTTGTAGGTCTCAATCAGTGAGTATAAAACTAGAAAATGCTCACCTCACTGGTTGCGAGAAGCTCTCCCCAATTCCTTCATGGGATGTAATGGGAATCTATTTATTATTATTTTATTAATGGAGTCTGTAGAGTCTTTTGTGGATTGGTCTCACTCCATTTGCGGCAATTTTGTTTGTTAACAAACCCGTTAAACCAAAAATTAGCCTCATCGCTGAACACAAATTGTGCGATAAAACATTTCGTCAAACTCCAATCGACGAAAGAACGACGCACACGACGGTCTCGGGGCTTTAATTCCCGCACTAGCTGGATCTTATACGGGTGTAGGCCCAGAGCTTAGCGTAAAATTATCCACGTAGTGGACGAAGAAAGCCCCAATTCCTGCGACTGACGACAAATCGGTAAATTTGGATTTTCGTACAGCGTTTCCGTTTACAGCGGCGATATTCTCTTCAGTACACTCATTCCTTCGACGTGTTGGTGTTATTACATCAGCTAGAGAGTATATGGTATGAAATCTGTCAACAGTTCCAAGGATGACTTGCTCAGATGGACGACAATGTGCGCCATAAAAAACACGAAGTCGTCTATAAGTTGCGCGAGTCGATGACTGAGTTTCAAAACAAATTTCGACAATTTGGTAGCGTTGTTCAAGCGTGAGTCTATTCATTATGATTTGCCACACTTTTGAATTCTTTTGAATTTTTAAAAAAATGGAATGCATGTAATTTTCTTAAAAATATTTTTTTTGTAAACGCTTTTCGTTTCTCGTGAACGAATTTATTTGTTTATCACAATAGGATTGATATGTTTGATTTAACAAATGGTCATTTTCTGGAAGAGCATTCCCAAACGACGTTCATTTAACTGAGAGTTTATTTGAGCGTAACAAAGTGTTTCATGGCGTGTATCGCCATCAGTAAGCGAGCAGTCCGTCGATGAAAAATATAAATGGTTGTAAATGCGTGAATTGAACCCGCATACTTATGCACAAGAGATACAAACATATTACTATAATTGGTAACTTGCAGTCATAACTCTAGCCCAGAGTGGAATATGGTATTCCCTTACAAAGTTACTTGTTATTCAAGTAGAAAACATTCCACAGTCTTATAGTATCCACTCTTCTTGGCGAATGTAAATCCCATCTTTTCGTGTTGATAATATTTTGTTAACACATGCCTGTAAGAGATGTGGTCAGTGTTTTCGGCCATTAACTTGAATGCCCATTTTGGCCACCGTGTAAACTTTATGCTAATTTCTGGCAATGAATCAAAAATATCATGTTTCTCGTCATTATAGCCATTTAAATACAAATAAGTTTCTTAGGACTCCCAAACCAATTAACAGCAGCGACAATTACCTACGTATCCAAAAATAAAGATTTGTAAAGGGCCGACAGAAAAAGAAGCTAAAAAAAAATGCATGACGTCCGACAACATTTTTGGGACTAACTAACACCTCTAGACCGCTTACATTCATTCTTGTGTCTTACAGCACGTTACCATCAACAACATCTCGTTGCCACAGCCATCCATGTCCATTGCAACTGCCACCTTCTGTGTTGCCACAAAGCGAAGACGTCAAATATCAAAAATAAAGAAATCTCTCTTTCGTTTATAAACAACTGCTCGTGGTTAAGACGAGAGAGAGAGGAAGAAAATGCGGAAATAATATTTACCAGTAGGTTTGTGGTGTATCCATACGTCTAGATGGTACTGGGATGGTACGAAAAAAAGGCAACCAAAAAGTTGATACAACGATAAGTGGCGGTTAAATTGACTGCAACATGCAACAATTGGCCATGAAAATAAGAATCCGAAAACAAAATCCCCACAAAATAACAATATGAACTCGTAATGCAACAGCAAGAGGTACGTTTACGTTGATAATCAAAATTGTCTACGTTTTATGGCTTTATAATCAATTTTTTCATATTTTACGATATAATTACGTTCCTTTTATTGTCAATGTGTACGCCAATTGTGCACTGTGGGGAACTGGGATGGGCAATTTTGTTTTGATTTGCATTTGCATAACTGACAATTTCACAGATGAAATTGGAAATATAATAAATTTTTAAAATATGGTTTTTGTATCAGTAATCACTTTATATCTACAATTCTACACAAGCATTGTTTCAAGATCTGCTGCTTTCTTTCTTCGTTGTCTGTCACGTTTTTGTTTTCAGAAGTTTTCAACAAATAAAGACACATTTGGGTCAGAAAAACATATATTATAACCTATTAATCAATGCGTCTCCAACATGTAATATTGAATAGCAAACACAATGTGTTTGGACACAAGTATACTATATTTGAAACTAGCTGCGAAAATGATATATTTGCGTCCAAACACCAAAAAAAATACAGATTTGTCAGCGTTTACAATACATATTTTTGGAGACCATTTTCGTATTTAAAACCCAACATTTTAAAACTCTATTTCAATTTGACAATCACGCTTTAATTTTAAATTAAAATTTAAATCACATTCAAATTTTGAATACGTATTTTGTATAAAATATAAAACTTGTATTAAAATTCACATGAAACCGATTGAAATTCGAAAATCGTATTCAAATTTGAAAGAGAGTTCTCTGTATGAAAATCTTATTCAGTATAAGATATTTATTTATAAAATAACTTAAATTTCGAAATTTAAAAAGAAATGTTTGAATAGCTTTAGCTAATTCTTATTCAAGTTATAAAATCATTTTAAATTTAAAGAAAAAACATTTTTTTCAGTGTCGGCTAGAACTTATCGCAGTATAAAATCATGTTATCTATATATCTTAATTTCAAAATTTCAGTAAAATTCGAAAATTATGACATTTATTTTTAATCATATTTAACACACATTGAGTAAAAACCGGTTCGACGTCAAATAACCGGTTTTCAGTTTGTTAGAAAATTACGGATTTAAAAATCCCGGCACATGAATTGCTTTTGAACATTCTGGGCATGACTCACGGGCATTATATTAGGTAGAAGTTGCGATCAGAGAGTGGAGCCATAAAGGCGCGCCGCGTCGTCGTCATTGATTATTTTAATTTTTGGGCCGCCTCAGATACCATCGGCGCTGATACTCCGTATGTCACAATCCGTTAGCTGGGCGCTTTTTATTATTAGATTCGCTTATTAAGACGGTCAATGCGGTTTGAACGATGATTTCTCAATTTACATGGGATGATTTCTCATTTTATCCCATGAGGGGATTGTGGAGAGCTTGTGACATCCAGTGAGCTGGTTACTTTCTAGTTTTACACTCACTGATGGGGACGTAGAGTTGTCCACCGGTTTCGAACGGTATTTTGAGAATTTTTTTCATAGCTAAATACTCGATAGTGTCGCCGTCAAAATTAATATAAGGTGGTCAGAGCAAGGATCGAACACACGTTCTCTTGTACAATAGCCGCACACACTACCAGTGCAGCACCGACGGCCTGTACCTAATAACGTTGTTCGATTCACAAACCACCATGTTGTGTATACTCAAGGTATCATTACAACGTTTATCCGGAAGAAATTTTGCCCATTTGGTGCCTGCCACTTTGGCTGAGGTATAATAGTCCAGCTGTTATGACAATCAATATCTCTTCTGACAGTCAGGTAGCTATTAAGTCCATGGAATGACTGTTCCTGAGGTCAACATCAGTCCAGAACTGCCGAAGGTCTCTTAACAAGATAAACCAGAAATACGACATTATTTGAATTATAGGGCATAGGGACATACCGGGGAACAGCAGAGCAGATGAGCTGGTCAGATTAGGGACTAGCTGACAGGTTCCACAGGAATTGGTTACAGTTGACACACTCGTAGCGACTTGTAAGGGTAGAACTCCAATGTGCCGGCTGTATTCGAGTTTATCCAGTTTGATTAGGCCTCTGGTATTGTTCTCATCGTGGTCGCCCACAGGATCTTTGTCATTCTGCTTCCATCTGATTCGTTCCATAATCTTATGTTGGGATTTCTTGCGCACGGTTCGCTGGTTGCAGCCCATTCATGCATGGAGTAATACTTAAGAGTTTACATTACTCTCCTCGATGTCTCTTCATGACGACGAGGTAGTAGTAGGCCATTTCATAGAGTTGTATTTGCTGCTGTATTTTACCAATTTTACACTTTCGTTGAACATACAATGGACAGAAATCAAATGGAATGCAAACAACACAAAGCATAATTGAACTGCCATTAGTATCAATAAACAAGATTTAAAATTAGTTCCTGTCTTCTTTGCTCTCTCATTCTCCATCATCGGCCTAGTACCTTTCGATCAGCAGTGCCATAGAATCCCCGATTCATGTCAGTTTACCATACCTTCCATTTCCCAAGCCGTCGAGGTGCTTTAGAGGCCACACGCTGAAATATCTGTATTTTCTTGATGTTTGGACGCAAATATAACTTGTTTATAGCTTGTCGCAAATACACTATACTTGCGACCTAACACATTGTGTTTGCTATTCAATATTGCGTATTGTAGACACAATGATTAATAGGTTATAATATATGTTTTTGTGACCATAATTTGGTCTTGTTTGTTGAAAACAGCTGAATACAGAAACGTGACAGACAACAAACGGACAAAAAGCAGCAGATCTTCAAGTCATGAAATAAACATCTTCAAGTCATGAATAAAACATGTAAATGTTTGCTGCAATATGTTGCTGGGGCCATTTTTTTCAGCATGCAAATGACACCAACACTACCAGTGGTGGAGAATTCATTTATTTCCTCCTTGCACACGCGTATTTTAAGCGGCGTGCAATGTGATACCACATTAAACTCTGTGTGACTATCGGTGAATATTCCCACCTTTGTAAATCCACGTTCATCGTTCAGCAATCACACACTACGTGATCGCCTTAACCTCTGGCTGAATCACAGTGTTGTTTTCAGGAAGGTGAAACAACCATTTAATTTGCAGGTCATTGATGAACAGTGCTAATCCCGTGCTGCCAGCCATCCTAGTTCTATCAGTATTGCAGTAGCCATACTTTCATCGCCATCGACTAGGAAGCCCTCCGCCCAAGACTCTGCATAGGTTAGTTGTGGCATTTTCTCTGGATTGCAGTCTATACTCTATTCGTTGGTGTGAGTTACATCAGGTTGTCTATGATGAACTGGTTCCAGTATAACTACAGCTCGGTATTGTCACGCTGGTTTAGAGTCCGTGTGCCATTTTTGGTATGATGCCCGATTTTGAGCCTACATCTTTGCTGTACATGGACATGGAGCCTTTTCCAGTCTACCCTCTTCCAAAGTGGTTCCTGATCCACTATTACTCTCAAATATTTGACAATGGGGGGAAACTATGTAGTGGTTCCACATAAGCTTATGATAATTTACCCCAGCTCGAATAATATATTAGTTTCTGTTGTTACCCTTGAACTACGCTATGGGCTCCGTAGACTCAAGCAGAATGATTCGAGTGATTCCAACAGAAAGTATTAACTGTTAAGTGATCCAGCTATTCAAGGGCCAAGAAAGGCATTTTCACAATAACAACTGTAGACGGTGCAAAATCTGTATTTTCATCTTCTTTGCATGCGTATATAAGGTGTTTGTAGCTTGTCCCAAATATATTATACTTGTGTCCAAACACATTCTGTTTGCTATTCAATATTACATGTTGTAGACACAATCATTAATATGTTATAATATGTGTTATTGTAACCCAAGTACGGGTTTGTTTGTTTGAATACTGCCGAAAAAAAACGTGACACACACAAAACAAACAAAACACAGCAGGTCGTCTATTCATGAAAACACTACTTGCAAACATATACATGGTTCCTGCAATATATTTTTAGGGCCTTTGTTTTCAGCGTGTACATGCACCACCCATCGCATTCAACTCGAGCAGACCCCAAAACACTCGCGCCACTGTTATGACATTGCTGTCTAATAATCCATTCATTGCCATTGTATTTCAATAATAATAAAAACAAAAACTGAAACTATTTTAGATTTCTGACATTTCTTGGAGCACGTATACAACTCGAATGAATGGAAACAGAAAATCAATTTCCAAGCTGTCCAAGGGAGCAAACGTAACATAACAAAACGTACATACGTATATTGTAAACTCGTACTTTTCACATCCTTAATCACGTTTTTGATGTTGCAACCAACGAAATCGTATGAAAGTCATAGCGCTAAATACAACAGAGGTCGCACGTGACGGATAACTAGTGATTAACTTGTCGCTTACTGGAAACAGTGAGGTGCCCACTGCTACAGCACTTTTAAGCCAGGTACATGTACGCGTACATATGGATATCCCTGATGCGCAAAAATCAGCCAAAATAGTGAACCCAACCGCCTTGTATTGATCAATACAAAAACACTTTTCGATTGTATTCACACAATCGCAATCGCCAGCCAGTATCCTTTCCTTTTAAATGTTGATCAAATCGCTCGTTCTCGCTCGCTGTTTTTGGGCTTTCCTGGCACTCGGCTATTGAAGCCTCTGCTCAGCTTCCAGCAGCAATTCTTTGTGTTGCATGTGGCATATTTGTTCGCATAAATGTTATGGTTTCTTAAAGTGGCATCATTAGTAGCCTCTTTATTTGGCAAAGGTATGCATGCATGTGGCATTACCTAATGGTTCGATCAGTTCACGCCGTGTAAATAACGAAAACAATGCACGCATTTGTCGGTCTCCAGTGTGATTTGTCTTATGCCGCCTCTTCTTCGTCGATCTTCCTTGAGCTGAGTTGTACTAAGTTTTCGGAAATGCGGAGGCTTGTGAGTTTCACGTTGGTTGTTGCCAACATCCATCCGGCTGGCGGTTTGAGAATTGTTCTTTTGTCTTGTTGTTGTGGACCACAATTCCAGTTAAGTTTATTAACTGTCAGTTTGAGGCTTCACTTAGACATCTCAAGAGTTGTATGTAATTGGCAATGGATTTGATTTTGTAATTACTCTAGGGTGCTGTTGAAGTTTGGGAACTGAATTGAGATCTTAACAAAACTGAGGGAAATGATATTATTTTGTGTTTATGTTTCCAAAGAGAAATCGAAGCACAAAATTCCAAGCCTATTTAGATTCAAGATTAATAATAAACGACTAAGGATTGACTGCAAAATAACTTTTTGTATGAAGTCTTTTATTTGATTTGGAGTTAACAACTAAAGAAAATTCGTGGCTGAAACGCTGCTTCGTAAACACGCATAGCGGTTGTAGGCTCATTAAGTTGGCAACACTAACACAACTTTTTATTCATGTTTATGTAATAAACTTATGTGGCCGTCGGTGGAGCAATTGTAGTGTCCGCGGCTCTTGTACATGAGAACGTGGGTTCGATCCCTGCTCAGGCAGGGAGAACATGGTTGCCATCTATATTTCATAAAGTAAATCTTACTAGAGAGAATATTTGACTCATCTGACGTTTCCTTTCACATTCTTCGTGATGCGGTCGGTGTGATAGGGAGATGTTTGACGAAAAGTGGCATGCCCCAGGTGGAATTACCATAACTTCTGGCTTGAATTTTTCATGTCGTTTTGGTGCAAAACTGTAAAAATTTAAATGTGTTTTCCACTTTTTTATAGACTGTTATTAATGCATAGTTTTCTGTTGTATTTAACACACTAATTTTAACACACAAAACGAAATGCCGTTGTTGTTATTTTGTTCGTTGTTTTGAACCATTGCCTCTACCTGGTATCATTGAAGCAATTCTTTTCAACATCCAACGTTCATATTACACCCATAGAATAATACTTATCACCAAATTTATGACATTTGTCCTGGTGTGATATTCACGCTCGACGTTGCAAACAATTTCTCTACTAATACCAGATAGAGGCAATGGTTCAAAACAACGAACAAAATAACTACAACGGCATTTCGTTGTGTATGTTAAAATTATTGTGTTAAATACAACACAAATGTATGCTAACAATAACAGTCACTAAACAAGTTTACAACATATTTAAATTTCACAGTTTTTCACCTAAATGACATGAAAAATTAAAGCAAGGAGTTATTGTAATTCCACCTGGTGTATGTCACTTTTCGTTAAACATCTCTCTATCACACCGACCGCATCAAGAAGAGTGTGAAATGAAACGTCAGATGAGCCAAATATTCTCTCTAGTATGATTTACTCTATGATTACACCAGGGCAAATGTCACAAATTTGCTGAGAGAAATGTTGAGTCTAGTATAGTAATTAGTCTACGATTTTCATTGCCACCAACACATTCACACAAATCTTAGCAAATCCCATGGGTTTTATATATTTTTTATTTAAAGGTTCGTGGCAAAAAAAATCACATGAGTATCAGGGGACATATATATTATGTATTAGTTGGTTCCCAAAAAAAAACAATTTAAGAAAAGATAGTTTTTGTAAAATTTTCTTTTTCTTTCTTTTCCAAAAAATGTGTTTGATGCGTTAACACATGCAAACATATGAAAACAACGCACAGCGTTAGCATCACATACATGTTTGTTGTATAACACTAGTCTCTGCCTGAAAATAAGTATGATGGTATTAATGTAGCGGTAGCGAACAAACAAGCAGGTCGTCATCGCCAAAGTGTATTGAATAGTATAGAGCACTCATGGAACGAATTGTATGACTCAAAAGCACTGGCGACATCTGGCGAATGATTCAAAGCGTATTACCTACCCTCTTTTTGTCATAACTTGGTGCATTCATAATTTTGATGTGAAACATTGATGCCTTTTGAAACATTTATACTTTTTGTATTGTTGTATGTAATAACATTGTCGAAATGGTGCATTTTATATTGAAATATTCTATAAAGAGAATAAGGCTCCTTTATGCTCTTTCACCCAGACTCTCTACATGAGAGCGGGAAAAGAGTGCAATAAGTTCTCTATACTATTCAATACGTTTTGTTGTCGCTCTGTTTATGACAAAACAAAAACAATTATTTCAGTGAGCTAAATATTGCTTTATTTATTTTAACAATATTACAGCTAGTGTTAAAGCAGATGTAAGAAAAAAGAAAGTGCAGTAGCAAAAGAGCCTTCAGCACAAAAACTATTCTTTTTTTTATTTTCCAATGTAACATTTACTAATGTGTTCATAGAAATCGAACAGGTACCTTGTAGTAAAAAGGTGATAACACATCGCCCGTGAGTTCGAACACTCATTGATTTTACATTTTCAACATTTACTTAAATTTAATGCCTTCTGAAGATTCGATATACATGTCGTAGTTTCCTCATTTTTTGCCTCACTCCTCATTCTTCATACTTTTATCTAACAGAAGTTACAGCTGTATGCAACAAATTGTAGATGATGTCATTCATTCTCTTCTGCTTTACTCTAATCTAAATAAATTTAAAATTAAATTCAATACCACTTTAATTTCAATAACAATAAACAATTTGTTTTTATTTCCATCGCCCATACATTGGAAGTGTCAAAATTATTACCCTATCACTGTTGTCCCGTCGTAGATTGTTTGGCTTGGCAACAACGAAACTATTTTCTGCATTTTACGGCCGGGAAAGAAGACCACTCAGAGTGGTGTTGGTTTTTTATATATATTATTTTTGGCTCACTGGGAATCCAAATGAAACTAAAGCGCCTTGTCTCGCGTTCTGCATCGTAAATCAAGTCTCTTTAAATGTATATAATTTGCATTAATAGTTGATTAGTGTTACACGTATGAAGTTGTTGCACAAATAATATAATGAAATTATAGCTTCTGGCAGCGGCGGCCCATGCGACGGCAAGAGGCGTGAATGCAGCACCAACAACACTGGTGAGTGAGCGTTTTTCACATGAAATGTAAAGAATGAAGTTGCGTTGTGGCGGCACCACTGAGCCCGCTATGCTACACGGTCCGCGTAGATTGAAATTACATCAAATACATGACACGACATTTAAAAGTAATTTTTATGAAAATGCTAACATTGAAATGAAAAGGAAAACATTTCGATGTAAACGAAATAAATTCGAATGTTAATCGTTGCGATTTTTCAGAGGTGTAAATGCATACATTGACTTAATATTCATTAAATTCATGCGATTGTCCATTAGCTGTATGCGTTACGCACAATTAGATTGTGCGGAAGACAGTGTGATGTTCTCTGTGCTTTTTTTGTAGTAAATCATTCGAAGTCCTCTCTTCTGGCAGCCTCGTTAGCATTTAAATAGTTTTCCAAACATTAACAGCTTCATATTGTAGGGTGAATAACCGTGAATAGTACGTAGGAAATAGTGCGATAAAATGCCAGTCTGGCAATCTATCGCATTCCAAGTTATACTTCATTAAAACTTTAAAGATAAACTGTTTCATGATAGTAACAAAAAAATCTATCATGGAACTTTTTTCCAAGTGCATAAGAGCATGGCAATCTTTGATAATATATTATTCCTTGAGGAAAAATTAATTAAAAGTGACTACAATTTTTCGCGGAGGCGGATTTTTTGTAAAATACGCTGCCTTTTGTTTCGAAATTCTTTTGTTTAAATAGTAAATAGTTTCGTCGACCATTAAAAATCCATCAGTCTCACTAAGAATGGACTTTGTCATTTTAAAATAACTTCTCGTATTTTTTGGGATAGTTGTGATTTTGTTATTGGATTGTAAAGAAGACATGTTCCGATTGAGTCTGGAATAAAATATCCCTCAAATGGGCCCCACAACTCTGATGACATGCCATTACTCCTGTCATGAAATTTTCCATAACTTTTTCACAGAAATGTGGCTGTATCTCACCGTTGACACGTTGGATCTCGGAGTTGAGCTCAGCAATTGTTTCTGGTTTATTCGGAAAAAACACGAGATTTCACAAATCCCCAAAGAAAGAAATCGCACGGCGTTAAAAATCATGATCTTGGTGGCCAGTTGACATCATAATTTCTTGAGATAATTTGTTCTGGAAATCGTTGCGGCAATAAATCGAATATTTCATAAGCAGTTTGGCAGCTGGCGCCATCTGTTTGAAACCACCACATGTAGTCCAGATCCATGGCGTACAGTTTAAGCCACAAGAACTCCGTTATCGTGTTCCTGTAACGAATGCTGTTCGCAGTCACTGCAATTTCGGCCTCATCTTCAAAAAAGTAAGGCCCTATCCCCCCGCCTGACCAAAATCCGCACCATACAGTTGCTCGTTGTGGGTGCCTTTGTTTTTCATGGATTGTATGTGGATTTTCTGAGCCCCAAATTCAACAATTTTGTGCATTCAAGAAACCATTCAGATGGAAATGCGCTTCATCGGGAAAGATGATTTTTTTTAAAAATTGGCAATGACTTCACTTTGCTCCATAACCCATTGAACGAATCGCCGGTGGTTTCCGTGGTCTGCTGGTTTGAGCCCCTGAGTAAGCGGAATTTTGCACGCATGAAGATTTTGTCTTTTGTCAAAATTCGCTGCGTAGTTCTTCGTGAAATTTGAAGTTTATGTGAACGTTGCCGAATTGATGATTTCGGGTTTTCGGCGACAGTCTCGATTACAGCAGCAATGTTTTCAAGAGACCGGCCGGTACGTTGATGCACAGGAGGCCCACTGTCCATATCCGACCCAGTTTCTTCAAATTGTTGGACCACTCTTCAAATGATTGACACATTAGGTGCACTTTCTCGACTCAGTATAACTTTCTCAGTATAACTTTCCAAAATTTTTTTTATAACGAGTTGTATTTACGTAAATCGCTCCAATTTTGAATAATCAGAATAAAGATATGTAACTGCTCCCAAATTTCAGAGTTGCCACTTGCACAAAAAACAATGTCACAAATTTAATTTTTTTTTTATCTATACAGCTATTGCTCTACAGTATTATCGTTTGGTAGCCGGTACTGGACATCTGTTAACGCTTGAAAAATCATATACTTTGATCATACCCCCAAAGGGTATCCACGACACAGCTGATCGACTATGTAGTAGGAAAATGATAGAGAACAGAGTGGATGAGCGGGAGATCGCTAAGCAACCATTCAGCAAACTAAGTTTGAATAGCATTTTATTGATACTAATGACAGTTACGTTAGGTTTTATTTTGGTTGCATCGAACGAACATACGCATTCCCTTTTATTTTTGTCCGTTTTATGTCCAACCAAAGAGTACAATGCAACAGTATTGGTGTGTTTGCCCAGAAACAAATTTGCTGGTTTTGAATATTCCCGGGTAAAAAGATAGATACAAATATAACAATTATTCGCATAGAGTAATTATTAAAACTAGAGAGAATATTTAACTCATCTGATTTTTCTTTTCACTTTCGTCGTGGTGCGGTCGGTGTGATAGAGAGATGTTTGGCGAAGAGTGACATACACCAGGTGGAATTACAATAACTTGTGACTTTAATTTTTCGTGTCGTTTTGGTGAAAAACTGTGAATTTTTTTATTGACTGTTATTGTTACAATACATTTGTGTTGTATTTAACACAATAATTTTATCACACAAAACGTAATACCGTTGTTGTTATTTTGTTGGTTGTTTTGAACCATTGCCACTATCTGGTATTACTGAAGCAATTCTTTTCAACATCCAACGTTCATATCACACCAGGCCAAGTGTCTAAATTTGATGAGAGAAATGTTAAGTCTAGTATAATAATTAGTCTATGATCATTCTTTTGTGCTGTTTTGGCATATATCGTGACTCTATGAGAACGGTACATCAGACACAAATAGCAAAACGAACACAATTTGACTCGAAGATACAAAGGAATGAATGTACTCGTATTCGTTTACTTTCGGTCAAACAGTACATGTTCATGGTATTTGGTTTGCTATGTTTGTTTTGTTATGCTCCTGAGGATAAAACTACAAAACGTTTTTGAAACATTTTAGCTTTTTGCCACTGTCTACTCGGTACTTGAAAAATCCACCTAGTTGAATCTGCTGACAAAAGTCTGGAGAATGGCAGTGGTGTGTATCACGGGTGCCAGTTACATAATTCCTACCATGGGTTTGGGGACTAATCTCGATTTGTTAACATTAGATTTGCTGGAAGAATGGCAGTGGAGAATGGCAGTGGTGTGTATCACGGGTGCCAGTTACATAACTCCTACCATGGGTTTGGGGACTAATCTCCATTTGTTAACATTAGATTTGCTGGAATGGGAATTGGTTGCCACGTCGGCAATGCCCCTCAGAAATTTTGCGCGATAGATCGACAACACATATGGTCATGGCATGATTTTCAAGGATCTGCAGCCTTAGAATGAAACGGCTCTACTCATATCTCGGACAAGCAGATAGAAGGGATTAATGCCAGGTTATAGAAAGTATTAATGCCTATAAACAACCCCAATCTAGATGGCAAAATAGGATTTGGAATTCATTCTAAGGAGCTGAGTCTAAACCTTGCACAAATGATACCAGCACTGGAATTCTGTAACTTTTTTAACATAAAAATCGGTATTTAAGACCGATAATTTCAATATTTACAGTTTTAATAAAAATCTTTTTTAATTTGTAATTGTTGTTTATTTTCCTGCGGATGCTACCCAATGGGTAGCAAAATGTTGAAAAATAAAATACATAATTTCAAATTATTGACCTATCGCTCGAATATTTTCATTTTAAATAAAATACAATAAGGTCAAATAAATTATCACATTTTCAATAAAAATCGGTAGATAAATTGAAGACACCAGAATGAAAGGTGGATATGAACCATTTTGGGCTAAAATGAGTTTTATGAAGTTTACTATTCCCATCGTTAGATATGAAAACTGTACATATTGTGTTATTGTGTTATATATGTGTGTGTATAAACGTTCTAAAATCATTGTTAGCAAAAAAAATCTTAATCAATTAGATATAAACTGTTTTTTGTTCTCTTGCAAAATTACCTCTCTGGTTCATATCCACTTTTCATTCTCACGTTTTCAATTGCCATTATTCGTAAATTTTATATTGAAATATTACGAATTTCGCATTTAATCTACCGATTTTTATCGTTAAAAAGTTGGAGTGTCATGCAGGCGGAGTTCATGACTATCAGAGACATTGCCCTTTGGATGGGACGAAACGTCATCTCCGCCTGGGGTATCCACATCTGCTATGGCAGTGAGGCTGCTATAAAATCTCTGCAATCTGTAACACTAACTTTAAAAACTACCCACAACTGCCGAGAATATCTAAATGAGATGGCCAAGCATTTCGATATCCACCTTTTAAAGTCAGAGAGGCATAGGAACTTTCGAGGGAGCCATAGATCAAGTGAGCTGATGGGATTAGGGAATACCTTGTATGTTCCACTGGATATGGATCATGTGTATATGCGCTCTTTCTGCATGCAAGCTCATACTGAGAAGCGAAGCTCTCAGACATGCGAACGATAGAAAGTCTGAAGACACAAAATGCAGGTTCACCAGGCGAGTGTGGCCAAGTTATGACCTGAATCGTACTTTGAAATTGACATCCATTCCTAGACAAAATATCTGTGATCATTGGATCTGATGATAGTGTTTAATAGGTAGACTAAGCTACTAAACTTGCAATCTCAGATCATGATTACTGCAATAGCTATGGGAATGAAGATAAGGACGATTGCTTCGAACATCTCATATTCTACTACCCGGCCTTTTGTATGAGTAGGAGACAATATCTACGATCTTTCATTATGTTGGATCTAACAAACCGTCAAAGAGTTATGCTGAATGATCTTAGGACCTTTGTACAGAGTTCTAATTGGTTCGTCAGCGACTATAGTACAGCACTTCTTCAGCCATATCCTAGAATATTCATGATTCGTCGCCTGTATCACAATCCTGTGTGATGTCTTTCGAATCTTCGAGATCGATTTTTTCTCTGCACCAGTCGGCAAGAGTTGTGTTTCGACCTATTGTGAAAGCGATTACGGCATTCAAAGTGAACAAATACTTTTCACATTTTGATAATTATATGGAAGTGGAACTACTGCCCATGCATGCCCAAATTTCTTGATAAGTTACAAGACGATCGTGATGTATCAGTACTCGCTCACCATCCATGTTTTCCGGCACAGCAACCGATTTTGAAAAACTTTCAAAAAATTCGTCCTGAAGCACAGGACTTCCATTGCGCGAAGGGGAACAAAAAAATGGTTTCCCATTACATCCCATGACGGAATTGGGGATGAACAATACCTTAACCTTAGGATTTGCGTGTTAGTTTTTTGTGAATGAAGAGACAAGCAATTCAAGAGAGCTATCACTATGGCTTCGTTTTACACATGCTGACAAACGTTGTATATGTTTGCCCTACAAGTAAATTTAAAAAAATTTCGGAATAAATGAAATTGCGTTTACAACAATTCAAAGGTCTTTTACGATAACATTTTTTAGTTGAGCGAAACGCTGCAACTGATGCGATCAACGTTGAGCGTACGCAACTAACAAAAATATTTTTGGGGCAAATATCTGTGCGCATATTTCAAATATTTTACCTAAAATAAAATAATCAAAATCGAGTCACTTCCATTACATATGGTAATCAAATTTACAACAATTAAGTATTAATTTAAAGACACCCCGAATTTAGATTTATGTGAAAATAATGTTGAACATTATTATCCTAGAAAACAAACTCAACGTTCTTATATTAATATATTTATGTACAATATAAATAATGTATTCGTTTACTGTAGTTACATAGATGCACATCTAAATGGCTTTAAAACATGCAACAAAAATGTGTTCATCAACACCAAGCACTTGAATGCACGCGCATGCGCAACTGGATGTAAATGGCGTTTGTTCTCGACATTTTTATACGAAATTTTAATAGTTTCTCGCTTTAAATGTTTCAAACAATAGACATCAAAACTAATTTCACATTTTCTCTCTCTCTCTCTCTCTCTTCCAGGTATGTCGAATGAAAATATAAGTATGATGTATTGTATGCCAGACACGTAAGTTTGCCCTATAAAGTTTAAGATATTTTATAAAGATTAGAGCATTTTTTTCGATGGCACAATGGGCAGAGAGATGGAAAAGAAAACATCAAGGATTAATTATGTGAAAACGCCAAACAGGATTTGAAAGACACACTAAGTAAGCCGTTACCACATGATATCAGAAGGTTTGATCAATGATGGCCAATAAACACTCAAGCCAAAAATACAGCCCATAAATTAGTGCGAATACAGATAGCCCTCGATACTTGAGTAATAATTGCTTATAATCGTACACGCTAAAAAAGGGTCATTGTAAAATATTCTTTCAAAAACATTCTGCAGAAACCATGTATAAGTTTGGAAGACACTCCAAATATATTTAAAAATAATATATATAATATAAGTATAATAAATAATTAATATATAAATATTTGCATCACCTAACCTCACTTATATTTCAATGCAAACATTAGTATGTTTACTTGCAAATATGCATAGTTTTACGTAAAGCCATATGTGTGTTTCATCCCAAATATCCATCCACATACGTCGAAACATTCATGTGTTTCGTCCCAAACGAACTACTGACGACAGAATACATGAATTTAAAACGCAACAGTTGAGACAACAATTCATTACGCACTCTCAAATATATATGACTGAGAGAATAATCCAAAAATACAGGTATAAACTTGCAATAACATTAGCTTAGGTTGGGAAAAATAACCCTTTGCCCCTCTTTTATTATTTGTTCTCTACAGATTAAGTAAACAGTGCTGCAAACACAATTGTATTTGTATCGCAAACTAATCATTATTCGGATCACAAACACATATATTGTAACATATTAATTATTATGTGTCAAATGTGTAATATTGAACAGCAAAGACAATGTGCTTGGCTACGAGTATAATATATTTACGACAACGTCCAAACACATGTTATATTTGCATAAAAACAAGAAGATAACCAGATTTTTCAGCGTTTCAAATTTCCGTAAAAAAATATCATAGTGTTCTTACAGCACTGCTCCCTTCAATCACCAGGCTTGATATCAAATGTACGATACATATTGTCTTGAGTTATATTGTTTTCCCCGGCCAAACTCATGGTATGTTTCGTGGGTCTTTTCCAGTATTTGGCGTAGCGTGAATATTTCGTCAGTCGTGGGCTTAAATATATAAATAAATGGTTTCCCGTTACATCCCATGAAGGGATTAGGTAGAGCTTCTCACAACCAATGAGGTGTGCGCGTTCTAATTTTACACTCACTGATTGGGACCTACTGTTTTACACCGGTTCCGAACGGTATTTTTGAGAAACTTTTTCATGGCTAAGTACTCGGTAGTGTCGCCGGCACTAAGCGGGGTGACCGCCGTCGAAAGAAATTTTAGGTGGTTAGAGTAGGGATTGAAACCACGTCCTCATGCACAAGAGCCGCGCACTCTACCATTGCACCACCGACTGCCACCAGTCGTGGGCTTGCCTAGTCTAAAACAACCCTGATAACGTCCAATCAGGTTTGCAACAATAGGCTTTAGTTTCTCACATAATACGCCCGACAAGACCTTCTATGCGAACGATAAAAGAATCGACAATTATTTTGGGTAATCTTTAGGGAAGGTTTTAAAGTCCTGTCCACCATGTGTAAACTATTCCGTATACAGACGATGGCAGCACATCTCTAACGACCGACATTGAGCAACTTCAGAACTGTTGACATCTGCGTTAACTGTAACGCTAAACCCATAATTATAATACGAGTATTTTTACTTACAACACAAAAATCTTCTTATCACCGTGACAGCAACAATTCCTTTCAACCATTTTAATATAATATTCGCTTTCAGAATTTTAAACGTCAGGTTTGAAATTTGTGGAATTAAGTTGTGGTAACTCAATTGAAAATTAATTCGGTTGTAGCCACAGAATTCGTGAGAAATTCGGTTACTGCAACCGAATTAACGGCAAATTCTGTCGTTGCAAACTTAAAGCCAACTTCGGTTATAGCGACCGAATTGATACCAAATTCGATAGTTGCAACCGAATTGTTGTCAAATTCGGTTGTAGCACCCGAATTGTTCCAACCAGTTGTTGCAATCGAATTTTGTACCAATTTCTTTTGTTGCAACCGAAATTATAACAAATTTATTTGACAGAACGAATATAATCATAGACGTAGTTATCACAACCGAATCTTATGAACCGAGATTGCTTGCAATTCGGTGGCAACAACCGAATTTACGTTTGCTACAATCTCTTTTCAAACAATTAGTTCTGTGAGTGTATCATTTCAAATGGATCGAAGTTAAACATGAAGGGTGTTTTGAATATCGGCTCTATTTTTACGTCAATCTTATAGCCTGTTTCTCTATCTCGAACGCAAAGCTAAGCGAACGAAAATTAGACACTCACATTCGATTTAAATTGGGTTCCTCTAAGTTGAAATTTCCGTTTGACTGCCTCTGTATTTGTTTTCAACTGTTTCAAAATTTGTACTGAAAATATTTGCAAAATTGTATGATTTTATTTGACTTAAAACGACTGGCTTGTGGAACCCAATTCAACTTTCTTTCGTCTAGAATACGAACGAAAGCTTTCGTTCGAGATAGAGAAACAGGTTGTCATAACCACATTAAATATTGTCACAACCGCATTAGAGGTTGTCGCAACCTCATTAAAGATTGTCAGAACCGCATTAGAGGTTGTCGCAACTGCATTAGAGGTTGTTACAACCACATTAGATGTCACAAACGTATTAGAGGTTGTCACAACCGCATTAGAGATTCTAACAACCTATTAGAGATTGCTCCAACCGAATTTCAGTTATGGCTACTAAATTCAGTCCTGATAACCTTAATTTGGTTGTTGCAACTGCAATTCTGTGTCAACAGCTGACTATACTATTGCTGCAATCACTTCTGATGCAATTAGTTTTGTGAGTTTGTCCAGCACTAGCCAGCAGTTGGATGTGTACTATGGAATCCTACTGCATTAATGACCTAGGAAAATTGTCTCATATTTTCCTTAACGTGATTTTGCACACTGCCAACAGCAGCTAACCGAACAGGGAACGTTTGGCGTCAATAGTATTATTTGCTACTAGGAATTTCGTACCAGCAGTTGGTGCAAACCCAATTAGCTTCACGTGTAACATTGGCTATTTTGCGGTGTCAATTTTTCTGCAAAATCTTCAGAAGCTGTGAAAATGTGATTTAAGGCAGTAAGAGCCACTACTGGTTTCTACTTTTATAGAGAAATTGTTATCCTGAATGTTGCTTTTACATTTCTAAAGCAGAGTCTTCAACGATGTCCTCTGGCTCCTGCAAATTCGAAATATGAAATGGGAGAACTTTAAGTTCTAGCTGGAATCGCTAGTCAGACGCGTAATATCTTTGCTGTACGAGTAATATTTCTTAAGTTTTCTATTTCGTTTCAGATTCTTTTCCTAAGTCATTCAAGGGATGAAATAGGACACAAACTTACTGCTGAGATCTAGGGCCTTACACAACAAAGATGAAGTAATTCTTGAACCGTTTCGTTTTTTGGTTTGACAGCTTTTCCTTATCTCAAATGGAGGTTCATTTAATCATTTTGGACATAGAGTATCACAAATGTCTGAACCAGAGTAGCCTATACGTATGGATTTAGTAATGTTGCAAGAACAGGATATATACATATTTGAAATTTGTCTCAAAAGGATGATCTTAAAATGTTGTCAACTGTCGTGCTTCGAGTCGACATATAATGCGGCAATAATACTAATCGGGACAGACTTCATAGAAATCAATCGGAACCATCCAGAAAGAGTTTGAAGATTATAAACCTGAACGGAAAACCTACAACACGGTTCTGTTCATACCTTAACATGGGGCAAACTATTGTCCGCGTTACACCAAGGATACCTTTGCCACTACGCTCATCCATCAAACATTTCCCGCGATTTCGTTTAATGTTTTTTTTTCACTTCTGCATCAAAACAATAATACAAATCGCATGATAACATGTCAATGAACTTGATTTACGTTCCGGATTTAATTCCCAGCTATCTCTGTGTAGTGGCGACCATCGAACTCTTTGAGTTCCAGGACGGCTACGACGGATACTCGTAACTTGTGTGTGGTTGAGCAAAGATGTTGATCATGATGAAGATGCTGCTGAATGAATACGGTAACCCGCAATGTTGATCATCATTATCAATGTTGTTTTGCATTTTTCAGGTTTTCTTTTATTTCTTTGTCCTCATCGTTGTCCCGCTTCCTCAAGGGTATGTGCCTTCTGTTAGGCGTTTCTTTGGCTTGGTCTTTTTCATCACTTCAGGCTTTTGCGGTCAGCAAACATCAAGTCCATCATATGCAACTATGACCAAAAGTGGCCATTAATGCGGACACAACACAAATCATGCATAATAACTGAACACAAATGCACAAAATGAAAGTAATTGATATTAATCCAGCCCGTCGGCTTTGCTGATTGGCCTTCTGCGTCTCAATGGGTGGAGATTAGATATGTAGCATCATGGGAGTTAATATGAAAAAGTTAGCGTGAACGCTTCACCACATTAACGCACAAATGTGCTGTAGTCAGTCTTTTTTATGAAATCTATAGGGTTACCTCCGTAATAGGGTTACCGTTAGCGGTTATTGCTTTCGCGACACCCTGTAGTTGTTATATTACAACGTAAATAGAAATTCTTGTCTGCCGTAGTTGTTCTACAAGTGTCATCTAATAAATCTGCCTACACAGGATTTACGTGCATGTGCAACCTACTGTGTAAATAATACTGGCATCGGTATTTGGAAAAGCATTTCAGTCAATACAAGATTGTAGACTGCTTATCTAGTTCACAGTTAAGACCATTAACATGTTTCCACAACTTCTTCACCCACCGCCCGGCCATCCAAATGCCCCTTGCAGTTAATATAATATTCATATTAAATAAAATAGATTCATTCTATTTTCCATAAGTCTTTCCTTATGACATGTAAATGTTTGCTGGCTCTGTAACGAATTAATTGAGACTGGTTTGCCATAGCAATTTTGAAGATTGACTGAGAGTCAGGTCCTCGAATGGCGGAGTTGCTGTTTGTTTGTTTGCGTCATTTTTAAGATTTATGAGAGGTGTAACGCTATATGACGTCGCTATTTACTCAGTGGCTGTTTTAGCGGTTTTCACAGTTGATTTATTTTGTGGCAGTTGATTTCAATTGACGTTGCTGCAGCTGTAGGCAAATGTTCTTTTTGGGGAGACTAAGATATCTACCATAAATGGTAAAAGACATTTCTGGAGCAGTTGCAATACAAAGTTGCAGGCAAACCGTTAGGTAAATTATTTGTAATAAATGATATTGGCAACAATCGGAAATGTTAAATAGTCCAAAATTGTATGTATTGTTTTTGAATTTGAAATTTAATCAAGAGAACAAAGTAAAAGACATATATTTGTCATTCCATTCTAAAGACATTCTAATTGTTTCTAGACGGTCAATTAATGAGTTATATTTTATTATCCATTATTTAAACTGGAGCATCATTGAAACGCAGTGGATGTCGGTGATGCGATGGTTAGTGTGGGCGGTTCTTCTACACGTATACTGAATAACTGTAGGTCCCAATCAGTGGGGGTAAAACTAGAAAGCGCATAATTCACTGGTTGTGAAAATTTAATCCATTCATATAAAGTAATGGAAAACCATTTGCCTTATTATTGAAACGAGCTTTTGACAAGGAAAATTTTTTATTTTCCGCTCTTTTCTGAAAGGAAAAATTTGTGATATTGAGTTTTTTGAATTAGTCGTGTGATATTGAGTACCCTGAAGAAGTCGTCCAATGTGGAGACGAAATATTGGAAATAAATTAGCAATACTTATAAATGATCTTAAGCTCGTTTCAATACTAAGAATCGAAGATCGTAGAAAACTTAATATATTGGAAAACCATTTGTTTTGTTTTTTAACCGGTTTCATGTTCAAAATTCATATTCGGATTGAAAGTAAATGTTTTATTTTTTTTACAATTCTATTCAATCTTTTTCAATTCAATTCAATTTAGTTCAATTCAAGTCAGTTTCATTCCGTGAAATTCAATTCAATTCAATACAATCCAATCCAATCCAATCCAATCCAATCCAATCCAATCCAATCCAATCCAATCCAATCCAATCCAATCCAATCCAATCCAATCCAATTCAATTCAATTCAAAATAATTCCGTTCAATTCCATTCAATTCAATTCAATTTAATTGAATTTACTTAAATTAAATTCAGTTCATATTAATTCCATTCAACTCAGCGCATTTCAATTCACTTCAATTCAATTCACTTCAATGCAATTCAATTTAATTCAATTCAATTCAACTCAACTCAATCCAATACAATTCAGTCCAGTTCATATCATTTCAATTCAATTCAACTCATTTCAATTACGTTCAAAATTCTATTCAATTCAATTCAATACAATTCAATTCAACTCAATTCAATTCAATTCAATTCAGTTCAGTTCAGTTCAATTCAATTCAATTCAATTCAATTCAACTCAATTCAAATCAAATCAAATCAAATCAATTCAATTTAGTTCAGTTCAATTCAAGTCGATATAATTTCTTGAAATTCAATTAAATACAATACAGTCCAATTCAATTCAATACAATTCCGTTCAATTTAATTCAATCCAACGCAATCCAGTCCAGTTCATTTAATTTCATTTAATTTAGTTTCAATTCAATTCAATTCGTTTCATTTCAATTCCTTTCAATTCAATTTAATGCAATTCAATGCAATTCCCTTAAATTCAATTCAATTCAGGTCAGTTCAATTCAATTCAACTCAATTCAATTCAATTCAACTCAATTCAATTCACTTAAATTCAATTCAATTCAGTTTATTTCCATACAATTCAGCTCCTTTCAATTCTATTCAGTTCAGTTCAACTCAAAACAATTCAATTCAGTTCAACTCAATTCAATCCAACTCAATTCAGTCCAGTTCATTTAATTTCATTTCAATTCAATTCAATTCAATTCAATTCAATTCAATTCACTTCAATTCAATTAAATTCAATTCAAGTCAATTCAATTCAGCTCAATTCAATTCAATTTAATTTAATTTAATTTAATTTAATTCAATTCAATTCAATTCAATTCAATTCAATTCAATTCAATTCAATTCAATTCAATTCAATTCAATTCAATTCAATTCAATTCAATTCAATTCAATTCAATTCAATTCAATTCAATTCAATTCAATTCAATTAAATTCAATTCATTTCAATTCAATTCAATTCAATTCAATTCAATTCAATTCAATTCAACTCAATTCAATTCAATTCAATTCAGTTCAATTCAATTCAATTCACTTCGCTTCACTGCACTTCACTTCACTTCACTTCACTTCACTTCACTTCACTTCACTTCACTTCACTTCACTTCACTTCACTTCACTTCACTTCACTTCACTTCACTTCACTTCACTTCACTTCACTTCACTTCACTTCACTTCACTTCACTTCACTTCACTTCACTTCACTTCACTTCACTTCACTTCACTTCACTTCACTTCACTTCACTTCACTTCACTTCACTTCACTTCACTTCACTTCACTTCACTTCACTTCACTTCACTTCACTTCACTTCACTTCACTTCACTTCACTTCACTTCACTTCACTTCACTTCACTTCACTTCACTTCACTTCACTTCACTTCACTTCACTTCACTTCACTTCACTTCACTTCACTTCACTTCACTTCACTTCACTTCACTTCACTTCACTTCACTTCACTTCACTTCACTTCACTTCACTTCACTTCACTTCACTTCACTTCACTTCACTTCACTTCACTTCACTTCACTTCACTTCACTTCACTTCACTTCACTTCACTTCACTTCACTTCACTTCACTTCACTTCACTTCACTTCACTTCACTTCACTTCACTTCACTTCACTTCACTTCACTTCACTTCACTTCACTTCACTTCACTTCACTTCACTTCACTTCACTTCACTTCACTTCACTTCACTTCACTTCACTTCACTTCACTTCACTTCACTTCACTTCACTTCACTTCACTTCACTTCACTTCACTTCACTTCACTTCACTTCACTTCACTTCACTTCACTTCACTTCACTTCACTTCACTTCACTTCACTTCACTTCACTTCACTTCACTTCACTTCACTTCACTTCACTTCACTTCACTTCACTTCACTTCACTTCACTTCACTTCACTTCACTTCACTTCACTTCACTTCACTTCACTTCACTTCACTTCACTTCACTTCACTTCACTTCACTTCACTTCACTTCACTTCACTTCACTTCACTTCACTTCACTTCACTTCACTTCACTTCACTTCACTTCACTTCACTTCACTTCACTTCACTTCACTTCACTTCACTTCACTTCACTTCACTTCACTTCACTTCACTTCACTTCACTTCACTTCACTTCACTTCACTTCACTTCACTTCACTTCACTTCACTTCACTTCACTTCACTTCACTTCACTTCACTTCACTTCACTTCACTTCACTTCACTTCACTTCACTTCACTTCACTTCACTTCACTTCACTTCACTTCACTTCACTTCACTTCACTTCACTTCACTTCACTTCACTTCACTTCACTTCACTTCACTTCACTTCACTTCACTTCACTTCACTTCACTTCACTTCACTTCACTTCACTTCACTTCACTTCACTTCACTTCACTTCACTTCACTTCACTTCACTTCACTTCACTTCACTTCACTTCACTTCACTTCACTTCACTTCACTTCACTTCACTTCACTTCACTTCACTTCACTTCACTTCACTTCACTTCACTTCACTTCACTTCACTTCACTTCACTTCACTTCACTTCACTTCACTTCACTTCACTTCACTTCACTTCACTTCACTTCACTTCACTTCACTTCACTTCACTTCACTTCACTTCACTTCACTTCACTTCACTTCACTTCACTTCACTTCACTTCACTTCACTTCACTTCACTTCACTTCACTTCACTTCACTTCACTTCACTTCACTTCACTTCACTTCACTTCACTTCACTTCACTTCACTTCACTTCACTTCACTTCACTTCACTTCACTTCACTTCACTTCACTTCACTTCACTTCACTTCACTTCACTTCACTTCACTTCACTTCACTTCACTTCACTTCACTTCACTTCACTTCACTTCACTTCACTTCACTTCACTTCACTTCACTTGACTTCACTTCACTTCACTTCACTTCACTTCACTTCACTTCACTTCAATTCAAGTCCAACAAATTCCTTGCAATTCAATTCAGTGCAATTCATTTCAAACCATTTAAATTTATTTCACTTTAAACTTTGTTCCAAAATTTGGCTTTGTGAAAACACTCCAGGTTCAATTCACGTTATTCACATTCTACCATCTCTAGATTTATTCAGTACCTCAGAAATTGTTCTAATAGGACTTTTAAGGTTTTTTCTTTCAAATGCAAATATCGCGATTAATTATTTCATTTCTTCATTCCGAGCTTTCGTTGGCTTTATTCCCGCATCTGCTTTGTATTTATGCTGTAAATGGGACAGGCCAAACTTACCGCCTGTTCACTTGTTTGTTGTTGTGACTTTTTGTTTTGAATTGTTTGTTTTGAATACAATCTTACCCATCTTCTCCAAAACGTGGATGCTATTCTATGTTTGAGTGCATAAATTAAACGCCTACACGCCGTGTGTTCCTGGCCGTTGTGTGTCCTTAACGTGCAACATAGATTTTGTATAGCCCGAAGTGTGACACCTTTATGTACGAGAAAACTGCAACTGGCAACAAACAAAAGCGTGTTTGCTTACTACTATACCCAGCGGGAGATAGTAGATATTAATGCTTACAAAACAATATGTTGCTGTATATTTATCTTCATCTACTCGTACCGATCCACGGATAATGACGATAAGAACAATGGAAACAGGCCTGACAGTAAAAGTAACACTCGTATTCCAGCGGAAAAACCAATTGCAAATCCATCTCAGACACACATCGAGACAATAAATAAATAAATAATGCAACAAAACGAATTTATAAATATCTCCCCCATCTCCGCAAACCCCGACCAGTGACACAGCCGGTGGGTTAGGGATGGTCTGTCCACGAATACGTTACAATCCACATCCACGCCGGATTGGATTTATTTACTCGCACGGTCTTTACGATATGTATGTAGATAGATGTGAGTACATATTGCAAATTGCAACAAGTATTAATGAGATTCAAATGGCATACAGACGTAGCGCCAAATTGACAACTGGACATGAGGTGGTCAGTGGTAATGACAGACGAGCCGGGTATGTTGACTGGTTTGGCTTGGCTTGGCTGGCTGCTGGGCGAGAAATCGTCTGGCGTGGGGCGCGTAGTCGAGAGTCACTCGCCAAAGCTATTGTAGTACAATTAAACGTACTTTTAATTATTCATACACAGCAACAAAATCATTGTATGTTCACAAATAGGATGTCAACAATGTGTATATACGAGGGTTGTATAATAATTTGATTTTTCTTTGAATTTTTTGGTTAGATTTTTTTTTAAAAAGTTGTCGCACATTTGTTAGAGTGGAAAGAGTATTGAAACAGTGCTTACTTATTAGTTGTATATTATCCTTTTTTAAATGCTGTTTTCAACTTCCGTTGGTTATTGATTTCAATTAACATGGATACTAACGATTTCCCATCAGTTCAAGCGGTTGTGTTTTTTCTTAAGGCAACCAGTAGGCTCCGATTCAAACGCTGTACTTTTTGGCTTGCATTTTACTTCAAGTTATGTTATGCCAATTCAGTTGATTGTGATTGGAGTCCGCAGCAGAAATAAGTTTACATTGGTAGAAGGAAAATACCAAGCGTAAGAAAATGCTCTGCTTGCCTTTTATCAAGCTTTCACTGCGCCCGAAACTTTGGATTGTACTATACTGTGTAGAAGCTGTCGTTTTTTAATTCAAGTTCCCCCGTTTGATTTCGCACTATTTTATTTTTGGTTTTTTTAACATAGCACAAGTCCTGTAACTGTCATTACTGGTCACACACTGAAAACCAACGGCCTCTGTAACATTACATTACGCAGGAACCATTTATATGTTTGGGACATCCATCTGCAACTTTTTGGTTTTTTTGCCTGTCACGTTTTTGTTTTCAACAAACAAATCCATATTTGGGTCACAAAACATATATTATAACATAATAATCAATTTGTCTCCAACAACTAATGTTGAATAGCAAACACAATGTGTTTGGACACAAGTATACTATATTTGCGATAAGCTACAAACACCCAAACATGGATTATTATTGTGGCCGATTGGGACCAGCTTCTCAAAATACCGTGCGGAACCGGTGTAAAATTGTGGGTCCCATCAGTGAGTGTAAACGTAGAACGCGCACAGCTCAGAGGTTGTGAGAAGCTCTCCCTAATCCCTTCATGGCATGTAACGGGAAACAATTTAGTTATTTGATTGGGACTATAGCTATTTCATTGCGCTATTACGATCCCTAAGTAGGTAGGATCCGGGGTGTGTCATAACGTCAATGGACCTTATGACCTAGGAACACTATGACCTACCATAGGATTCCGTACTAGGCATATTCCTGCCGGCTAGTGCTGAGCACGTATAAAGAAGAAGCTCAGTGGCTTCTTCGTCATCATTACAGCTTGAATTGAAGTCATTTATCCTGACCTTTAGTCTACCCACATGCCTACTAATGACCCGTGTCCCGTTAAAACTGAAACAAGAATTGTACCTCAGGCGTGGCTAGAGACAAAAGGTTCATGGATTTCCTCCTTACCAGTATCGGCCAGATTTATATAGCGCGTACACAATCTGTTGTTTTCGTCCACCTCTCCCTCGTCGTAATTTAAAGCTTTCCTGCTGGATAAGCTTACAAGCCATTAGGAGTATGAAAACACGGGGGCCCCGGGGCAACTGTAACGGTCTCCCTAGTCTCGCCTGTTACGTTCTCTCGTCCCTAGTCTCGCTCTGCAGCTTTCTGGAATGTTCCGTGCCGAGACAACCTATGGTATTGCTGGGCCATGAGAACGCGGATTTGATGCCTACTCTGACAAGCTTACATTTATTTTGACAAGCTTACATTTATTTTGAGAGCGGTTACCTCACTTAGTGACGGCGACACTATCAAGTTCTCAGCCATGAGACAGCTTCTCAAAATAACGTTCGTAACCGGTGTAAAACTGTAGGTTGCAATCAGTGTAGAGTGTAGAAAGTGCACACCTCGCTGGTTGTAAGAAGCTCTCACCAATCCAATTGTGTGATGTAAAGGGTAATCATTTTTTCCCCCACTTTGCCTGAGTATCGACGACTTGGCTCAAACAACAGGCATCGAAAAGTTGTCTAGGAATCAATAATGCCTTACCTTTGAATCAGAGAAACAATATACTTGAAACTATAAAATATAACCGTTGTATCAATGAAATTATATTTTTATCAACGAAACATTTACGTTTTATTAGAAAGACATTATGGTTGTAGTAACAAAACTTTATCGTTGTACTAATGAAACATTGTTGTTGTGTTAATGAAACATTATCGTGGTATTAACGACATGTTTTGGTTGTGTCAATGAAAAATAAAATAACGCAATTTGTTACGATAAAAACTCATACGTCGTTCTTATCAACGAAGCCCTGTTGTTAGCTCTCCTTCAACGACAAATTTCATTAGAAGCTAAAATTGTAATAAATACCCAGAATCACCCTAAATACCTCAAGGACACCATCGACAAGTAACCATTTGTCTATGAAATTTTTGAAGACAAAGAAATTGATTGAAACTCCAAAATATCCTTAGCCTTGTTAAACCTCCCTTGTTGTAAATACAAGCAATAGTTGTTGTGTCTTTTGTCCAATTCAAACATTTTAATTATTCTGTCAATACTCTGTTGATGTTGTGCATAATGATGATGATGATGGAGGTGATGATGATATATACAAAATTTCAAATCTGTGGGATGGACCTCTCGTTTGGTCGCTTGTTCGGTGGTCACAGTTATAAATCTCCAACTGATGATGACAACAAAGTTTTCTAATTTGATAAGTTAATTTAAAATAATTTATTGCATGTATATTTTTTTAATTATACTTTACAATAATAATAGTCAAATCAAATTTATGCCGGAGTGGCACACTTGCCACGTTACATGTGACTGACTGGTAGGCATCTTCTAAAGTTGTCGAACCACAAACATTTTTGTGTGGCTTCTATTTGGACTCTCTCGCAAGCGTTTCGCAACATTTGTGCATAAAAGCCACAAAGGGTTATCCGATCTCGGTATTTAAACGTAGTAGCAAACACATTTTGGATTCATTGTACTCGTAGATGATTTGACAACATTTTAATAGCTGGTGACTTGCGAATAGATTTTCATGAACATTCATTCTTCATTCTTCATGACATTTTCGTTGCCATAAGAAGTGCATGTATAAAAAATATCGAAAATTTCGTGAACCTAAAATTTCGTTCACTTTTCAATTACTTGGTACTCAGTTCTTTGAGAAAGTTTCGTAGGCAAAATTAATTACAGGGTTGGTATGCCATAGTTTTTTGATACGAAAACAATAGTTTGACAATGGTTTAAGTTCTGAAATTTGGCATTTCGATAATGTTAACAACCAAAAGTAACACCAGATGCCCTAAAAATAAAATGGAGTCCATAGAGGAATTATACATTAAACAAAATCAATTACAGGGTTGTTATGTCACAGTTATTTCGTACGAAAACAATTGTTTGATAATTGTTTGGTACCGGAATTATAACATTTCGATTATTTTAACAAGTTAAAAATAAATTAGACAGCGAATAGAATATATTCATGAAATATTTGTTTTCATACGAAATAACTTTGTCATAACAACCCTGTAATTGATTTTGCTAATGAAACAAAGAGCAAATGAAAGACAGCGAAATTTTAGGTTCACGATATTTTTTTTTTACTATTTATATCTAGGTGGCCGTCTGTGGTACAATGGTAGTGTGCGCGACTCTTCTACATGAGTACCTGGGTTCGATCCCTGCTCAGACCACCTTACATTTCTTTCGACGGCGTTCATCTCGCTTAGTGACAGCGACACCATGGAATATTTAGCCATGAAAATGCTTCTCAAAAATACCGTTCGGAACTGGTGTCAAACTGTAAGTCCGAATCAGTGTGTATAAAACTAGAACTCACACAGCTCATTGGTTTTGAGAAGCTCTTCCTGCATGGCATGAAGTGGAAACCCATTTTTTTAATTATACTTGTACTTCTCATTGTGAGAGCTCTCGGCAATTAATTCATGGGTTGTAGTGGGAAAACTGTTTGTACTTCTTATGGGAACGGAAATTGCACAAGAACTGAATACGGGGCTTTTTATTATCTCCAATTCTTGATAAATTTTGGGGATATCTTAAATTCATCTACGAATTGATGTCTGGAAACAACATTCGCGACAAACCTTTCCAGCAGTCTAAATAGCATTTGGCGCCATCGTGTTGACGCCAATCGATTTCCTTTTTTCGGAGACAATAAATTGTTGATATTTGCCATGTGCCAGAGTCCCCTGATGGTTACACTTCGGTCATATTAAAATAACACAGTTTTGTTGGTTGGGATGCGAATTGGAGTCATTGATCAATGATTCGCACTACTAAATTCACGTTTATTGTCGGCATCTTTGACTAATAACACTGTGCAAGTTTTTGAAAAAATTTTATGGAAAACATATGTGGACTCAACAGATTTACACTAATTCGGCTCCTACGAATCGAACTGCATCATTAGTTTTTTGGCCTATAATGACGGTTTCACGACTTTTTTTAATTTCTTACCCAGAGGCTGCGATTTAGAGCTCATTTATTGACACAAGTTTAAACATCTGTCATCAGTATTCGAGAACGCCTCATCCGATTTTGTTTAAACACATTTAGAAAAATTATCAATAACAATACACTTAATCATCTATGCCTACACTATTTCCCAAGATAAACAACAGTTTCGATGTTTTTAATAAATTTTTGAATTAAGAACAATAATTTTTGCTTAGAAAGAATAAAATTGTGTATGAAAAATTTTTTAATAAACCATCATTATAGAGCAAAATACTAATCATGCAGTTCGTTTCGTAGGACCCAAATTGGTGTAAATTCCTTGAGTTCACTTATGTTGTTTTTTCGACATGCACAGTGTAATTATTATTCTCAAACATTTCCAATCAAATACCATTGATTTGTTATTGCATATTTATGCATATTTTGCTTAAAATGCATATTTTGCATAAAATGCATATTTTGCATATAATGTATATTTGGTGCATAATTTCAAACAGTTTTTCACAACTTTAAATGTGTTCGTATTTTTTAACTTTTTACAATGTCTTGGAAAAATATAAAATTTAGGAGGACGTACTCACTGGGACTAGTTTGCCATGACATGCCGAACTACTGTCCATGAATTGATCATAGATCATCAATCGTATGTAGACAAACTTCGAACGAAATTTAAATATGCGAAGTGGTTTCGATGAGAGACCACTAGGCAGTTAATTACTCCAACGACCAGACGCTTATATTCTATTTTGCGCGAGTTTTGGTGCATATTTTAAGGATATTAAACACAATATTGGAGCGTCAATTTAGTAATTTTCCACAACATTGAACGGAACTGTTTTTCAGTTCGCCTTAACAGCACTAATATTATATACTATAAAAAAACTGACCACAACTAAAAGTGACACCGAACTTTTTTGGATGGAAGAAACCTCTAATATGATGTTGGAAATTTGGACAGATTCAGATGCATGTCACATTGTTTATTGGTAGGGTTCCACAAGGCTGTCCACCAGATGGTTGCCGCGTTTGCGCTTAAGTGACATCATATGAAAATTCGGAAGTGGTGCTTGGCTTTGTTTTGTACCGTTTCTTAACCATGGACGGCACAGAAGAAATCCACCACAACAAAGTCGATATTTTAGTTCATTTAAGTGAGCGCTCTTTTTAGCTCTACGCAACAGAATGAACTAGTTCGCTCATTTAGTTCACTAGTTCCTTTTCGTTAATTGTATTATTTGTTTAACAGTTCATATGAGCTGTGAGATAAGAAAAGTGAGAAAGAGACAAGAGTCTCTATCCCTCTCTTTACGTTCTCTTGATGGCGGCGAGGTAGTAGGCCATTTCATCGAGTTCGAGTTGCTATTATATTTTACTCTTTGGTTGGGCATAAAACGGACAGAAATAAAAGGGAATGCACATTTTCGTTCGATGCAACCAACATAAAATATAATTTAGCTGTCGATAGTATCAATCAAACACAATTTCGCCCCATCAATGTCTCACCCATCTACTCTGTTTTGTATCAATTTACTACATCATAGTCGATCAGCTGTGTCATGGATACCCCCTGTTTCAGTTCCACTTGTTCGTTTAGTCCCAACCGAGCAAATAATCGTGAAAATGGACTAGTTTTTCCAAATTTTTAAACTGGTTTGAATACTATCTTTTGGAATACTATGTTTTGTATAATATATTTTTATGCTAAATCGCCATATTGAAGGCATTACTTGACATAAGCCTACGTGGGGAAAAAAATTTAGATCGGCTTAACGATTGGGTTAGTCGGTTTCTGAAATATAGGGATTTCTTTAATGTTTTTATATTTTCGATCAAAAGTGATCATCAGTGGTGTAGTCAATGTGTAGATGCCGGATCCATATACAATCCACAAAGATTGTCACACTAAGCACCTCTGTGTCAATTGAGTGAGTCAAAGAGAGCATGAACTAGAAAATGGCAGAGACAACTGATATACAAAACACCGCCTGACCCATAGATTAATACTTATAGTAGATCTACTAGTTCTCCCACCAAATTTATGACATTTGGCCTGGTGTGATATTTACGTTTGATGCTGAAAAGAATTGCTTTACTAATACCAGATAGAGGCAATGGTTCAAAACAACGAACAAAATAACAACAATGGCATTTCGGTTTGTGTGTTCAAATTATTGTGTTAAACACAACACAAATGTATGCTAGCAATAACAGTCAATAAAAAAGTTTAAAACACATTTAAATTTCACAGTTTTTCATCAAAATGGCATGAAAAATTAAAGCAAGAAGTTATTGTAATTCCACCTGGTGTATATCACTTTTCGTCAAACATCTCTCTATCACACCGACCGCATCACGAAGAGTGTGAAAGGAAACGTCAGATGAGCCAAATATTCTCTCTAGTCTGAGATTACTCTATGGCCTGACCCCAGTGAACTACTGTTAACAAAAGAGCGGAACGTTGTTAACTAGTTCATCCAGTTCAATTGAACCAGTACTTTCGTGAACTACACTACGCTACTTTTAGTAAAGGGTTTAATTTTAAGGCCAATAGAAATTGAAATTGCAAAAAATAAATTTTATTAAAAAAATTTTCTATTCGAAATATCAGTACATGGCATTAACATTTGAAAATGCTTTTTAAGTTCATGACGAAACTCATTCTGGACGTCCAATTGTGGGTCACTCATTCGAGCACTTCTAACCGTATGCCACGAATAACACGAACAATTGTGGCCACCAACTCGTCAATTGTTGATGGTTTATCAGCTTAACCCTTCGTTGCATGATTTAATTTCCATACAGAAAAAAAAATTTTGGGGCTTTATTCTGTTTGCATGTTAAGTCATGATTGCAAAAATTAAATTTGGTTGACTTCCTGTATATAGTTTAGGAGTTACGCAATATTGCACATATGCAATATCATGCAGAAAATCCATACAAATTTATTCATTTTCATTTTTCTTAGTATTTCACGTTTTATCGGTTTTAATGACAAAAAATTGAAAATAAAGACATTTAATAGATAGAAATATTCAAGTTATAAGAAAACAGTTTTAATTTAATTAATTTTTTTTTAGCTAGATTTAATTATAATCTCAAGAAATGTTTTAGTCTACATATGAAATTTTTTGAAACAGTTTCTTGATTTGTTGAAGCATAAAGCCGTGTCGCATATTTCATATTTAATAAAGGTATATCCATTACAGCCCGGCAATTTGCATGTAATTCGGTTGTCTACCCATTCTGGCCAATGATCCATGTGGTCAAGTCGAACTTCGTTTTGGGGAATTGGCAAACTTCTTGGATGCTTCCTCTAAAATATGGAAATGTAAAAACAAACTATTTTAAAAATTTACAAAAAGGTACATACTTTATGGGAAAGGTTTTTTGTTACATCTGAAGGTCTACCGCGAGCTACTTATGTTTTCCCCATTTTGCACAGCGTTTCACCTACTTTCAAACGAAAATCCGCCAATGTTTCGTTAACATTGTTGCCTTTTTGTAGTTCAGCGCGTTTATATAAAAGCCAAGCATTGACCATAGCTGTATCTACCAAGTGATAAAAAAAGGCGCATATACCATTTCTTAGAGCGTATTTTGATTTTGTAGCGCCCTATGAAGGAATCCAGTAAGTCGACCCCACCCATAAACTTGTTATATTTTGCTACAATGTTTGGGCAATTAATGGTTATTTTTCTTCCCAACTTTTTGTCGAACCTTTCAACACTAAGCTCGGGATCCTTGCCGCAAAAGTTTGACATCAAGTTGACGATTTTGTTATCTCTCCAAGAAACAACAGATATATCAAAATTATCAACCGTTGCAACATATTGGTATGATTCTCCGCGTGGTTTTTTCAGCATAGTTTTCTCGTCTGGAAGTTTTAAATTTGGAATTCTGTTCCGACGGATTGTACCCAGCGAGAAAATACCGCGATTTGCTAATGTTATCATTAACGGCAACGATGTATAATAGTTATCAAAAAAAACTTTGTAGTGTTTTTCTGATGGAACGGGTCGCATGAGTCTAATAACAATGTTGGCACACGCGCCCAAATCACTTTCTTCAGGAAGCCTATATAGGGGGTTGTTCTCTTGACCCGTATATATTTCAAAGTTATAATTGTAGCCAGATATTCCTGCAAGCACATACAGTTTAAATCCCCATTTGTTTGGTTTCATTGGAAGATACTGCTTTTAATATGATTTGCATTTTGTGGAACATAATTGCTCGTCAACAGAAAGGCAGCTTTCAAATGGGACCGACATAAATCTTTCAACCAAATGTTTTACAACAGGACGTATTTTAAAAAGCCGGTCGTGATTTGGATCATCTCTTGGTCTTATTTGATTATTGTTGTTGAAATGCAATACTGATTTAATTTTTTCAAATCTATTTATAGACATAGTCTCCTGTATAAGAGTATTTCCAACAATCGGTGTCCAATATCGTCGATTGTTTGGAATTTGAATCACAGACATCAAAATGCATATACCCAAAAATTTTTGCAAGTCCAATTGATCAATCTGATCTCGAGAATCCGGATTTTTCCGGCAAGCATATAAATTCGACTGGTACACAATAGAACTCATAAGTTCGTCCGAAAAAAAGTAGGTGAAGAAACTACAAGGTCCACTCAAATTCAAAATATGTTCTGGAAGTTCTTCGCTGGCCTTGAAATCAGTGTTCAAATTTATTGTAAATTCTTTTTGTTTCCAAATAGTTCTTTCATATTATTCTTTCAAAGACCGTAAATCACCAAGATTGCTTCTCTCTTCTCTAGCATTTGTCTCCGCTCTAGAACTAGACATTTCTCCTGCATTTGCTTCCTGCTCCACATACTCTAGTCGACTTAAGTCGATTTCAACATTATTGTCGTCGTCCTCATCAAAAAACTCATCTTCACTTTCATCCCATCCATCAATTATTTTTAGAATTTCCGTATCAGTAAGTGACCTCAAAAAACAAAAATATATGATTAAATGCATGGGATTGCATATATGCAATATAATAACATATAAGTAATATCAGTTCACATAAGAGCAAACGCATGAATTTGCATATATGCAATGATGCATTACAGCGCTCACGCAAACAGTTCGCAGTTAAAAAATTTTACTTATTTACAAAGAAACTGCACTAAAGTACTCAAATAATACTTACATTTTCGTTAACTTTTACGGGATTTCAAAATAATAAAGGAAATCAACACACTTTTTTCACTTTGTTAAAACACTTCTTGTTTCAGCAACTTATTTCAACATATGCTTAACAAACTACGCAAAATTGTGCCAAAACTGTAATGTTTTGACATAAAAGAGATCAACGAAAGAAAACAGAATGGTAAACGGGGAATACCGGAGTTAATAAATACAAGCAAAGTCAACATTGCATATGTGCAATGTCATGCAACGAAGGGTAAAGCAGTGACTTCACGTAGCCCCACAGAAAATAATCGAGAAGTGTCAATACGGACGATGTTGGAGGCCTATTGACAGGTCGATTTATCGAAATCAAATTATCGAAATCAAATTATTTTGAATTTAAGAAAACGATGGTCGCGGTCGCCGTATGACATGTAGTGTCATCCTGTTGAAACCACATCTCGCCTAGATCAATTTCATCTATATTTTCAAACAAAAATCAGGGAACATGGTGCGGTAACGATCTCTATTGACCATAACGCGACCTCCGCCTACATTTTTGAAGAAATTTGGTCCGATTATGCCACCATTGTGTAAACCGCACCAAACAGTGCAATTTTCTGGATGTAATGGAGTCTGATGTGGATTGGTCGCCCTCCATATGCGGCAATTTTTATTATTAACAAACCCGTTAAGCCAAATATTGAGCCTCTACGCTGTACACAATTTTCCGATAAAACATCGGGTCAGTTTCCAACTGCTCTAAAGGTCGATCGGCGAAATAATGATCGTGGCTACAATTCCTGCACCAGCTGGATCTTAAACGGATGTAGGACAATATCTTTGCTCAAAATTTTCCACGTAGTGGTCGAGTGGTCCCGCGACCGACGACGAATCGATAAATTTTGAGCTTCTTCCATACAGCGGCGATATTATCTTCAGTAGGCACATTCCCTCCACGTGTGGGTGCTATTTCATCATTTAGAGAGTATGTGGTATGAAATCTATTCACAGTTCATCGGATGGCTTGCTCAGATGGACGATTATGTGCGCCATAAAAATCATGAGGTCGTCTATAAGTTGCGCGAATCGATCTTATTTACAAAATAATGTTGGACAATTTGTTAGCATTGTTCAAGCGTGAGTCTAATCATGACGATTTCCCAGAGTATACTGAACATAAATGTCAAAAAGTGAGCGTGACAGTTCCTTTGACGGCTAACCCTTTCGAAAGTTCTATCTAAGCGCAATAAATACCCTTTGTTCTGCTATATTTCATCAAACTTCAGGCACGCACCAGGCAATAACAATTTTGGCACTCCCATTTTTCCTCTCACACACAAGAGCTGTGTGACTGGTTGGTTTCTTTCTGAGACACAACCAACCTCAATGATATTCGGGATTAAGCAATGTATTTTCTAACGCCACTTTGAAGTTAAACATAGACGAGTTTGCCACGCCCATTTTGGTACCTTCCATTCAGACGTTGGGCGGAAGGCATGATAAATTCCGGAAAGGATAAGATTCTAATTTAACTTGGAATTAGAGAATATTTTGCCCAATTTCACACTGCCGTATAATTTTAGGGTGAAGGTATGTTTAAGTTGCTTCATCCGACAATAAGAAAATTGGCATAGTTGCCGCCACGTCTACTCTCGTACCTCTCATGCAAAAACTTGTTGGCAAGCCGGAAGGTCGACACAGCAACGTTTTCTCAAACACCACTCGTTTATCGGACTTGAACCGATTCGCCACGCCTATTTTGGAACGTACAAATGTTGGGCGGAAGACTCGTTGGATTTTGACAAACAGGAGATATTAAATAAATTTGGAATTAGCCAGAATTGTACGCAGCAACATTAAATGAAACTCCAAACCATTTAATAACTTAGGGTGAGCTTGTGTTTAAGTCGATTCACCCTACTCAAATTTCTGTACTTGTTTTTAACAAATATTTCATAAAATTTTCTAAGATAACCTTCAATATCCATAAAGGGAATCTCTCTTTGGAATCAACTAGTTCATAAACTTCAACTATGACTGCAAACAACAATCAATCCATTTATCTGGAGTCTTTCAAATCGAAACTTTCTTTGTTATTATTCAACCTCAGCATAAACTCTCGAGGTAATTCCTCAAATTACAGTGCTTCTTCCATGGAAACCAAAGGAAAAGTCGCACAAAGTTTCGATTACATTTCAAGTCAAAATCGTGAATGAACCATCAAGTGAAAATGGTATAACTACCTGTTGGTTATAATGGCGATGAGGGCATTTGTTGTTGTTGTTGTTGGGTTTTTGTTTAATATCAGTCCTGAGGGAAACCAAGCGAACCCCAGACACAACACGGTGGACGGACGACGTAACTAAAACACATTCAAATAAATACTTAGTTTATGGTAAGAAGAAGACAAAGTACCAAAGTGATGTTTACTGTTGCAAGATTACGAGGGGTAAATCGCATGTCAAGCTATGGCAGTGCGATTGGTATCTCCCATCGGTTTGTAAACCCTAAAATGGTTGAATGTCTCCAAAGAAATGCTAAAGTCAATATTAGCATTAAAAAGGTTGAAACTGATAAGAACTTGTGGCAATTATTATGTCATGAAACAATTTAAATGCAAATCGCCAGAAACCGGTATGGTTACTTATTGGCAGGCCTGTAAAACACAGTGGTGGAGAGAAGTGGGTGTTTGTTTATATTGCTTCGGAACACAAGTCAGGTAGACAACAAGGCTAAAATACTGGAATTGTAAATGAAATAACTAAATTAAGGCAACACAAATTACACACTTCGACAAAATATCACTGAATATTGTATTGCGCAGATTAGAGTTGGGTCACTCATGAACTGTATAGTTCATTTAGAGTGGTCAGACATCATCACCCTTACGAACATAATGAGCATGTTCGATATCGCGAGTTTGTTCATGATTGTTATGTCCGGCCTAAATGAACGGGTTCGATAACTTGTGAACGAGTTCGACACAAGTCTAGTACCAATACTAATGTGAAAATTCTGCATAATTCTCCAGTATTTTTATGTTCTCGAAATAGTTGCGATAAAAAGTTACAAAAATATTATTCCATCATATTTCAATTATCAAGAATATTTTTATGATTTCCCGAAAGAATCCCTACTATTTTAACTTACCAGAATTTTTAATTTTTATAGAAGTAAATTTTCCTTTCAGGTTTTATTTACTAAATGGTTTGAAAAATAAATTGCTCAATTACTAACCTCTCTTATTTTTATTAAAAAAGGAAATTAAGTTTAAATCCTATTTAGAAAATTACCGATTTAGATAAGATTGGTTTTTGAAGCGAAGATAATTTATACTACTTTCACTCTCCCTTACTAAATAACATTAAGGTAAGGAATCGGCGCGCTAATTTTTCGTTTATTTTCAGCCGAGCAAATTAGTTTTGACCACATGTGGAATATGATATCGCGTAAATGGTCGCCGCCAGATTGAGTGGCATTACATGCTTGTTTTTATGCATTTTCCATCCCTGTTCGTTGTGTTTCAGGCTGAATAAGAGTAATTTCATCCCGAATATTGTCGCTCCCGACTTTCAGAGTCCGTGGGTGCGAACGGCGACGACTGGATGTTGAAGGTTGCCTCTCAACGCTGTCCTCTACAGCCTGAATGTTCTCACAGGGGGTATCCACGCCACAGCTCATGGACCATGATGTTGAAAATTGATAGAAAACAGAGTAGATAAGTGAAAGAGATATAAGTAATCAGAACCATCCAGCAAGCTAAGTTTAAATAGTGTTTGATTGATACTAGTGACACCTAAATTATATTTTATGTAGGTTGCATTGCACTATAATACGCATTCCCTTTCATTTCTGTCCGTTTTATAACCAATCAAAGAGTAACATACAACTGCAACTCAAACTCGATGAAATGTCCTACTATCTCGATGAACGCAAGAGAACACTAAGAGAGGGATGGAGAGTCTCATTAATTGCTCTATGGTTATCACAAAGACGATCGATAAGTAGACGACCAGACGATGTGTGCCATGTGGGAAACCTCGTAAAACAGAACCAAAAAGTGGTCACAATTCACTCAAACGTATTTCTCTCTCACATCATATCTTGATTATTTCCTACTTTTTGCATTGTTTACGTAATATTACTTCAACATGGTTGGAATTTGTATAGTTATATCTAAGAACAATCACACTATCAAAAAGCTGCTCCTGTATTGAAATATTCAATGAAGAGACTAAGAGAGAGAGAGAGCAGAGAATGACTAAGGCTTCACTCGCTTTGTTTGTTGGCATTCGACTGACGAGAAATTTTGACCGTCTATTTTAGTATATCGTTTTTGGTTCTCATCAGACCGTCTCGTACGACGTCGGCCTTCATGGCTGGCATCACGAAGATTTATCGAGTAAATGCTTAATCATAGACAAATAGACAAGAGTATCTATCCCTCTCTTTACGTTCTCTTGATGAGTAGGCCGAGTTCAAGTTTCTGTTGTATTTTACACTTTGGTTGGACATAAAACGGGCAGACATTAAAGGGAATTCGTGTTTTCGTTCGATGCAACCAACATAAAACGTCAGTTAGCTGTAATTAGTATCAATCAAGCGCCAGTCGAACTTAGTTTACTGCATGGTTTACTGCTTATTGTTTATCGTTCTCTCGCCTATCCACTCTTTTCTCTATCATTTTCCTACTATATATTCGATCAGCTGTGTCATGACTACCTCCTGGCTTAATGTTGTGTGCGCTCTCCTTACCCAATATTTTTCACAATACGCATGTTACCTTCTCACAATTGAGAACATGTTTTGAATGCGAAGCTGTACGATAACAGCTTGTTGTGGTGGCATGGACTGTTCCAAGGCACAAATTCATTTGAAACAGGGGGTTTCTATGTCACAGCTGATCGAGAAGGTACTAGGGAAATGATGTAGAATGAGATACAAAAAAAGACATACATATTATAGACGATGCAGCAAACTAAGTGTATATAGCGTTTGATTGATACTAATGACAGCTAAATTATGTTTTATGTTGCCTGCATCGAACAAAAACCCGCATTCTCCTTCTGGTTACCTTCATTCTGCTTACCTTCAGCCCAAGTACGGTAATTTTGTCTATTGACATAGCTATAAAGGCAGCAAATGCCGCTTTGCTAAACAATGCTTTGGTCGAAAACGGTCCTTACGAAATGGACCACTTTATTAAAACCCCTTAGAAACCCCTTAGACCGGTCCCTGTATCGTCCCTTTTATATGAAAAGAACCGGTAATTTTAACGCGGCTTTGTCATTGGAGGTGGCAATTGACACTTTTTAGATACCGTGTGATATGTCATGTATTTAAAATAAATCGATAACTCGCTAAGTTATTGCAAGATTAAATATGAAAAAAATTCTATCGCTTTTAATTTTTATAGAAAATTCCAATGTAATTCCTAAAGATAATGAATTTAATTTGAAGGCCCACACTGTCTTGTTGCTAAGAGGACCCGCTTATTATCGATATATTAGGTCCCGTAGGTCCGATCCATTTAGTCAGTCTCCAATTTCCTGTTTTTAGTCCCGCCCTACCAACGGCAGTTCAATTGGCTCTTCCATTGACAATTGACTCTTCTTTAGCACTTTGGAACCAGTTTGAGGACATATTCCTTTTCAGCTATCTCAGGACAGGTACTTTTAGACAATTGACACCGCATTTCCCGTAGAGTAGCTATCCATTATTTTCCCCATACCCAATCGATTGAAGATCCGAAATTATGTCAAAAAAAACTTCTCATCTGCTGCGATCCAAAATTAATCCAACTGTTTTCCCTGCCAAAGGCACAACAAATTTATACGTTATGCGCTGAAAAATCGGTTTTGTTTTGTTGTTTGGATGCAAATATAACGTTTTGTAGCTTGTCGCAAATATTCTATACTTGTGTCCAAACACACTGTGTTTGCTATTCAATGTTATATGTGTGAGACACAATGATTAATAGGTTTCGAGCTATTTTTTTGTGACCCGAATGTGACTTTTGTTGAAATCTGTTGAAAACAAAAACGAGGCAGACAACAAAGGAATAAAAAAGGAGCAGATCTTCAGACGAAAGCAATGCTTGCATGGGTATGGTTTTTTTCAACATGCAGCAATGAGACTTCCATGACATATTTCGACGAAACGTGTTCCTTTATCTGAGTGATATACCGCACCGCTCATCGATTTAGAGAATCTCACACAGTTTCCTTGAAAAACAAAAAAAAAAGTGGTTTCCCATTGTATGCCATGGAGGGTCTGGGGAGAGCTAACTACTCGATAGTTTCGCCAACGCTATGCAATGTAACCCTCGTCGAAAGAAATTTAAGATGGTCAGAGCAGGGATCGAACCCACGTTCTCATGTACAAAGGCCGCGCACACTAACCATTGAACCACCGAACGCCACACAGTTTTCTCTTCCAAATGACTTTTTTAGAATTGTTCGAAATTTATAATTACAACAGAATTACAATTTAACAAAATATAAATAATTAAGTTCGACTACCACAGTAAGCCTAATATCATTTCCGAGCACTGTTACAGTAAATGGCTTTTAAAGAAGACATCCGCCGAAAATATTTCACCAGAAAATACATATACCGAAGTATACAAGTTTTATAAACCTGGGTGGTGCCTTTAATTGCTGGCCATAGTTTAGTGATGCTACATAAATCATTTCATATACGAAGCGATGCCAGGCTTTCTCATAATGGATTCATGCCACATAATTGCATGGCACAATCGATTCGAATCATGTAGCATATAATACATACTCGTATATTACTTATATAAGTAAAGACTATGCAAAAAAGAGTCACTCAAAGTGAGTGGGAAAATGGAATCATTGATCACTATGATCATCACGGTCGTTTCGTCATCATCGTCATCGTCAACTTCCTTTTCTGAGCTGCCATCCAAGTGACGTCGTGAACGGCAGTAAATTATTAATTTATGCCGACTTTCATAACACATCGTATGTATAATTATGCATAATTTGTAAATCCATTATAATACCGACAAAACAATTGTAAATACAACACCAACTTATTTAATTATATTAATGAATGACTAGAGAAGTTGCAATATTTGCTTACGGCTCCGCATGTGCTGTAGGAGGCGGTTCTGTGTTTTTTAGTTGTTACACAGGAGTTGTTTGGCACCTCATCCTTAGCGGATGAAATGATCTGTCAAAAAAATGGCAACCGTTTTTTCCCCTTTGACATGTAATTGAAAATATTCCATGCACTATTTAAATGGGAAACCTGATGTTTGTTCAAATAACAAATCATTGAACAGATGCCTCTAGTTCGAAGCGGAAGATAGAGATAATATAAATTACTGCAACAACATTGCTGTCGTTACATAAATTCCATTTTTGAATCAATGAAAAAACCTATTCTTTCTACTGGTAAAAACCGTTTATTAACGTTTTTGCTAACACACCTCAAAGTAAGGCGAAAAAAATTAAAAAAAAAATTCGATAGCTGTCTTAGATATCGAGTTATCCGAAGATGAATTAAAAAAATCAAAAGATTTAATATGTGAATTTTGTTTACACCCTACGGGAAATGAGACCGGTACAGAAACAGTCACGTGATAGAACCATTAGTGATAGTGAACGATCCCTGTATCGTCCCTTTTGTATGAAAAGAACCGGTAACTTTGACATGGCTTTGTCATTAGATGTGGCAATTGATACTCTTTAGATACCCTGTGATATAGAGGGCGGCTCAATAAGTCCTTGACTTTTCGAACTTCGCTCGTAGTTATATGAAATGCAACACTGTTCCCATCAAGTACCACCTGTTAAAAGAGTACTGTCAAATTTTGAGCAAGTTCCCTCATTTACTTTACTTCCCTCATTTACATTTAGAAATGGAAAAACGTGAATTTCCAGGGCTCCTTCAACATTATTTTTTGCGAAAAAAAACCGTCAATCAAACCAAGGAATGCTTAATAAATACTATGGGGCCTCTGCACCATCGATTTCAAACAGTGGTTTACTGACTATCGTTGTGGTCGCACAAGTACAAATGACGCTGAACGTTCTGGACGGAGAGAGATTGTTGATCCCCTAGGCATTTCATATGGCAGTGTGGTTTCGATTTTAAATGATCAGTTGGGTTTAAGAAAGCTTTCAGCAAGATGGGTGCCGCGTTTGCTCTCAATTGACCATAAACGTATTCGTGTGACAACTTCAAAGAATTGTTTGGAGTGAAAATTGTGTGAAAAACGAAATTTGATGTTTAACCACAATGAAGTAATAAGTACTATGTGTATAAAAAATAAATTGTTTCCCATTACATCCCGTGTACGAGTATGAATTGGTGAGAGTTTCTCACAACCAGTGAGCTGTGCGCTTCCTAGTATTACACTCACTGATTGGGATCTACAGAATTTTACGCTAAATACTCGATAGTGTCGCCGTCACAATGTAAGGTGACCGCCGCCGAAAGAAATTTAAGGTGGTCACAGCAGGGATCGAATCCTGGATCTCATGTACCCCCGACGGCCACACGCACATACAAGTACGTATTACTTGCACGTACTTTATTGGCATGTAGCGATATGATATCACACTATAAGCTCTCATATAAACGTAGTATAAGAAATGAAGATGGCCACTAACTGAAAGACTGATAAACTAAAATAAAGAAATAGTTTTTGGTTGTGAGTTAAACTTGGTTTAATGTTATGCTAGTCTAACATTATCGTTTCTTATGGTTAACTGGTCAATTTTGCTCTATTAAATATAAATTAAAAGAAAATGCACCAGTTCCACAGTTTACACGAGGTTTAACCAATGAACAATATTGAATTATATCCCAAAAACTGGATCAAAGTGAAATTTCCATAAGTAAGCGGGATTATATAGACAATATGAGATATACATACATAATGAAGTACGCCAATATCTTGAATACTTTGTCTCTCGGCATACTTGGCGACAGGTTTAATTATATTTTTTCTCAATATTGAATAGATATTTCACAGCTTTATTAACTAATGTTTCCTATAATAAATGTCATACAATAATACATGTACCTAATGGTCGTACTGAAAACCAAATCAGGTGTCAATTGCATGTAAACTTAATTAGAATTTTGCATAAATTGTCTACCATCATCAGTTAGCACTTAAGCAATTCATAAATCACTTTAATACGCCGCCTACACGTCCTACGACTGTCATCTGTAGCAATCAACTGCCCTTGAGTTGTTAGGTTGTTCATATAAATAGTATTTTATAGCTAATAATATTAATCATGTCACCTTAAACTATTTTAATTAAATGTCCGTTATGGTGAGAAAGAAACACCAACAATTCCATATTGAATAATTTATTTGGCGACGCGAGATTTTTCGACGCCACTCCATATTGTTGGTATTTCTAATCCACACTATAGTTGAGCTCCATTACTGGTGAGTATTAAATATCCACCAGTGAACTTTTTTGAAGTGGCAACATTGTATCGAACGTTATTCGATCATGTGTGACGTTATTCAGATCAAGCGAACGGAACAATAAAATGTTGTACTTAGGCAGTAGGATGGTTCGTTTTTGATAAAATCGTATAAAAAGTGGCAAATAATGTACGTAAGAAAAAACTAATTTAGACAGATTACTATTATGACTGAAACACAACTACACGCTGAACAATCTGTCTTTTTTCATGTTTGGATGCAAATATAACGTGCGTTTGGAGCTTGCCGCTAATATGGTATAATTGTGTCCAAACACATTGTGTTTGCCATTAAATTTTACATGTTTGAGACACAATGATTAGTATATTAAAACATATGTGTTTGTGATCCAAAAACAGATTTGCTTGTGATACAAATACAGCTGAGTTTGGTGCAACGTTTACTTCCCTTTTTTTCTCGTTGTACTCTGTCGGGAACAGACTAAGAAAAGAGGGTCAAAGAGAGATTGTAATCAGCGTAAGTTAATGCTAATAAAAGGTTAACGAAAACATAGGGGTGACATAGGGTTTATGTTATTGACAGTGTATAACTATATTTTTACATTATTCTTTCAGTCATTGATTCATAAATAGTATTTCATGTGTTTACTAATCTGTTGCTGTTTAGTTTCATGCAATCAGTCGTCAATCGTGCGTTTGGGAGGAAGCAAACAAATGTTTTGACGTAAGTATATGGATGTTTGGGACGAACACACATATGGTTCCATGTAACAGTATGCATCTTTGCAAGTAAACATGCTAACATGCTAATGTAAACATGTTTGCATTTAAATATAAGTAAGTTTATTATTTTTTTCAGTGTGTTCGAAACATATACATGGTCCCTGCAGGATGTTTTCAGCGTGTATTATTTGATATAAGATAAAAATTTTAAAGTGAGCTGCCTTAATAACCGGTCGTCTATAGCCTAAATATGAAGTTAAATTGTATTTTCCCCTGTTCAATTTAATGATGTCGTCGGTGGCTTTTATTTACCATAAAATCGATCAGATGACAATATAGCGCCGCCATCATTGTCAATAGATTTTTACACAAAATTGAATGCTAGAGAAAGATAGAGGGAGATCAAATGTAAGAAACTTAGTTTGGCGAATGCTGTTATTGTAGGAGTAATAAGTCAAATGAGCTGCCAGCAAAGTTAAAGATATTTTTTTGTGTGTCAAACCTTTCTTCTGGAAAACATTGTATTGTGGCAAACACCGCTACCTTCCTGTTTTGCACGAATACGTCGTCGTGCGATCTTATGGAAAACACAAATTTTGTCATGATCTTATGAAAAACATAATTTTTGTCATGACCGAATTTGGTAGAAATAAATTATTAACCTAACGAATCAATAATTTCCCATTGCATCCCATGAAGAGGCAGGGTAGAACTTCTCTAAATCAATGAACTGAGGGCTTTCTAGTTTTACACTCACTGATTGGGACCTACAGTTTTACACCGATTCCGAACGGGCTTTATAGAAGTTTTTTCAAGGCTAAATACTTTATAGTGTCGCCATCACAAAACGAGTATACCGGTGTCGAAACAAATGTAAGGTGGTCGTAGCAGTCATCGAACCCACTTTCTCAAGTACGGGAGCCGCTCACAGTAATCATAGCACACGCAGTAATGAATATCAAATTATAGCATCAAGTACCAGCAACAAAAAACTATACCCACTATTAACACTTTTTATAAAATTGCCGAAATTTTGAATTCGTGACTTTTTTTAAATTTTTTTATTAATTTTTTTTTTTAGATTTTTTTGAAGGTCGTGCTACATGTTTACGCATAACTCAAAAACCACTCGTACAACTTCCTTCACTAATATATCAAAAAATCTCGTATCGAAATGCCTACGACTAGTGTGCACTAAGCTTATAATTCGCTGGACGATTTCAGAGCAATTTTAAATAGTTTAGCAAAAAGTTAGTATTTATAAAAAAAAAAAAATTTTAACAAAAATTGGAGATGCTTTTAATTATATTTTTTAAAACAAAATAAATTTTATCAAAAATATTCCATGACTTATCAAACTTTCCAATGTCTTTTTGGCTTAATTCGGGCTGTAGATCATTTATAACGCGCATGATTTAGTTCTTCAGCTCCGGAATCGTCTCGGGCTTATTGGCGTAGAGCCCCAGAGAAAGAACTCTAATGGTTTCTAATCGCAAGATCTCCGAGGCCATTTGGCCTCATTGTTTCGTGAGATAACGTTTCATGGGAATTTTGTTCGTAATAGGGTAATAGTTTCAAGCTCTGTGTTGCAAGTGGCACCGTCCTCTTCAGTCAAGTACGCAGGATTTTCTTTCGGGAGTGCCCAACTTGAAATTTAAGTTGAAAATACTGCTGCATCCAAAAATCTGTTTTTAATGAAATAAATATTGTGGGCCGGGGGCGTACATGCCTAGTATTTTTAGAGACACATATTATCCAAGTCCATGTCGTCTAATTTAGGCCACAAACAGTTTGTTATTATGTCACGATAATGTTCACAGTTCACTGCAACAGCGTTAGCGGCATCATTTTATAAGAAGTACTGCCCAATGACTCCGCCAGCTTAAAAACCACACCAAACAGTGAATCATTGTGGGTACACAGCTTTTTCTTGAATGACATGTGGATTTATGAAACGCTAAATACGACAGTTTTGTTTGTTAACGTTTAGATGAAAATGTGCCTCATCGCTTATGATGATTTTTTTTAAATCGGCGTCAACTATTTGTTGCTCAAGCATCCAATTGTCAAATATTCGGCTCTGCAAATGGTCTCTAGGCTTAAGTTCCTGTCATAACTGAATTTTGTAGCCGTATAAAAATAGGTCTTTTGTTAAAATCCGCTGAACGCAGATGTACGAAAGATTCTATTGCTGTTCACGACGACGAATAAGGTTGTCTTGGCCTCGTCCAAACTTTGTTCAACAGTAGCAATATTTTCATTCGAATGACCTGTACGAAGACGCACGGATGTTATTGCGTTTTGCACCGACCAAGTTTCTTCAAATTTCTGCACCAAACGGCTGGGTAATGGGCGAAATGCACTTCTTGTAGAACTATCATTTTCATAAAACGTTTGCATCACTTTTACACGTTCAACTAAGTATCGCTCCATTATGTTTGCCAAAGCCTTTAGTACCAAGTGGCTCCAAAAAAATAAAAAATACACTAACATATCACAAGTACGCGCTGGTTGTTTGGATGCAAATATAACGTGTTTGTAGCTTGTCGCAAATATATTATAATTGTGTCCAAACACATTGTGTTTGCTACTCAATATAACATGTTTGGGACACAATGTTTAATCGATTATAAACTATGTATTTGTGATCCAAGTGTTTTTTCTTTGTTGAAAACTACAGAAAATAAAAACGTGACAGTCAAAAAAGAAACAAACTCCAGCAGGTCTTCAAGTCACGAAAACAAAACAAAATGTACATGGTTCCAGCAATATTTTGGGGGCTGATAGTTTTCAGCTTGTGATTGCTGTCAAAGATCGGCATTACAATTGAATCACTGTATGTACGTGTCAACCGAATCGCTCAATTTGTTACGTAGTTATTCGCAAACAAACATATGTTTGCTATTCTAGCCAACATGTCTGCCTTCCGTTTTTCAGCAGCCCAAATCTGCTGTATCAAAAGTCAGTGTTGCTGTTATTACTAGCTTATTTTTTGAGTGTACTTCAAAATGCAGCTCTCTACAAAGTAGCATTTTGTAGTCTTCCCCTATAATGGTTATACACAATAGTCTCCCGAAAGGCTTTTTAAAATGGGAAAATGTAATTCGTTTAACATGCCTTTTATGTAATTTGATGAACTATTAATATCAAATAACTTATAATAATAGTAATATCAATAATCACATCTTGTGTTATTACAACGAACGAATCGTTACATCTTCGCCATTTGGCATAAGAACAACTACTATGTATAGTAGAAATCAATTTAGAATAGTAATTTCATTTGTAGATTATGTACAACACATTTATGTATATATTTTTAAGTTTGTTGCCAGCGTTCAAGCCAAATATCGCATCAAAAGTTGCGTTCCCTCAAGGTGATTTCTGATGGATGATCGATCAGCAGGGTAATCATGGATTTCAGTTTCCAAACTGGTAGATTTTGTTATGTGGTTGGCACAATAAGGCCGCCGTTTTTCCTTGGAAACCAAAACAATGAAATTATTAACACATCCATTTAACTTCAAGTCATAGATTTGCGTTTTGTTGCGTCCCAAGAATGGAATGAAAACAATAATTTAAAATCCATTACATTTTGATTACGGCTCAAAAAAGCCCTGATTGAACTGCGCCAACAACAAAAATGTAGTGAAAATTGTCTAATGCCAGAAACAGAAAAAATCGCAAGGAGGCTGCAAGCAGAAATTAATAGAAGGTACATACATACGTGGATCTAATACTAATACAGTGGGACAAAAGACAATAGTCTGGGGCCACTTGTACTTTCCAGAAATATCAATTGTCATCAATATCATTGTTATCAATTTCTATCTTACGGAGAGTTAGTTGAATTTCTCAACAACTCAGACCGAATTTTATAATGTACACGCTGAGAAGAAAGCCCCAGCAACATGTTGCTGGAACCACGTACATGTTTGCAAGTACATATTGTTTTCATGAATTGAAGATCTGATGCTATTTTGTTTCTTTGTTCACTTTCACGTTTTTGTTTCGAGCAGTTTTCAACAAACAAATTCACATTTGGGTCACAAATACATATATTATAACCAGCTATGGGCACCACTAAAGTGAAGTGCTTGTGTGCTTCCTTGTAGGTCTGGAATATATATTTCAAATAAATATTTCTGGGGAAAAACAGACGATGGTGGTAAGAATGAAGCTGGGATGTTTAAATATTCCTAATTTAGAAATATTGTTGCAATTTGAAATATAAGTCCAAACTTTTTATTGAATTATGGGTTTCTTCTGAATTTACAAAGTCTTAACGCTAAATAGAAATAAAGTCTAAATTCCTTTTTGATATAAATAGAAATTACTATTAATACCAGACAAAATGCGAGCGCATCTAAGCAAGAATGAAGCGCTGTGAACAAAAAAAATTGTATGCGTGTATTTTTTCGCCTTTTCAAATCGCACAATCCGGCACACGTCTTGGTTGCTTGCTGTTTTCAATCCAACTAAAACAATTTTCGTTGCTTTGCTTGCTCTCTTGCTTGCTTTATTTGCTCTCATTTTCATATACTTTTGAGAGCGCGGCTTCCAAGCAGCTTCTGTGCCCATAGCTGATTATAACATATTAATCATTGTGTCTCCAAGATGTTATATTGAAGAGCAAACACATTGTGTTTGGGACACAAGTATACTATATTTGCGACAAGCTACAAATACGTTGTATTTGCAAACTCAAAGCTCTGACATAAAATACTTTTGAGTGAAGTCTAATTTAACTGGCTACGACAGTGGGCTACAATCACGTTATATTTGCATTCAAACAACAACAAAAAATTGATTTTTAGCGCGTAATGGTAGACAATCAATTCATATCCACTGACGGTGGATATGGATATCCCGTCCGGGGCATCACGAAAAAGGCATCATCGGTCTTGAGTAACAAAGTATTTTAACACAGCACTGAAGGCACGATATTCATCTGTTCGGTGTGTTCTGTATTCCACTTCTACTAGCAATGAATTCAGTTTCGTCTATTCAAAACAAATTACCTTAATTGACCATCAGGGAGATTAGCGATTTAGGGGCTGCTCCAACTGGCTCGACATATTGTCTCTTCTCTTCAATTAGTACACGCTGAAAAAATTTATATTTTGTTGTTGTTTGGATTCAAGTCTACAGTGTTTGTAGCTTATCGCAAATATAGTATTATTGTATCCAAACACATTGTGTTTGCTATTCAATATAACATGTTTGGGGCACAATGATTAATAGGTTATAATATATGTGTTTGTGACCCAAATGTAGTTTTGTTTGTTGAAAGTTGCTGAAAACAAAAACGCGATAGACCATACAGAAACAAAAAGCAGCAGATCTTCAATTCATGAAAACAATGCTTACAAACATATACCTCGTTTCTGCAATATATTGCTGGGGCCGTTATTTGTCAGCGTGTGGCCGTCGGCGATGCAATGGTTAGAGTGGGCGGCTTTTGTATATAATAATCGCATGCTGATTTTCAAGATAAAATTGAACAACTTTATAGTATTTCCATCATCATAAATTGCCAAAAATTTTTCAAAGTTAATTCTGAAAAAAAGAAAAAAACGTTAAGAATAATTTTTTTTTAATGTATTTTTTTAAAGTATATTTGTAGGTCCTTTTTGAAAGAATAGGTTTTATATTTTCCCGAAAAGGTCAATTTTTAAAGAGAGGTATGTACTTCTTTTGTTAAAAGCTAATGGTTTTTTTAAGAAAAGGTAATATTTTTAATATGAAGTTCATTTTGTAACAAAAAGCCATAAGAGTATGAAGTGTTTTTTACAAACAACTACTTTTTCAAGAACAGGTACTTTTTAAAGAAGTGGTAATCTTTTTAGGAAAACGTTATTTTTTTAATAATATGCACTTATTTTCAGAAGGGCTACTTACCTCAAGAAAAGAAAAGAAAATGTATTATTTTATTTTTAAGAAAAGGTACTTCTAAGAAAAGAAATTTTTGTAAGAAACAGTATTTTTTTAAGAGATGGTATTTTTTTGAAGAAAAGGTTTTTCTTAAGAAAAAGGAATTTGTTTAGAATTGATCCCTTTTGCAAGAATAGGTACATTTTGTGCGGTAGGTACTTATGTCAAGAAAAGTTATTTTGTTTCATAAAAATGGTACTCTTTAAAGAAAAGGTAGTTTTTTAAGAAAATGCAATTTGTTGTCAGAAAATTTACGTTTTTAAGAAAAGGTACTTATTTTAAAAAACATCCTTTTTTTAAGAAAATGTACATTTGTAAGAAAATTTATTATTTTTAAACAAGCGTACTTCTTTAAGATAAGGTCTTTTTTTTAGAAAAAGGTACTTTGTTTAAAATATGAATACATACAAAGGTATTTTTTTTTTTAAATTTACTTTTTTAAGAATATTCTTACTTTTAAAAATGTTCTTTTTTAAAACTTCTTTCACCTTGGCTTTTCTAAATTTACTTTTTAGTTGTTTCAAAACTACAATACAACATATTGCTTACAGGCCCCAGCTAGAAAACTTCCCCTTAAACAAGCAATTTCCCAACATATGTTAGTAAAGACACAAACCAAAGCAGATGTACCCAATGTAGTTAATAATACTGAGCTGTAGCATAATAGTATTAAAAGAGTTGTATTTTGTAGAATCTCCATGTCAATACAGTGTTAAAAGAAGTCATATCTCTAATGCATGCATTTGTTCCATTTACACGTGTCAACAAACGTTTATTATGTTTGTCGTAAAAGTATATTTTAAAAATGTTGAAGTAAATGAATGTTCCTTTACAATAATACAAACGTCTTTTACGGTTAACGCTTTTAAACTATTGCGGTCAATGTGGGTAATACGTAACAAATAAAACTTTGTTTGCCTCAAACGTTTTGATTTCTTTATGGGTATTATTATGTAAAACACGATGTTGTCACGTTTTCATGTGAAATTGTAAATGTTTTGACTTTGTTATTTAAGAAAGCAGTTGACAATCGAATTCATTTCATTTAACACAACAAGATAAATGTGTTCTGACGAGATAAATCCCTATTTGCTTAATCACTGAAATCACATTTATTAAGCCATCCTATTGTGTTTTGAAAAATGTTCGACTGTCTTTTGCATTGGAAGCTGAGAGATGAGTTAAAGGACAATCTTCAAAGTAGCATTAAAAAAGGCTTTAACTAAGTTCATCATCTTTTGGCTATCCCTGTGACTTTGTAACCCTCTTAATAAGTCAACACACGCCGAAACCATATCCCCCAACGCTATCTCACGACGCCCCACTGTGCCGCTACAGCACTGCTATTCATTCTCTCCCGTTGTGTCGGCAGAACAGTGAACACGCGCGCAACAAATAATTTAAGGTAATCAAGGAGTTCAGTTCAGACACTCAACTTGCTGTCTCGTTTTTTACTTGTGCCTCCTTACGTTCATTTGTTGTGTAGCAGTTCTCGTACAAAGTAGGAGTGTTAAAATATTGTGGCTTAAAGCCATCCAAGAGAAATAGCGTCAAAGCCACAATTGAAAAACCAGTGGAACAATTGGTGGCAGTATAAGAGCGAAGAGCGGTGCAGGCGGAATAAAAGACTTGAGTTTATGAACGGGGGTCTATTTACTTCGCTGCAATCCATCACTGCAAATGTTTGCTACTCTATACTTATGTGTTATTTCGATGTTTGGCATTTAAAAGCAATACATCATATGTAGATTTTAAACACATCTCTCCCTTGAGTTACACGGTTATTTTGTTATATGTACTGAAACAAAAGATTTGAAAACATGCCTTCTATAGCGCGTTTACATGCACTCTTTTATCATGATAATGTCGGGATTATCGTTCTACGAAAAAACGGTATTTTTACTCGATTTAGTGTTGACATTTTTGCATTTCTTGATGGCCTTATGGGATTATACCAGGTGCTAGCAGGAGGATTTGTATGTTAATATCATACAATTCTGTCAGTCAGTCATTTTTTCTATCTCTTTATTCGTAAAAATAACTTTTGGGACGTTGGGGAATAGAGGATAAATGAAAAAGATTAAACACCTTTTGTTTTAACACTATTATGCTACATTCCACTATTATCAACTATATTGTTTACTTTTGCTTTGGTTTGTGTCTAGACTAACTAGATGTCTCACATATATTGGGAAAATTGTCGTTTAATAGGAAGGATAGAATAATAGCCAATATTAATATTAATAGAATAGGAACCAATATTTAGTATGTTTGTAGTTTCGAACCCAATAAAAAGAAAATTTAGAAAAGCCAAAGTGAAAGAAGTTTAAAAAAAGAACATACGTGCATTTTCGTAAAAAAAAGTAAATGTTCTCAAAAAAATACCTATTTATATTCCTAAACACAGTACCTTTGCTTAAAAAAAGTAAATTTTCTTACAAAACGTATCTTTTCTTAAAAAAATAAATTTTTTTAAATAAGTACCTTTCCTAAAAAAGTAAATTTTCATACAAAAATTACCTTTTCTTAAAAAAATTAAATTTAATAAGTACCTTTTCTTAAAGAAGTACATTTTCTTAGAAAAAATTGCCTTTTTCTTATGAAACTACCTTTTCTGTAAAGAATAAATTTTTTGTGAAATAAAATAACTTTTCTTGAGATAAGTACCAAAACCTAAAAATGTACCTATTCTTGAAAAACGGACCAATTCTAAAGAAAAATTACCATTTCAATGAAAAAAAATTAAACAACTTTTTTTAACACTATTATGCTAGAGCCAAGTATTATCAACTATATGGGGTATATTTGCTTTGGTTTGTGTCTAGACTAACATATGTTGGAAAATTTCTTGTTTAATGGGTGGAGCCTGTAACCCATAGTTAGTATATATTGTAGTTTTGAACACAATAAAAAGTAAATTTAGAAAAGCCAAAGTGAATGAAGTTCAAAGAAACAAAATTTTCTTAAATAAGTGCATTTTCTTAAAAAAATTAAATGCTCTCAAAAAAATTCCTATTCATATTCCTAAACACAGTACCTTTTCTTAAAAAAAATACGTTGTCTTAAAGAACTTAAAAAAGTAAATTTTCTTACAAAATGTACCTTTTCTTAAAAAAAGTAATTTTTTTTTAAATAAGTACTTTTTAAAAAACTGTAAATTTTCTTACAACTAATTGCCTTTTCTTAAAAATTCACCCTTTCTTTAATGAGTACAAAATAACTTTTCTTGAGATAAGTACCTACTCTGAAAAATGTACCTATTCTTGAAACAAGGACCAATTCTAAAAAAATCTGATTTGTTAAAAAAACTTTTCTTCAAAAAATACCTACTCTTAAAAAAATACATTTTCTTAAAAAAATTCCATTTCTTAAAAGTACCGTTTCTTAAAAATAAAATAATGTCTTTCCTTTTCTTGAGGTAAGTAGTCTCTCTGAAAATAAGTAAATTTTCTTAGAAAAATAACCTTTTCCTAAAATGAGTATCACTTATTTAAAAAGTACCTGTTCCTAAAAAAAAAGTACTTCTTTGTAAAAAAAAATTATAGTCTTATAGAAAGTACTTCTTCTTAAAAATAGTACCTTTTCTTAAAATACATTAGCTTTTAATAAAAAGAAGTATATAACTCTCTTTAAAAAAGCGCATTTTCGGGAAACTATAATAGATATTCTTACAAAAAGGACCTCAAAATAGACTTTTTCTCAAAAAATACATTCTATAAAAAAAACAATAGTTCTTAAAAAAAGTTTATCATTTTACAAAATGTAACTTTTTTTAAAGATCCATTTAAATTATCGTATTTTTCAACGGGCGCCTTAGGCGTGTTGGAACTAACTAGTACATAATATATAGCAAAAGGAACTTCGTTCCAACCGGGTGTCCCCTGACACCTCATGTAATTTTTGTTTGATTAACCTCATTTTTATATGGAATTTATTTAGTATTTCTCGAATTTTTTTAAGTATTGAGAAAATAAAGGAAGAAAGTAAAATCAGCTGATCTTATAACACTACCTTTTATATCAATCATGTTTTATGTATTGTCATTAATGTAAATGTAATATACACTCAGTTAAGTATGTTTCCTTTGCATTCCCATTTTCGTTTCATGTTCACACAGTCTCAGACGGAAAGTGCGTATACAACTCTGCGGTTGAAATGATTTGTAACATGACAATAAAATTGGCGAGGTAAATTTACTAGATCTTGGGTACAAAACATGTATGAGAAATCGTCTGATAATAGTGTGATTTGTCCATTATCGACTGCATGTAAACAACTTATAACCCTTTCATATACATAAATACCACGATTTCGATTAGCAACCAATTCTCTGGCATACATCTGCCCTGTAAATCGAGGAACAGATGTTCTATTGTGCTTGTGCCTCTGAACGTATTGAAAATGCGTAGGTATTGAACTTTTATGGCAAATAAGTTGACTGCGGAGTTTCCTCTTTTGCCAATGGAGACACTTACTTATATTCAAGTAGGAAAAGTTTTATGCAAAATACTATAAAGAAATAATTGAAATAACATATATTTTCCGAGAATAGGTTAGGTCAGGCAACATTTTACTGTTATTACAGAAAATGTCAACTCTAAATATGAAATGCAACATTACTTGGAATATTATGTTGAAATGTTGCTGTCAAATGTCAGATAATGCCGTTTTAAAATATTTTGGGGTTTGCTCTTAGTGATTCCCCTTACAATCTACGCCAGTGTTTAAGTGTCTTACTATGTGTATTCATTATCCCCTTAATATGTTGGTTTCATTACAATAAAGTTGTAAACTTTTGTGTGGTTTCATAATCCTAACGCACTCTGCTTCCTTGGGACAACATAAGACATGGCAAAAAATTCTGAGGGCCATTTTCTCAATATCCGGTTATCTTTTACCGCAACGATAGAGTGCCGGTTAGCAGAAAATGAAAATTTGCTCAATGTATACTTACAATTTATCCGGCCGATAACGTTAGCAGAAGGTCTAAACATAGAGCAATAGATAAGAGCCTCCATGGCTCTATTTGCGGTCTCTCGATGGCGACGAGGTAGTAACACATATAATTAACAAGAAGTTGCAACCATAGACTAATACTTATAGTAGACTCTCACCAAAATTTATGACATTTGGCCTGGTGTGATAATTACGTTCGATGTTGAAATGAATTGCTTTACTAATACCAGATAGAGGCAATGGTTCAAAACAACGAACAAAATAACAACAGCGGCATTTCGTTTTGTGTGTTAAAATTATTGTGTTCAATTCTACACAAATGTATGCTAACAATAACAGCCAATAAAACGGTGTAAAACACATTTAAATTTCAAAGTTTTTCACCAAAGCGACATGAAAAATTAAAGCAAGAAATTATTGTAATTCCACCTGGTGTATGTCACTTTCGTCAAACATCTCTCTACAACACCGACCGCATGAGATTACGCTATGTTTGCAACAGCTGTTTTATGTTCTAAAAAAGTCCCTGGAAGACTTGGAAAACATATAGTGAATGAGAGAAATCTTTAATTTTAACAATTTGTGTGATAGTTGGGATCTACACAAATAATATTACTCTAACACTTCATTACATTTTGATTTTTATCGCTAAATATCCCTTTTTTAATCGATTTTTAATTTAGCTGGCATTAGTAGCAATCAAACGCTATTTAAATTTAGTTTACTGCATGGTTTGCTTCTGGTTGCTTATCGCTCTCTTGCCGACCTACTCTGTTTTCTATCAATTTCCTCTTTTATGTTTTCCGTCATAATTTGAATAAATTACATTTTGCACAAAAATAAAAACAATATAGTAAACAGCTGATATCTTACAGTGCTGACAACCATAGTCACACATTTGATCAGAGTTGCCAGCGTAAAATATCTAAACATCCAAATTAACCTGAGTATGAGAAAAATAAAAATGATGGTGGAATAAGTAAGAAATACTCGTTAGAACAGCTGAGTTGAACTGTTTTCTTGCGTGTGTGCGAATCTCTTATGTCAAATTCACACATATTTTGTTCTTGCATTTGTTTGTTTTACTTTTATTGCAGATACGCACATGCATTGAAATCGACAGAAACGAAAGACGAAGCAAAAACTACATACTTCTTTTTGTTGCCCATAATGCGTTTACTTTACTTATTTTACCATAAACCAGAATATCGTTCCGAGCAAATTAAAGTACCGATTAGTAAGCAAACACTTTAACCCGACATTGAGAAAATGGCCCTAAGACTTTTAATTTCCAGACTTTAAATTTAACTTTATTGTATCGGGTGTTTGTTTTTTAGCTGCATGGGAACTTAAAATGATAATACACAACAGAAATACTGTTCTGTTCGAATGAATATTGGTACCGGCATATGTCCACCGTGGCTACGAGTTATATGGTCCATTCGATCTGTCCAAGTTTTGACTACTTTTTCCAATAACAGCCCAATTCGGGCAGGTTAACATAAACCACCACGGTTACTATTTGAGAGGAATGTAATAATTGTCACAAACCGGTATTCTGACACATTTTTTTCGTAACAAAACTATCATACACTGTTACCTGCGAATGAGGAGTTAACAGCGCGTGACAGCTGTTTTGTTTGCCGGAAAGTTGATACAAAAACATTTTATAAATTCCACAAGTTAACAATAAAAGTGTATACGGGGAAAAAAAAATAATATATTTTGTACCAAAACGACAAGAGGGCTTAATTAATTGGAAGAAGGACTTTTGTTTCTTTGTGCTATGGAAATGGAGCGGAAACACGAAAGGACTTGTTTTTGTATTAGAAAGATGGAAATGATTAAACATTTGAAGAACACCAAATAAAAAAAAAATTGTGTCTCATAATATCCCATGAAGGGATTGAGGAGAGCTTCTAACAATCACTGAGATGTGCGCTATCTAGTTTTTACACTCACCGATTGGGACATACAGTTTTTACACCGGATCCTAACGGTATTTTAAGAGGCTTTTTCATGGCTAAGTACTCGATAATGTCGCCATCACTAAGCTCTGAGCGGGGATCGAACCCATGTTCTCATGTACAAGAGCCGCGCACACCAACCATTGCACCACCGACGGAAGAACACCAAATATATATCAAAATTTTGAACGTAAATATCTCCAATCTTTGAAGGGATATTGGTGAGTATTATAACTTAAAAAAAACCCAAAAATGTTGATCAGAAAATTGAGGTTATAAAATCGTTTTCTAATTAGCACCACATTGGATTAATAAAAATAAATACGTTTATGCACCGATTTATGGAATTTAGAAAGGCCTTTGTAATGTTGCCCATTTCAAATACCTGAGATATGAGCGATATTTAAGGCCTATATCTGAAGCAGTTGGAGCGATCGCGGGGGGAAAAATCTTTTGTGGACTAAGCGCAGAAGCTTTTATAGGTGTTCAAATTTTGGTATAGATCAGACAGTTGGTTATTCTTAAAGTGGTCCTTTTTCTTTTAGCAATTTTCTAATTTTGGCGATTTTTCCAAAAAAAATATCTTCCATTCGAATTGCACCACATTATGAAAAACCTTTAGAATCGCGTAAAAATTGGCTATTTTTCCGATAGGACGCTTCGTTTCCGAGATATTGACATTTTTTATAATTTTTTGATATTTTCGATCAAAAATGGGGATGAGTTACCCTGGGTAACCCATTACCCATCGTCCTGGGTAGCTACCCATTATTTTTCCCATTTCCCTGAGGGTTTTGGTTAATTGTGATGAGTAATTCCCCATTGTCGGGGGTACCTACCCATAATTTTGCCCATTACCCATTACCCACAATTTGGAAGCGTTGTTGCAGTGATAAACGTTTCATGAAGACTTGTCAAACCTTACTGAACAGAAATGTCAGCACAGTTTGACATTATCTACTATAGTCCATATAGTTGTCATGCAGCTAAAAAACACCATTTAGATGCGTGGACTTGCAATCACGGTACCTGGGAGAAACTCAATTTCATGGATAGCGTTAGTTTGTATTTCAAGTTCAACATACGTCTTCTATTATCAAGTTTCACTTCCACCCATGAGGGGTAAAGCGTTCATAATAACAAATATGGAGTGCCCACGAGAAGCAACGTCTTCGTAATAACCAAGGTTCAGGGCCCACGAGGGGTTAACCCGTGGTAATAACAAAGGTGCAGTACTCACGAAGAGTAAACCCTTTGTAATAACAAAGATGCAGTGGCCGCGAAGAGCAAGTCTTCGTATAGTTTTGAAAATAACTATTAGGATCGGGTATGCTGTCCTCAATTTGGCAATGAAATTCATCTTGGATTGATAGCAGACCTTTACCTCAAACCAGAGTCGACTATTTAAAACGTGAATACTATAACCGTCGGTGGTGCAATGGTAGTGTGCGCCGCTCTTGGGCATGAGGACGAAGGTTTGATCCCTGCCCTGACCACCTTAAATTTCTTACGACGGCGGTCACCTCGCTTGGTGACGGCGACACTATCGAGTACTTAGCCATGAAAAAGCTTTTAAAATACCGTTCGGAACCGGTGTAAAACTGTAGGTCCCAATCAGTGAGTGTAAAACTATATAGACTACTATAACCTCAACGAGAATTATAAATGAGGCGTAAAAAAGTGATCCACATCGGTACTCCTAGTTTGCCGCAAACCGGTATGCCATCGTCTGTAATTCAATAGAGATGGCAAATGTCGTAAGGGTGTACCATTTGTGGACAGGGTTGGTAAATATTCGTGTAAATGTACTATTCGCGGTTGTCGTATATACTGGTCCATTAGATTATCGTATTCATCGCTTGTATTCAATGTACGGACGAAAAGTTTGCGTCAAGTTACAAAACGTTCGTTTGTCGCAAATAAATTTCACAATCGGAAATAGGTTGTCCAAAGTTTTGTTATATTGGAAATAAATATTACTAAAATCTCAGATCTGCTAGACCTCATCAAATTTGTCTTAGAGACCTAAAAACATCCCGCCTCGTATAAGAGATATTGGTTTCTTTAACAGCCATATTACCTAAACTGCTCGAAAGTTTGCGAAAGTCAGTTAAGCAATAGGCGTGTTTTCGTAACAAGCTAGCGATTATCGCTTGCTTGCTAGTAACCAATACGCCAAAGTAGCGATAATTTATTATAATATATATAATCGTCTTGTTCTAATGCATGGTTTGTAGTTATTCTTGAATATGTGTATATTCTTCTCCTTGTACTTGGCTCACAATGACGATATCCAACACTGTTTTTCTGATTTTTTTTCTACATTTTTCAAACGGAAATACATATTATCGTCTTGCTCTAACGCATGATTTGTAGTTATTCTTGGAAATGTTTATATTCTTCTGCTTAACGATGACGATATCCTACACAGTTTTTCTGATTTTTTACAGACTGGTGACTTTATGCCTGCTTAGAACCGAAATGGAAGCGGTAACTTCAAGTGAAACTTTGGCAACTCTCTCAAAGACAAAGAAAGGATGTTATGATATTTTGCTTGTTTACAACCTAGCCCAGTGCTATCACTGTACAGTTTGCGAGATATCGAAACAATGAAATATTTTCAGTGACATTTATTTTCTTCCTCGACTTAAAGCAATGGCTAACGGCGCTTTCTACGAAATTTTGTGAAACCCACTTTAATGTTCACCTTTCTATTGTCATAATGATCAAGAAGGTCATTTAGTTTTGTGTGTATTATGTATTGGGGATGTCTAACCATGTCTTTGAGGCAGGATTTCCCAATTGTATGTTTTCCAACAATAATGTCACCATTAGTTTTTATTTCAAAAAGGTCCATTGTATTAATCGAATTGAATGAAATTGCACTAGCTGCTGAAGAATAACAACATTAATCAATAGCCGAGATTGCCAACCTAAATTTAAGCATTGAAATTACTTTAAGGTTAGCTGCGTTCCAATGCGTATATTATGCTTCTCCTGGATTTCTTTAAAACAGGTATTTCAACAAAATCAAAACAATTATTTTCAAAGATCAGGAATCCGATGATTTAGAATAACAGAAACTTTTGAATTCCAGGACGCCCTTTTAAATTTTTTGTAGTTAATATCAAAGGTATTTCGAGAAGCTTTTGAATGTCGCCATCACTAAGCGAGGTGACTATCATCGAAAGAAATGTAAGACGTTCAGAGCAGGGATCGAACCTCCATACTCGTGTGCAAGAGCCGTGCTCACTAAACATTGCACAACTAACGACCATTGCACCACCGACACCGGGAATATTATTTTAATAATCGCAACCGATGTGATTGACACCTTATGCATTCCATAAAACTATCGCCATGCCCTTGCTGGCCGACAAACGAAACTTGGCCTTCTTTGGTACTCGTTCACCCGGAGAAGTCCACTGCTTTAACTGTTCCTTGGTCTCTGATGTGCTGTTATGGATCCGTGTTTCGTTTGTCGTTACGAAAAGTCGCAAAAGACTCAAAACACTCCTTTCCAAACTCCAAACACTCCTTTGAAGTTGTTCCACGATTGTGCTTGTAGTCGATTGTGAGTAAACGCAGCACCCATCGCTCGGATACCTTCTTTTATGTCCAAATATTTATGTAAAATCTGATGGCGTGCAAAGTTAGGATGAAATGTAACGATCCCCTTGGTTGTCATTAAGTGAAATGGCACGTGATTCCTGGCTGCGGCTTAGCTCGCCGGAATGGGGGGGGAGTCTTTCTTCCGCTGAGGATGGTACATTTATTAGGATCGTGCCGATAAAGTGTAATTTTGTAGCTGGACAGGAGAAGGACGCGGTGTACGTGGGAAGGTGGCGATTTTTATGGACTCCAAAAGATTATACAGACTACATCATCAGGATTAAGGTCTTGATTTGTGTAGGAATTATGTGAAAATTTCCTACCGGGTGACCAGCCCTCGGAAATGACTTATTCAGTCATGCTTGGTTATATGTTCAAGTTAATATTCTAGAAAATATACCCAAAAAGGAACTGCTGCTCTTGGATCGTCGTCACTACATTGTTCAACCTTTTAAAAAAGAAATGAAACCTCACACACTTTCATTCTCCGACCGCACAATATCATTCCATGGAATTTATCGACGATTTCTGGCATAAAGACCTCTCGTGGGCGACCAGAACGTTCGGCATCAATTGTGCACAAAGGAATTCAGAAAAGTGATGGAGATTGAAGCTTTATTTGCTAATGCTAGTTATTTCTAAATGTATACCGTCGTTGCAATGGGTAGTGTGCGCGCCTCTTGTACAGGAGATCCTGGGTTCGATCCCTGCTCCAACCACCTTTAAAAAAAAAAAAAATTCTTCCGACGACGGTCACCTCGCTTAGTGACGGCGACACTATCGAGTATATAGCCATGAAAAAGCTTCTCAAAATACCGTTCGGAATCGGTGTAAAACTGTAGGTCCCAATCAGTGAGTGAAAACTGGAAAGCGCACAGCTCAGTGATTGTGAGAAGTTCTCCCCGGTCCCTTCATGGGATGTAATGGGAAACCATTTATTTTTATTTTTTATACCGTCGTTGCAAGTTGAGAAGGTACATCACACCAACTCACCACGAATGTTTGATAGTATTGCAATACCAATCTGAAACAAGGGAGAATAGGTGGCACCTCGGCACTACTTAAAATCATTAACTGGACATCGAACTTTCGAGAACAATCTAGAAGGGACAGTGTTACTACGAGATGGTTCTGGTCAGTCGCATTTCAAACGGGGTATAGTCATGAATCGTCTAGTAATAGTGTTATTGACAACGACTTATTTTTAGCTGTTAAGTTTGTACTGTACAAATTTGTACTGTACAAGTAAAAAAAAACTTTCTAACCATTGAAATTGATGGTCCACAGTCCCTATACTATTTATCAAGTCTTTTCTTGGACTTGGTGATAGTTTTTTACGCCAAATATAATGCTCGATGAGCACACGAAGTTCCCTTTTTACACTTTTGTAGAAATTCACGAGATTGTCGGCTTTCAATTGCTGTCAAACACAAACTAAATGATGCAACTTCCTTAAAATTTTACACTAGTATCTTAGCAGGGGGTAGTTATCAGCAGAAATATTGATTTTCATTAACAAAAAGGGATGTTCAAAAAGTCACCGTGTTTTCAATCCTCCTCTAGGTCAGGTTGTTGAACTGATGAAAATCGACTATGAACCACTGTGCGCCGACGCCTTTCTTCAGGGGCGTCGTAAAAATGCAGAGAAATCAATATAAAAACCGTTGTTGACACTGACTTAAGCAACTATGTAGTTAACTAATTTTCTATTATAAAAGAATGGTAGCTTACAAAAATTTTGATTACTCGGAAAAAAGCTAACAACATAAATGTTTTTTAAAACTCTTCCCTAATTCCCTAATTTTCCGGCCCATTGACCTCTAAGTAGTAAATAAATACCGAGGGGGAAAATGGTTTTCCATGAAGAAATTGGGCAGATCTTTCCACAACTAGTGAGTGGTGCGCTTTCTAGTTTTACGCTCACGGAAGGGGACCTACAGTTTTACACCGGTTACAAGTGATATTTTGAGAAGCCTTTTCATGGCTTAAGTACTTGATAGTGTCTCCATCACTAAACGAGGAGGCCGTCGTTAAAAGAAATGTATGGTGGTCAGAGAAGGGATCGAACCCAGGCTGGCATTCACAAGAGCCGCGCACACCAACCATTGCACCACCAACGTCCACAAGGATACCCAAGAGCAAAACTCGCACAAAATATGACTTATTTACTGGTACAGACAAATCACGATTTTTCTACTGTGTAACACTACACTGAAAGAAAATCTTTACATCAAATCGATGATAAATGTTCATCAATTGTTCTTCCTTGAACTGATGACAAATATCATAAACTCAATGTAAAAGTTCTTCAGTTTGAAGATTGTGCGTTTCTTCACCTTTTTCAGCTTCATAGAATTGATGATATTTTTACATCAATCTTCATGATTTGACTTTAGAAATTTTTCAAATTACAAACTATGTCAATGTAACTCTCTGTGAACCAAAACACTCGTTATAAGAATTTATTTTCTTTTGTGTTAGTTGTAATAAATAAATACATAAATAAAATACACATAAAATCAAAATAAATAAAAATTAGTGGAAAATTAGTGGGGATTCGAAAATGTATAGCAAATTGATGAAAAATGTACATCAAAATGGTGAAAAATTTACTTCAGCTTACATCAAATTTATGAAAAATTTACATCAACTTAATCAACTTTACAATCAACACTAATTATTTATAAAATAATTTAAAGTTGAGTTGAGTTGAAAGAAAGTTCTGTACTTGGATTGGGATCTGTCGAAATTCTTACGATTCGATCTCAGACAAGTTTTTAGTGACAATTCTGAATAAAACATCGTGTTGCTTCACTGAAAGAAAAAGCTTCATCAAATTTAAGAACTGCTTCATCAATTTGATGAATCATTTCTTCATTTTCCAACCTACGACACATTTCACTGAATTAATGAAGAACATTTTCAAAATTATATTATGGATAAAAGATTGATGAAATGTCCTTGAATTCAATTCAATGAAATGTGTCGTAGGTTGGAAAATGAGGAAATGAGTCATCAAATTGGTGAAGGAGTTCTTAAATTTGATGAAGCTTTTTCTTTCAGTGTAGCAACACGATGTTTTATACAGAATTTTCACTAAAAAATTGTGTGAGAGTTTTGCCTGGAGTCTGAGGTAGAATCGTAAGAATTTCGTCGAATACCAATCCAAGTTCAGAATTTTCATTCAACTTGAAAATTTTGGACAACAATTATATTTTTAAACTGTTTTTATAATTTTTCGTTTATTATTTAAAATGTTTTCGTTTACGGAATGATTTTTTTTTTATAAAAAAAAAACTATTATAGAAATATAGAATGGTCTTGAGCTTGAACAATAAAATAAAATAGTAATTTTTCACTTACTCCAAGATGATCATAACTTGAAGTCATACGTTTTACAAATTTTGTATATAAAATTTTCTTAGAAAATATATTGAAATTTTTCTTAATGAAATTTACGTGCCCAAATTTATTTTGAAATAAGAATAGATCATGGACTTTCCCGTTCCCAAGTCTCTAGAACTTCGTGTTTCGAAATGCCCGACATTAGTTTCAGTTTTCCTGAAGTGTAATGGAATTGTGTAAGTTTTTCGAGAAAAAATAATTTATAAAATTTCAATACAAAATTTTCGAATTTTGTCAATTTAACTACCAATTTTTACCGTAAACAAGTTACTAAATTCCGGTGCTGAACATGTATAGAAAACTTTCAATAATTTAATCATTGTATGGTCTGGATAGTCCAATTATCCAATTTATCTAAAGTTACATTTGACTTTTTTGTGACCCAAACTAACTTGTGGTATTAGATTCCACCTGTTCCTGAGATTAAAGTAGCATGTGCTTAACAACTTTCGTATATTGGTAAGTAAGTGCTGTTTATCTCCCACGTGATTCAATCCTAATGTATTCACTGGTTGTTTGTTTGTTTTCAATTAGTGGACCGTACCTCTATCCCAATTTGGACACTCCTGCCTTCTACGTCTAACATAATCAGTGTTCAACAAACCATTCGCTTGTCGCGGCAAATTAATACAGGTTAAATCCCATACAACTAGTGCTAAAATCTGCTAAACTCCATTTGCAGTTTGTATTGAGTATAAAACACGGGTGCCCAAAAAAACCGGCAATTTTCAACACCGGTTTTCGGTTTGTTCGAAATGCGACCATTTAATATACTTTACTTATTTGTGTTTTAAACTCAACATTTTACAACTTTATTTTAATTTTATAATCACGTTGTAATTTTAAATTACACTTTAACTCTTATTCCAATTTGGATATAAAATTCAAAATTTTTATTTAAAATTTGATGAACATTTTTTTGTATGAAAATAATTTAAATGTTCAAGTTTAAAAAAGATTTTATTGCACAGCTTAATTTGTATTCGTCATAAAATCATTTTAAAATTTGAATAAATAAATTGTTGGCAAATTCCATTTGGATCACTTATTGAATCATAAAATCATATTTGAAAATATAAGTCATGTTTCTTAATTCCAAAATTGCATTAACATTCGAAAATCGTACAATTTTTTTTAAATGTTTAAGGTTATTTAAGACAAATTGTGTAAACATCGGTTAAACGACGTCAAATATCCAGATTTCTGTTTGTTAGAAAATACCGTTGTTTAAAAAACCGGCACACGGGTAATGACAAAAATCCGGTTTAACGGTTTTATCGGTTATTCGGTTTCGGTTTTGCACACTCTACATAAAACACAGGTAGAAGGAACAGAAAAGTGTGTCCAACAGCCTGAAAAATATCTTTAACATACATGTATTTTCGCTGTCACTATCGCACTCCAAGTCGAGGCGTTAAAAATATTCAATGGTTGAGATTTAGAGAAACTAGTGTTTAATAGTAAAGTGAATTTTGTGAGTAAAAGAAACCAATAGAAACCAATACACCATCCATTACATAAATTGATTTGAATTATGGTCACCGGTTATAGTTTAAGAAGAAACTACACTCAAAAAATGTAGTCTGCTATTAGCAGCAAACAATAGTTGTTGCTTAACAGCAAGCAATTTATCTGCTATTTCAGCAACCGTGCTGTCACAACAAAAAACGTTACGTAGCATTGATAAAATACTGGACAAAATGGTTGCCGAATCAACTAATGTATATTTGCTAAAACAAAACGCATATTGGTACGATAAATGCTTTACATGTTTGGCTTAACTAATATTTATGATAAAATACCATTAGAATGTCAACAACCATTTAGTGGTGGATATTGCAGCTTGATTTCCTAATCTTAAATAAAAGTATGCCGTCACTGCAAGTTGTAAAGCTACCACATACCAACTCACCACGAATGTTTGATGATATCGCAAGAAAAGTCTGAAACAATGGAAAACAAATGGTATCTCTTAACTGATGATTAAGTCGATACCGAACTTTCGAGAATAATCGAGAACGGGTGGCGTTACAACGGGATGGTTCTGGATTTAGCTGTAATGGTAGAAATTTCCAATCTGCAGCGAAACTAAGGTCAGTCTCATTTCAAAAAGGGTAAAGAGTAATAGTCGGTTGTCAGAAGTGAAATGGTTAGTGCGGGTGGTTTTTGTACATGACAACGTGGGACCGATCCCTGCTCTGAATTTTTTAGACAACAGTCACCTGGCGTGAATTTTGGGACACTCTTAGTTGACTAAACGAGAGCAATCGTCTTTACAAACGAACTGATTTGTATCAAATGAAATCATGAAATAAATAAAGTTAGTACTTTTTTGTACTACCATATACAATACATGGACACACAATTTTCCGAAGTAATTTACTTACTTAGGTGGCCACAAACAACACAAAGGAGTCAAGGGTCCTAGAATATGAATATTGCAAGTTTCTTTAAGCGGCTCGATCTTTAGATTTTCTCTTCCATTTGGTAACACCAAGCTCACGCAGGCAATCTTCCACCTGGTCTTTCCAGCGAAGTATTGGCCATCCTCTTTTTCGATGATCTACGAGTACGTCTTTGTATACCTTTCGCACCGGTTCATTCTGATCAACCCCAGTGACATAGCCTAACCATCGTAAATGCGTTATTTTGATTCGTACAATTACGTTGATGTCGGGAAAGAGTTTATACAGCTCGTCGTCGATACTCGTCGTTTTCTGTTATAGGACCATATATATTTCAGAGCATTTTTCTTTGGAAGACTTCCAGTTATGTTTCACCAGCGTGCGATATGACCCAAGATTCTTCGCCATAAAGCAATACAGGTTGTATGACAGTCTGATATAGTTGGATCTTTATTTTTCGAGTGAGGATCTTAGCTCTGAGTGCTTGCTCAGCCCGAATTCACACCTGTTTGCAAGCACAATTCTTCGCATCATTTCTAGGCTGACGTTACTGCATTTGCTTATGGCAGATCCGAGGTAAATGAATTCGTCCACTTCGTCGAAACTACAGCGAATATCAACTCTTAACCTTACCTCCAATCGGGAGGATGTTCTGCTTGTCGAAACCATTAATTTTGTCTTGTCCTCGTTCCCTGTCAAACCCACTTTTGCAGATTCCTTCTCGATTCTTGCAAATACTGCTGGAACTTCTTCGCTACCAATTGGGTAGCATCGGCAGGAAACTAAACAACAATTACTAATTAAAAACGAAAGGAATTACTCGGGTCGCCTTTTTTGAAAACATTTGAACTGATTCATGTACCTTTCTAACTCATACCCGCCGGCCTTAAATAGCTCAGCCGGTAGTCCATCAGCACCGGTGGCTTTGTTGGTCTTAAGCCGGGAAATTGCAGTTCTTACTTCGCTTTGGCTAGGAGGAGACCAGTCAACGCTTTCATCCTGCATTAGCTCAACACCCTCAATTAGATTAAAGTCTCCTGGGACAAGAAGACAGAGAAATGACCTCTCCATATTCCCAACATACCCTACACATCTGTGATAAGATTCCCGTCCTTATCTCTACAACAGGAAGACCCTGATCCATTGCCGTTGGTTTGACATTGTACTTTGCCTCATTCACTCTTCTGTCAGATTGATATTCCTCACTAACACGCTGTCTCTACAACCGTTTTTTTGTCTTAAACAAACGGATTTCCTTTCTCCGTCGGTGGTGCAATGGTAGTGTGTGCGGCTCTTGTGCATGAGAACGTGGGTTCGATCCCTGCTCTGACCACCTTAAATTTCCTTCGACGGCGGTTACCTCGCTTGGTGATAGCGACACTATCGAGTATTTAGCAATAAAAAAATCTTCTCAAAATACCGTTCGGAGCCGGTGTAAAACTGTAGGTCCCAATCAGTGAATGTGTAACTAGAGCGCGCACAGTTCACTGCAGGCAAGATGTTCACATCCCATGAACGAATTAGGGAGAGCTTCTCACAACCAGTGAGCTGCGCGCTCTTATATTTTACACTCACTGATTGGGACCTAAAGTTTTCACCCATTCCGAACTGTATTTTGAGATACATTTTCATGGCTGAATACTCGATAGTGTCGCCATCACCAAGCGAGGTAACCGCCGTCGAAAAAAAATATAAGGTGGTCAGAGCAGGGATCGAACCCACGTTCTCCTGCACAAGAGACACGCGCACTACCATTGCCTCACCGACGGCCCCTTAAACACCAAAAACATTTTGCTTTGGAAGTATACAATAAAAAGTATGCAATAAATTTCGCTAAGATGTATGCAATCATATTTTTGAAAAACTTTTTGATTGCGCCAAAAAGTATGCAATAATTTGCGGTAATAATGCAAACAACATGAACAAATATTTGTATTAGTGCTGTACGTACATTTTGCCATAGATGAATTTCATTTAAAAATCGAGATAAAACTGAAATTTTGAACCCGACCACCTCAGATATCGATGAAATTTTGTTCATAGCTAAATTTGATCAATACACACAAACTCTCATTTTTAGAAATGACTGTTTTGGGATTTTTTGGGCGTGGCACAGTGGGAAAGTTTTCGAAAAAACGCGAAAATGGTCGAAAAGAGCTCCATTTAAACTACAATAACTCAGAATCGGCTGAACCGATTTCCTTGATCTTGGTATCATTAAAAAGATATTTTAACAGGCTTTATGACACGTTTAAAAAAAATAAAAAAAATACACTTTAAAAAATTTTATAACAAAAAAAAATGTTAACTAACGAAAAAACCAAAAAGATCAAAAACGAAAAGATCGGTAATAATACGTACCGAAAGTTTTCGAAATAATTCGACTAACAGCGAAAATATCAGGTCACATTCTTACACATTTACAAAATAGTTCAACAATTCTAACATTTTTTAAATGTTTACAAATAAAAAACCATCAACAATTGTTTATATTATTTGCCATGTTTTTATTAATTTGTGTTTTATTTTATTTACATTTTTTTTAAGTTAATTATTTGTAAGAAATTTTGCGCTGCTCAAATGAATGTTGGCGACAGCTGGAAAATATTCAATTATATTTGCAGCCTCGTTTTCACTTATTTTACGAAGCGAAGCGCAACACTTATTAGATATTTTTATGCATCTGTACTTATTGTTAGAATTCATATTCACTCAAATTTTTAAAATATACGCGTAAAAATTGCAATGGGATATCTTGCCTTCTCGAAACTGTTTATAATTATGAATTTCGGTACCTTCATCAGGTGCATTTATATAGCAATTTTTAAGGCAAGCAAGAACTTTTTGGGGTTAAAACATATTCATAATTTTCCTGGGACTATGTTTATTAATTTTACCTCTAAATATAAAATATAAGGGCAATTACTAGAAGTGACACTACTTAAAAAATGATATAAAAAAAACTAAAAAAGAACCCATTTTTATTTTTTGATATGGTATAGGTGAAGAATAAACCTTTCTAAAAAAAATACTACACTGTAAAAAAAACCCTTGATCTTTTGGTTTTTTCGTTAGTTAAAATTTTTTTTTGTTATAAAATTTTTTACAGTGAATTTTTTTATTTTTTTAACGTGTCATAAAGCCTGTTAAAATATCTTTTTAATGATACCAAGATCATGGAAATCGGTTCAGCCGATTCTGAGTTATTGTAGTTCAAATGGAGCTCTTTTCGACCATTTTCGCGTTTTTTCGAAAACTTTCCCACTGTGCCACGCCCAAAAAATCGCAAAACAGACATTTCTAAAAATGAGGGTTTGTTTGTATTGATCAAATTTAGCTATAAACAAAATTTCATCGATATCTGAGGGGGTCGGGTTCAATGCATCTCGATTTTTACATGAAATTCATCCATACGTAACTTTTTGTTTTTGAATAAAACTGTATATGTTCAAAGCAAGATGTTCTCGGTTTTTAAAGGCTTTAATCGTGGAAAAAATTTTTTTGAATTTTAGGGGTAGAAACTGCAATAAATGAGGCCTTCATTACAAAATGATGTCGTACGTCAGCGACATCTATAGGAGAAATGTAGTACTACATAAATGTACAAAATACCTTTACAACGATGTATTGTCTGTTACGATGAAACCACAATCAAAAAAAACTATAACAAAAAAACGATTCCGCCTATTTTCCACGGGCTCGGAAAGTATTTGTTTTTTTTTTAAATTGTCTCTAGGTAATCTGTAATATTTGCCTTCGACTTTGGGAAATTTTTTTTTTGACCTGGTCTAGTAACTGTACGTTCAGTTTGCTGAGACTGCAAGCTTGAATGAACCATATTCATCACAAGAATAAAGTGTATTCACCGCACCAGTGAAACATATTCGGTACAGGGACGGAACTCTTTATTGTTTTCAGCCGTTGACGTGACGCACAAACAGACTGAGACAAAGCTTTTGTTTTCAGTGCATAACACTGACATGTTTTGTTCGATTTTATAAATCTGGGAAATAGGTAGCGACATACTTAAAAAAAATTTGCCTTTTTTTGTTGTTTGGATGCAATTATAACGAGTTTCAGTTTTCTGGGACTGCAAGCATGAATGAACCATATTCATCACAAGAATGAAATCTATTCAGCGCAGCAATGAAACGTATTCGTTACAGTGACGAAACTCTTTATTGCGTTGATGAATATGTGGTTTCCGCCCCTGAGACGACGGGCACATTGACTGAGGCAAAGCTTTTGTTTTCAGTGTACACCACTGAGATGTCTGCAAAAAGTAATGAATGTGGGAAAAAGGTATCGACATATACACGCTGAAAAATCTGAATTTTTTTGTTGTTTGGATGCAAATATAACGTGTTTGTTAAATATAGTATACTTGTGCCCAAACACATTGTAATGATGCATAGGTAATAAATCATGTTTTAGTGACCCAAATGTGGATTTGATTGTTAAAAAGTGCTGAAACCAAAACCTGACAGACAACAAAGAACCAAAAGAGCAGCAGATCTCCAATTCATGAAAACAATGTTTACAAACATATACATGGTTCCTGTAATATGGAGATGGGCGGTTTGTTTCAGCGTGTATTAGGTGAATGACAGACTTTGTAAAAATATTTGTTTTGTGTAAAAAGCTGATATCCGTACTGGTACTTCTTTCGATATTAGCAATATATCTAATTGGATTTTTACACGTAATAACGTTGAACGAAATTTATGACTGACCGTGCAGCAAGTCAACTCATTGCTTTTGAAAGTCCTGGCAGGTCCCTGCCGTGCCATACCAAAGCTATTCAAGATTTTGAAGACCGGAGGAATGACTTGCCCCTTGATATAATCTAATATTAACAATTAAAACACCTTGCAATGTAATCTAATATTTTAAGATATTTAGTTGTTTAAACTAAATTGTTTTAAACGTGGTGAGAGTTCCAGTAACTGATTGCTTTTACATCAAACAACGATTACATATTTTCTCGGACAATTCGAATTAAAACTCGCCCAAGTGTGCACGTACACTAGGGGTAAAACTGTAGGTGTGAATTTGATAATTAATGTAAATCTATGCGATTATTTCCAATTCCTAAACGATTACAATTGCTGTAATCTCTTGAATGCAAAAAAACACTTAATCTGCTGAAAACATTTTTTAAATTGTTTATGCTAATTTGTATTGTTAATAAGATATGACGTTTATGCTACTGCCGGTCATGACGTTAGGGTGCATCTTGTAAGGTGATTGTAGATCAGCCAACGAGAGACGCGGGCTAAATGTGGTTGAATTTTAAAAGGAGTGGCGAGCACTAGTGTCACGATAATCAGAGGGAAATGTCTGTCTAATAACGATGACAATTAATAATAACAAATTCCGCCAAATTTTTAATAAATTACAGTACTATTAATTATTAATTCTACTCATAACCAGAAAGTAATTGTATATGTTTTTACTACGCACTTGCCTTTGTGTTTTGTTTCCTCTTCCACTTGTTCACCCATCTTTGTAGATTAGATATTAATAGACCAACGTTCACTAATCTTTTGGTGGAACCATCGCCACTTTCCTCGATACTATTTAGAACCATTAACAAGCACCCAGCGATAAACGTCAATTAAGCCAATAATACCCTAATCCAGCGTGTAGTGAAACAATGTAACTAAGAACAGTCTCAAATACATGTGTCCATATATATTCAATGATTGGCATTTCTACAACGGTAGCCGAGAGCGGCAAAATGATTAACAAAATGTCAAGTGCTTAAGCCAAGTGCTCGGAAGCAAAATTCCATCACCAACGCCCAATCTAGACGGACAAGTTCATTAGTTAGTTCTTATAAACATTAACACTACGTGCACTCCACCACTGCAAACATTTCACATGAGTGTAACTATGATAATATTGAATGCATAGACTTGTTGAGTTTCATGGCGTAGTGAATGTACATTAACGCACAATTAAATAGCACAACTTACGGTCAGGCCACGAGGACTACGACATAGTGGATGAGGGATTTTGACCTTTGGCCTATATATCGAAAGGTTATGTTAACATAAAAAACTCCATAAAATGTAAAAGTAAAATTCTTGCAGTTGCTGTTGTTGTGCAATTTCAAAATTGAAAATTCAAGAAATGTTGTATTTTTCAGAATTATTTAAAATTGTATCTCTCGAAAACGTCTTGAGATATTTGAAAAAATTGTTTAAATTTGTAACGAATATTAAGCAAGAAAAAAAAATAAAAAATGTATTCCCATTACCTCCCATGAAGGAATTGGGGAGAGCTTCTCATAACCAGTGAGCTGTGCGCTTTCTAGTTTTATACTCACTGATTCGGACCTACAGTTTATACTCGATAGTGTCGCCGTCACTATGCGAGGTGACCGCTGCCGAAAGAAATTTAAGGTGGTCAGAGCAGGTATCGTACCCAGGATCTCATGTACAAGAGGCGCGCACACTAACCATTGGACCACCGACGGCCAGGCAACAGCGTGTAGTAGGCGTCAATTCTTTAACTGAAACGTGGCAAAAAGTAGTTTTAGTTCAAAGTGATGCAACGGGTCGAAAAAGGGGCACGTAAGGTAAACGTCAGGTACGTTTTGAGTCCCGACTTTACCTTTTAAAAATGTATGGTCGTATACCAATGTGCTTACATGGACCGAGTAAATGTTTGCCAAGTATATTCGTCTTTTAGGGCAAAAAATGTACCAACAAAAATATTGGTCCCATCTTTTGGGTGTAGCTATTATTAGGTCGTGGATCACAAAAACTATAAATCACTTCAGCCGAAAATGTATGGTCGCAGAAGGGTTAAGGGTTCAGAAAAAACACGAGTCAATGGTATTTGCTAGTGGGTTATGTTTGGCACTCATTGTTGTCAAATAAACGCGTTCTGCTTGTTATTTGTGTATTCATGCACTTGCAAATGTGTGGTAACTAATCATCGCTTTGGGTGTCTAGTAGACATCTGCACAAGACGTCTTGAATGGTCATTCAAGACATTTGCTTTTTTGCAAGATATGTACAGTAGCGAAGTTTCGACAACCAAGTACTTCTGGGTCCTCGTGACAAAGCGCTCGTGTATGTGTGTATGCGAGTGTACACAAAAACACTATACGATGTGAAGCGAATTAGAAGTAGTAGTATTGTCTTTTTGTGTTCTACAGCTTCACACACATCCACGAGTGTTTTTCTTTTTGCAGAACACTAAAGTATTTGGTTGCCGCAGTTTCGCTACGGTACATGTTTTGCAAAAAGGCAAATTCATTGAATGACCATTCAAGACACCATGTGCAGATGTCTACCCAGAGATGGAAGTCGCAAGGCCTTCCAAAAATAAGTCATGCGGAATGGTTCTTTTGTAATGCCTTCCTAAAATAAGGTCTGCTGAATGCATGCATATAATAAGCAGTGTTTTTTAGTGTTTTCTCTTTACATTTGTCAATTTCACGGAAGTTTTACCAACTGTTTTGAATACGCAATATTTTTGCGTTTATGATTCTCTGTAGAAGGACAAAACGGAATTGATTTCACTTTCGAACGAAATTGCGCTCTGTGACATGGCTAATGTAGGACTTAATGTTCCTGACGAGCCATCGACTGTAGTATTTGATTATCCAAGATGACTCTATGGTTTTACTTTGAATCAAACACGTATGTACATATATTTAATTATTTTGTATTCATTTATTTACAAAATGTATTAAAAAAATAAAGGAAACTTAGAATAAAACAATTCACTTTTTGGTTTTATCGTCCGCTAATTACTTGTCGTCCAGAACACAGTCACAACTCAACTCCTTTATACTTCTTCTTTTCGTTTTCTTCTAAGTCTGTTTGTCCTCTAGTTATGCTCCCTACTCAATGTCATCTCTTGCTCTCAATCTCGCTGATCGTCTCGGTTCAGTGTCGGCAACTCCCACACTAATAACTAAGAAGATGGTTTTTAAGAAATTTCTTTAACGATTCTTTTTAACCGTAGTTTAGTTGGAAAGTTTCATACAAATTTTAAAATTATTTCTTTATTCAATATATTTCAGTGTGAAGTTGTGTAGAAGTGGATAATGATTTTGTGATAAAATAAATTACTTTAATTTTATTTTTGTTTAAGAAAAATAAATTAAAGTAAATACTTTCTAAGGCCTTCCTCTTTGCATGACTTCTAAGGCCTTCTTTAGGCAATGGGCAAGTAAGGCCCTGCCTCCCAATCTCACGCAATGTTACAAAGAAAGGAGGAGGTAATGTGTAGGGAAGGTTTGGTCATGCTTTCAGGCCTTCCAGGGCATGACTTCCGCCGCTGGGTAGTATCTACCTATTATTTTTCCCATTCCCCACGGGTAGTGGGTAAACGTCAGCACCCATTCCCTACGACGATGGATAATGGAATATCCGTAGCAATCCACGGTAACACATTACCCACGAAATTCCAACCCTGGCTTTTGAAAGTGTATTAGGTTTCTAATAGTCTGTAAACATTAATACTACCCCGTTACTCTATCCGATGCCACTGCTCTTTTATTGCTCATAACTGTTCCCAACACTCGTTGTTCCTTTTCTGTTGCAAATATCTCAAACATTAAATTTATTGCAACTTTGCGTGCAGCTGTTGAGAACAATTTTTCAACTTCATTTAGTTGCATAAATTGCGCACATTTCTGCTGCAAACCGGCGGTCCTTCTGCGAAAGTAGCAGGCAAGCGATTGTGAAAAGCAAGAAAAAGAAAAAAGGCACACATGTGAAGTGATTTCACCTTTTTATATGAATACAATTTACTAAATTGAATGAATATTATGCGTAATGGTCAGTAAAACGGGGCCGACGATCGGTCATGATTCGCTTTCTGCCATGGCATATCACCCCTCTGCTCGACACCCAAGGATTATGCGCGAGATGCAACGGGAAGATCGATGGGCGTTTTGCAAGTATCGCACATTGAAGTGATTTTCTTTATGTATGCGATACCTAATAACAAATAAAAAATTGTTTACCACCGATCGCATTTCATGTATGAGTTTGTCGGATGGTGTTTTAGAAGATTGATAATTTTTAAAAATTATGCCAAAAGCGACAGATAAAGCGGTGCTACTTGTTAACAAGTCATATGATAATGAATGTTGTTTCAAGATTGAACACCACCATCAACATCTGCATCATCATCATGATGATCATCGGTGTCATTATCTTTATTGTTCATGTACATAATACGGGTAATTTATCTTATGTGTGATACATTTAAGATAATTTGATAGTTTAAAATATTTTGCAAGGATATATAGAAATAGCAGGAGAATGGTAGGAGTTTTATTTAAATTGAAACAACTAAAGTTTGAAAATATTTAATTCGCTGTTTATTAACTATTAGCGTTTTTCTTAAATTAGTTGCCATTTAACAGGCTCTGTTGTTTACTGTATCGTAGTTTAGATGTCCTTTTCGTGACCTATATTCAAGTAAGTCTTATGCCAAAAAACGACGCATAATTCCTAACCACTTGCATGACGAGGTTAATTCAATGCATTCATTCAACAAGATCGTACAATGACATGCGTAGGATACGGATAGATTTCGTAGCTTAAAAATTGTTGTTACCCTAATTTATTACTAAAGATAGGCAAAAGGTCCTTGCTGTCATCTCTGCATCACAGGATACTTTGAGTAACTAAAGGATGGAAGGAGTCGAGTGAGTTTTCCTTTTCCGACCATCGTTACATGAGCTTTTACTCTGGCAGAATAGCGCCAATTTATATACCAAGAAACTTTCCAAAAACAAACTGCACCAAGGGCAAACTATGCCTCAGTGGTTTTGTGAAACCCATTCCTGTCTATGAACCAGCGAATACCGCTGAGTTTGACGGTCTTACCGATGCTCTCACCTCAGCTATCTGGTCTCAGCTTTTAACAGAATAATTGTACAAAGCAACATTAATAAAAAAATAAATATCTTAATTCCGTATACACCACCGGATCCTACCGAGGTAAGAAGAGACCTCCGTGGTCTAACAAGGACCTGCATATCATGAGTGAAAGTGTTGAAGAAAGCAAAATCCTTATGGAGGGAGCGAACCCAAAATACGTACAAAATTAGACTTACAGAATATAAGAAAGATTTCAGATCTTCAAAGAGGAGGTATTGGAGACATTTCTGAGAGGCATTGCAACACTGCGCAAAGTCCTCTCAACAATTCCCAACTCTCTCGGATATATAAAAGAGCAAAGCGGGCGATGGGTAATATCGAGTGATGAATCGTTAGACCTCCTGCTGAACACATACTTTACAGGAACCTGATCCGAAGATATATGGTCGAACACACAGAACAACTACGTGCTGTCACAATCACGAGCTGTTGGCTCCCTGGCTACTGAAACTTTCTACGAGCTGCATAAAGCTATCCTATATTCCCGTTAAATGGAGAGAGTTCAAGGTGAAATTTTTTCCGAATTCGGGTAAATCATCGCATATTAGTCTAAAGCACTTTCGACCAATCAGTCTCTCATCTTTTCTTCTAAAGACATTGAAAAGGATGATTAACAAATCTCAACACACTCTTGTCGCATTTGTCGATATAGAGAGTGAGTTTAACAACATCTTACCAGGATCGATAAAATCGGCTTTATCGGTATTTGTGTTGCCCAGGGGATCATAATTGCCTATAAATTGCTTAAGAGAAGTCGCATAAGCACGTCCCTGGGACACGCCACCTTAACTCGAAATGTGAATAGAGGAACACCTCACGGGGAGTATTATCACCACTTCTCTGGAATTTAGCACTGGACAGTTTTCTGCTAGAGTTTAAAGCATCAGGTTGCACAATCTTAGCATATGATGACGATGATGACTCCACATGTGGAGATGTTGTCCAGAATATAATCAGAAGACACTCTAAGTGGGCCACGGAGAATGGACTGGGTGTAAATCAAGAGAAACCCGACCACGCCCTCTTGACCAGGAAACATAAGGTACCGAGGGATTGTGGGTTATCCTCCACCTATGACCACTATATTTACTCGGATGGCAAATGACTTCAACATCAGCAATTCACCTAAGGCATTGCTAGCAATAGATCACCAGCCCATATGGTCATGGTTCGGTTTTAAAGGATGTGCGGCAACCCACAACAAAAGCCGACTATATGGCCGTCGGTGGTGCAATAGTAGTTTGCGTGGCTCTTTTACATTTATACGTGAGTTCGATGCCTGCTCAGACCACCTAAGCATATCTTTCGACGGCGGTCACCGCGCTTAGCCACCGCGACACTATCTAGTATTTATCCATGAAAAAGCTTCTCAAAAATACAGTTCGGAAGCGGTGTAAAAGCTGTAGGTTCCAATCAGTGAGTAAAAAACTAGAACGCACGCTGAAAAATAATAGCCCCAGCAACATATTGCAACATGTTTGCAAGCATTGTTTCCATGAATTGAAGATTTGCTGCCTTGTTGTATCTTTGTTATCTGCCTCATTTTTGGTTTTAGCGGTTTTCAACAAAAAAAATCCACATTTGGGTCTAAAAAACATAAATTATGGGCTATTAATCATTGTGTCTCAAACATATAATATTGAATAGCAAACACAATATGTTTGAGCACAAGTATAGTATATTTGCGACAAGCTACAAACACGATATATTTGCACCCAAACAATAAAAAAAGGCAGATTTTTCAGCGTGCACATCTCACTTGTTGTGAGGGGATGTAATGGGAAACCATTTATTTTTTATTTTTTATATGACACCCACTTCAAATTCTGAGACTACCTTATCCACTCATATCCCGGACAGGCAGGACTGGACGGGACGCATACCAGATTATAGAAGGCATATATACTTCTACACGGATGGCTCCAAACTAGATGGCCAGGTAGGATTTGGAGCCTATTATAAAGAGCTGGGATTAGGCCTTGCAAAAGGCTTCCAGACCATTGTAGTGTCTTTTAGGCAGAAGTTATAGCCATGGGAGTATTTTCTCTTTGTCTGGGACGAAACGTTATCGCCACCTGAGGTATCAATATCTGGCTGCAATAAAATCTCAGAAAACTGTATTCCTGACTTCAAAAACTTGTCGCACATGCCTAAATGAGATGGCCACGCAGATTGATATTTACCTTACATGAACATTCCAGAGATCAATAGAACAGACGAGCTGTCATGGTTAGGGACTATATTACCTGTTCCACGGATATGGCGCGTGTGGGTATGCCCCTTAAGGTTGTGAGCCCATTCTGATCCCACCCACACAAAAGTAGGGCGGATGACCGGTTGATCGACACTAGGCAATGTTTTCCTAAAAATTAAAAATTAACCTATGTACCACGCCCATTGTCGTACCTCCCATACAAAAGTTGGACGGCTTACGGCCGACTCGATGTCTCCCGTATACCACAACAGATCTTAACAAAAGTTGTTTCGACATTTAATTTGATAAGTCAAAAAATATCTCGAACATTCCTTCCTGAAATATAGGTCAAATTAAACATAAACATAGATCTGAATCTCCGTTGTTCGTCCTACCACACTTAGTGAAGATTTTCCTAAAAGCACTTAAGTCGTGTTTCCTGTTCGGCACAGATATTACTTCGTATTTTTGAAAAAATTTCGACATTTTCTAAAAACGGCTTTCATCTTCATTCGCCCCATTTATTTATTTAAAACAACATCTTCATATAAAGTATTTGCACTAAATCATTTCTTAATAGAATCACATGTCTAAATTCTATTAAATACAGTGCGTACTCTAACACGGTGTCGTTTGTCCGTCACCATGGCCTTCTCCACATATATCGCCCTGCATCCAACCATGCATTCTTCATTTGTCTGTGTTGTCTCTCGGATGGCTGATAAACTTATGAAGTATAATTTATAGTTAACCTTAGAAAATCACAGAAGCACAAACAAGTTGGACTTCCTTACAGCAAAGTGTCCGCAACGAATGCACTTTACATTTTCTACATTTCTACAAGGCAGAAATGTAATTTTTTGAATAAAACCTATGCAAAGTACTTTACACTGTCATGGATGACTAGAAATACTCTAATGCCTGTGCATTAGATCCATGTTCCGATAAATGTCTGTGTAAACATGTGAGGTTGGTGCATGTAGACGCACCACCTCTCACTTGGTACTCCCTGCTCAGTTGTTGTCATTGGTCGGCGGAGGAAGCTAACAAAAGAAATATTGTTGCATGAATGCACACATTTATTTGGATGTTGCAACAATTTGAATGAATTATGAATGTGTCTGAGGCATAATAATTATACGAGTATTTGTGTTTATTTTGTTTCTGTAATATTGTAATTATTAATAGATTTTCAGGGAATAGTGAAATCTATTTGCAATTATTATAATGTGCAAGACATACACACTATTTATTTAGTTCACTAGATTAATGAAATTGTACGTTGGTTGGTTTTTAATGAATATATTGGTAACATTTTGAAAAATTTAACCCACCACACTCATTTGGGGATACCTGAAAATATGGCCTCTATAACATATTCTCTCAAACACACTATGCTGGAACTACATATGTATATATTTGGAACATATTCCGAATAATCATATATTTTCAAGTTCTAATCTCACTTATATTTAAATGCAAACATTACGATCTATACTCGGAAATATGAATACTTTCAAGTGGCGCCATATGCGTGACGCAACCCAAACATCCATATACTTCCGTCGAAGCATTCGTGTGTTTCCTATAAAACGAATGATTGACGACTGAATGCTTGAAATTACAAAGCATCAGATCAGCCAACATAAGAAACACTCAGTTCATATTTCAAACTATGAATAATCTCTCTCTGTCTGTCTGTTATTATTTTTCTCTTGACAGAGCATAGCGATAAAACAAGTAAGAAGCAAACAGTGCACCACAATCAAAGCTGTATTTGTATCACAAACACAGCTGTATTTGGATCACAAATACATATATTATAACATATTAATTATTGTGTGTGAAAAATGTAATATTGAATAACAAGCTCCAAACACACGTTATATTTGCGTCATAATAATAAATATGTAAAATTTCAATATTGTTAATATTTCTATGGTTTTTCCTTTTAGTTAAAACAATATCGTGTCTTGTATTCAGGCTATGAACACTATTAGACTGTATCAGAATTTCAGATACTATCTGTTTCTTCTTCAAAAAGGTTGAAGGTACCATTTATATCCCACTTGCCAATACAGGATGGAATGAACGACCATCAGGGGCTTAAATTTGTCTGTCATTGTGATTTGTTTTCATCAACTCTCTTACAGTCCTATCCTGGCGGGGTTACAAAAGTCACCACGGTTACTATTTGACACAGCAATGTGATAATTGTCACAAATCGTCTGATTTGGCGACAAAAAAATCACAAACTGTTACCTGCCAAAGAGGAGGTAACAGCGCGTGAAAGCTGGGTTCTTTGCCGGAAAGTTGATAGAAAAACATTTTATAAGTTCCACAAGTAAAAAATTAAAGTGTATACGGGAAAAATAAATAAATAATATATTTTGTACCAAAACGACAATAGGGCATAATTAATTGTTACTTTGTGCTATGGAAATGAAGCAGAAAGAAGAAAGGACTTCCCTTTGTGTTAGAAAGATTGAAAAAGCGCCAAATGTATTTCAAAATTTTGCACGAAAATATGTCCGGTCGTTGAAGGAATATTGGACACTATTATACCTTACAAGAAAGGCTAAGGTCTTGTTTATTATTGAATCTTACCAAAAAGTAAGTATAATAGGGCATTTTTTTAAAAAAAAAATAAATTTTATGAGAAAAGTGAGGTTAAAAATCGTTTTTTTAAATAGCTCCCCAATGGGTTAACAAAAATTAATATATTTATGCACGAATTCATAGAATTTAGAAAGACCTTTGTAATGATACCCATTTCAACGAGATTGGACTATAAATACCTGAGATATGAGCGATTATATACTCCAGCTTTAAAGGCCTATATCACAAGCAGTTGGACCGATCTTTTGAACTCAGCGCAGAAGCTTTTTTTGGTGGTGAAATTTTGGTGTAGATCAAAGAGTTGGTGCTAAAGTAAATTAGTTCTTCAATTGGCCGCGGATGAGCAGGTGTATTGTTTCCGCTTGGCATCGCTGGATGTTCCTTTCGGAAGGCAATATAGCATTCCAGCTGTGACTTTGCGGTGCGCTCAAATTTCTTAAATAATAAAAAACATAAAAATATATTAAATGCTTACTTTTCCTTTTTGTGGCGCTTTCATTTTGTGCAGAAAACCATATGTTTTTGTTTTGTTTTCTCTGCTTTTGACAACCTGTTATTATCAGGTGAATTATTTGTTACGAGGTGAATTTTGTGTTGTCAGCGTTTTGCCAGAATATCAGATATAAACAATGGTAACAACTTTGTAACAATTTTTTGGCTACAATTTGATTGTTAAGAGTAAGAAATGCCGTAGTGGGTCAAACTTTTCGGGAGGACATTCGACATTGACGCAGTTTATTGAAATTTGTTCGATTTGTGATAAATCTATTTAACAAAAAAATAAATTTGTTTTTTAAAATTGATAGGATAAGGGCAGAATGATATGAATATTAAAACACCAATCTAACATCCTGAATTAAATGCAATTAACAATTTTCTGTATTTTTTCTATTTTCTAATTTCAGGTAAGTTTATTGACTTCAGATGGTTCACTTTGTTTCTGAGATCCTGTGGGGTAAGTAACCAAGTTTCGGTTTTCACTCGCGGCCATTTTCAATTTCAATTAAAAACAATCATTGGGAAAAACGTCAATTGAAATTTTAATAAACAATACTTAAAATTTAAATAAACATCAACTGAAATTCAAAACACTTCAATTGAAATGTAAATGATGTCACTTGGAATTTTTGTCACATCATTGAAAATAAAAACAGATCAACTGAAATTTGAAATACATCGTTTGAAATTTTAAACACATCACTTATACTTGAAATCACATCATTTGAAATTTAGAACACATCTATTAAAATTTAAAATTGGTTAATTAAAATTACAAATAATTGAATGATTTTATATATTAAATATGTACATTTCAGTCTTTTGAAATGTAAAATATATCTTTTAATTTTAAATTCATGTATTCTTAAAATCCCATTAATTCCATTACATTTCAATTGATGTCCCTTCAATTTCAGTAGATGTGTATTTTAAATTTAAATTGGTGTCTTTTAAATTAATAGTTGACATTTTCAATTGCAATTCATGTGTTGTCAATTTCAAATGGAACTTTAAATTTTGTAAAATAGCAGTTTAATTTAGAAAAATTTCAATTGAAATTTTAAAATTCAATTTAAACTTTAAAATACATAAATTGAAATTTAAAAACTCTATTAGAAATTTAAATCACATGAATTGAAATTCAAAAGTTCCATTTGAAATTTAAAAGACATCAGCTGAAATTGAAATTACATCAAAAGTTTTAAATGCGTCAGTGAGAAGCTTTCCCTTATTTACACACACAATTCTGAAAACATTATCAACTAATTTGGCATTTAGCTATGAAACTGCACACCAAAAATACACATTTCCCAAGCATGTTTGCTGTTATAACATATATGTTTGGAGAAAAATTTTAAACATATTTATAATTGCAAAATAATCGGAACATTCATGTAATAAAAGTGAAAGCATAATTTTATTTGTTTCTAAAAATATAATTTGTTTTTTGTGATATGTGATATTTGAAGCCAACTATACTATCCAGCAGAAAATATTATACGATTGCTTTCAAAAATAAAGAATTTGTGTAAAGTAAACATTATGTTTCATGCTAACTAAAATGTAGCTACAGGCAAATAAACTATGTTTCCTTACTTCATTTGGCATAAACATATTATTCCCGAAGCGGGAAAGGTCTCTCACACATCTGCTAACGAACCTAGTTGGAACGACTGATAGTTTTACACTTGCGAGCGAGTATTAATGTCAGATTGCTATCCGATATACAGCATCCGAACTGCGAGGATAGATTTACAGACGCAGCACTGCACGAACTCTTACGATATCTTTGCCTGCTAAGGAGTATAAGTTGGTAGCCTTTTATGATCTTGAGGGTGCGTTCAATATTATCACTCCTAATGTCATAGTATTGGCACTAACGGCTCTTAAGGTGAACGTGTAACCTACTAGGCTTATACACGAAATGCTCACCAGGAGACGTGTCTCCACCGAAATGGTCGGGATATAGCTCATGCTTCATATAGGGCCATACATTTATTGGAGTATTTTTCTCTCGAAGACCCCTAGAGATGTTTCGTTTGCTTTCGATAATACCCAGGATCGTGTGCCATAAAGAAAAACAGGTTGTATAAGAGTCTGGTACAGCTGGACTTTGTTTACTCGAGGGAGGGCTTTATCTCTATAGTGCTTGCTTAGCCCAAAGAAACATTTATTCGCCCGCTCAATTCTCCGCTTGAACTCAAGGCTGACTTTGTTGTTTTTCTTTACGGCAGATCCGAGGTATATAAATTCGATCACCACCTGGAAATTATAACGGTTATCAACGTTCACGGTTGTGATCTCATCGCGTGGAAGAGCTTTGCTTTAAAACAAAAAATAAAGGGTTTCCCATTACATCCCATAAAGGGACTGGGGAGAACTTCTCACAATCACTGAGCTGTGCGTTTTCCAGTTTTCACTCACTGATTGGGACCTACAGTTTTACACCGATTCCGAACGGTAATTTGAGAAGCTTTTTCATGGCTAGATACTCGATAGTGTCGCCGTCACTATGCGAGGTCACCGCCGCCGACAGAAAATTTGAAGGTGGTCAGAGCCGGGTTCGAACCCAGGATCTCATGTACACTTAACATTGCACCACTGACGGCCACCGAAGCGAAGTCCATGCCAATTTTTAAAAAAATTCGTCTTCTGCGATGAAGCTCATTTCCATCTAAATGGCTTCGTGAATACACAAAATTGTCGAATTTGGGGTCAGAAAACAAACTCAGAAACAAAATTGTCGAGGCTGGTGCGGATTTTAGTCAGGTGGCGCAATTGGGTCTTACCTTTTTGAAGTCGAGGCCGAAATTACAGTGACGGCATTAGTTACAGCAACATTATAACGGAATTCTAGTGGCCTCAACTGTACATCCATTGCGTACATGTGGTTTCAGCAAGACGGCGCCACCTGCCACACTGCGCATGAAACAATCGATTTATTGCAGCAACGATTTCCAAAACAAATTATCTCAAGAAATTCTGATGTCAACTGGGTACCAAGATCATGCGATTTGATGCCGTGCGAGTTCATTCTTTGGGGTTTTGTGAAATCTCGGGTTTATGCTAATAAACCAGAAACAATTCCTGAGCTCAAATCCGAGATACAACGCGTTATCGGCGAGATACAACCACGTCTCTGTGAAAAACTCATGGGAAGTTTCATGAAAACAGTAATGGCCTGTCATCAAAGCCGTGGGGATCATTTGACGGATATTTTATTCCATATTTAATCGGAACATGTCTTATTTATAATCCAATAGAGAAATCACAACTATTTCAAAAAATTCGTGTTTTTATTTTAAAATAAAAAAGTGCATTCTTACTGAGACACCCTTGGAGATTGTAAATATTTATAATTATAATTGTGTGTAATCATGTTAAAAAATTTAATTTTTGTACCAGTTGTGGTTGTCCGAAAAGATGATAATCTCATTCGTTGAAAATCGTTGCAACCGTGAGAGCCAATTGCATCGTAGATCTTGTAACTGTCCCTACTATTGCCGCACTCCATTCGCACATGCACAAATACGTACAGCAGATAGCCTATCTCATATACACGCTGAAAAATCCGTCTCATTTTGTTGTTTGAATGCAAATATAACGTGTTTATAGCTTGCAGCAAACATAGTGTATTTTTGTCCAACCACATTATGTTTGCTATTCAATATAACATATTAGAGACACAGCAATTGATTGGTTAAAATATATATTTTTGTTGAAAACTGCTGGAAACAAAAACGTGACAGACAATATAGAAACTAAAAGCAGCAAAATCAAACAATGCTTGCAAACATATACGTGGTTCCGGCAGTATATTGCAGTGTGTATGTGACAAATGTACACGTACTTGAGATTACGTTTATCTTTTCCCTAAGCTAGTGTCGTTAGAACAATGGAAGATAAAACGAACAAAATTTAAATTATATCAACAACATTAATGTAGGGCAGTTTTGCAATGAAATCTGTAAACTAGTCAGCGGGAAATATATGCAGCTGTGTATAATAAGATAGCAAGAAGCCTGGATGAGGATAATTATATTAATTCGTAGATATTTAACTCTTTTATTAATTACGCGTAACATTAATTCATATCGACTATAACAAATTCAGTTAGTTATGGTAGTGTGAGATTAGATGCTGCTATTTTATTGATCCCACGATTTTCTCATGTACTTTAATTTAAAATTCCACACATATTTCAAGAAATTCCTTAGCTTGCTGATATTTTTCGCCGTGATGTACGAGTATGTAAGTTATTCTCGATTAAAAGACAGATCTGCTTATATGGCAATAAGAATTTCAGGCGGTAGCATAATTACAGAGTCAATTTAATTGTTTTTGTTGTTTGGACACTTTTGGTTTTTGTTTTGCTCTTGATTTCGTAAGTGAATTTGGTTTTTTTTCTTTTTAATTGAAAGAACGTGGAACTATTGTTATGCTGTAGCATTTTTTGTGTCTTTCGGTGCAGTTCAAAACATTTAGTCTTGTATCTGAACGTTGTTAACAACATTTAGGTGATTAATGGCTATTCCAATGTGGGTATACTCACATGGAGCGAGTGCATGGGGGTTTACAATGTATTCACCTGCGACCAGCGATGTTTGGGATATAAATCAGTAGTTGGTGGTTAGTATGTGAAGTAAGAAGCAAGATGTAGAGTAAGAAGCAAGTGACGCTACAAGACGCTAGATGGTACAAAAAGTTGTTTTATGTAGCTTGGCCAGTTATTCAAATTATAACGCAAATTGTACTGTATATCATTATGGCAAGCCTAAAAAGACCGTGGCTATTATGGTACACCGAAAGAAAATCTTTACATCAAATCGATGATAAATGTTCATCAATTGTTCTTCGTTAAGTTGATGACAAATTCCATCAACTCAATGAAAAGGTTATTCAGTTTGAATATTATGCGTTTCTTCACCTTTGTCAGCTTCATTGAATTAATATTCTTTTTGATGTGTTAACATCTATACGCGCGCCTCTAGGGCAGTAAACTATCAAACTTATACATACGCAAGTGTTAGGTTTGTAAGAGTAAATCATCGTTTGTTTGTTCGTTGCTTGGCAGTCGGTATTCAAAGTGATTATTGGGCGATTTTCATATAATTTTCCCACGCGATTTTCTCCGGAAATTGCTAGCCGATTTTATTAATTTTTGGATTAGAAAGCTAGTGCGGGTTTCGACGAAGAGTTTAGGCCAAAAATTAAGGCGATCCGATATCGGCGAGCCGAGATTGAAGTGTTTTAATTTGGAGTAATATTAAAAAAGTATTTTATGTTGATCTTCGGTTATATCGTACGAATATGTGTCTGTTGCTTTGCATTCTTTGACTTTTGTGGGAATAAAACAAAAAGTATTGAGCAAGAAAATAATGACACATGTGCTTGCATGGGTCTTTAAATAATTTTAAGTATTAATATTATTTAACTGTAACGTCACCATATGATTGAACGCTGTTTTTTATTTTCCAATGTAACATTTACGAATGTGTTCATAGAAATCGAACAGGTACCGTGTAGCAAAAACGTGTTAACACATCGCCCGTGAGTTCGAACACTCATTAGATTTTTTCACATCAATCTTCATCATTGGACTTTATAAATAATTAGTGCGATCGAGGTTATATTGAACAAATAAAGAGAAATAGGAGAAAACTAGTAGAAAATTGAAAATAAATACATTATAGAAAATAGTGCAATGGACAGACAACAATAACCACGCTATGAGCATTTTCTATGTGGTCCAATACCCTGTTATTTTGAATTTTTTGTACTCAAAAATATTCTAAAGGGTGTGGCTACAACTTAACAAACAATTTACATCAAAATGATGACTAATTTACATCAAATTGATGCAAAACTTATACCAAATTGAAGACAACCTTACATCTAATTGACGAAAATGTACAGTAAATTGATGAACAATTTAAATGAAACTGGTGAAAAATGTACTTTAACTTGATGAGAAACGTACATTAAATTGATGAAAAATTTACATCAATATTGACTATTGAACTATTGATGAAAACTTGCTGAAAGATTGATGAAATGTTCTTCATCAATTTAATGAAATGTGTCGTAGGTTGGAAAATGAGCAAATGTTTCATCAAACTGATGATGGAATTCATAAATTTGATGAAGCTTCTTCTTTCAGTGCAGAAAGGGCTGTGAATTTTGACACGTGCTTTGGCTATTACGAACCACTGTATCTCTAAGTGGCAACGTGTTCCGCCTTCTTCGCTGTTGTGGTGCAGAGATGTTCATTCCAGGTTGGGCTACCAAAAAAGCTGCTAATATTATTCATCTTCACTTAAATAGTTATTAATTACATCAGAAGAGAAGTCAAAATTGTATCTTCTTATAAAAAGTGCCGGGCAGAAGACGTTCGATGCTTTCGTCTTCTTCTTCGTCCATACACTACCTGCAGTAATCATGATAGAACAAATAGAGTCTGCTATCAACTTCCATTTTAGTTTTATTATTCGATCTTTAAGATGTTATGTTCTTTAAAAACTTTTCCGGCTCAAGATCAATTTCTCTGAAAAAGTACTTTAATAACGAAAAATTAATTTTCATAGAATATTTTATTAAAAGAAACAAATAGTGTGAAATTGATTATTATGATGGATGGTTGGGAATATATGTAGCTATTTTAATGCCCACCAAGGCATCGGTGGTCCAATGGCTAGTTTGCGCGGCTCTTGTACATGAAACGTGGGTTGGATCACTGCTCTCACCACCTTTCATTTCCTTCGGCGATGACCGCCTCGCTTAGTGATGGCGACACCATCGAGTGCTTAGCCATTGAAAAGCTTTTCTAAAACTAGAAAGCGCACGGTTCACTGTTTGTGAGAAACTCTCCCCAATCCCTTCATGGGATGTAATGGGAAACTTTGTTTTTTTTTGTCAAATGTTGCGTATGTGGGACACGAAACTTTTCTTTGCATTTACAGGTTATATATCCGGTGGAACAGATAAGGCCATTCCTAATTTCTCCAACTCATCCGGTCTATCGGTCTCTGAATATTTCTGTGTCCCTGGAAGAATATAAGGCCCATATTAAACTATTTGGCCTTCTTGTTGCGAGATGCGGAAAAGTCTTTAAAGTCACGAATAAGAAGCGGCAATAATGCATCGTTCCTGCTAGAGGGTAACTTCTCCTAATTCCGAGATTTGGACCAAGATACCCCGGGGTAATCCAATATTATTGCCGTGGAGAATGGGTAGCGATCGTTTACAGGATATGGTGAAAACTGTGGCGATTTTCTTATTTTTGCTTTTTTTTTGAGAAAAAAATTCTGCCATACGAGTAGGACCACGTTGTGAAAAACCCTTAGAAATCCTCAAAATTTAGTTATTTTTTAAATTCGACGCTCCGTTTCCGAGATATAGACATGTTTTCTAATTTTTTCATATTTTCGTTCAAAATGGGGACGGGTTACCCATTACCCATTGCTGTGGATAGCGGGTAAATGCCGCTTACCCATTCCCCATATGTAATGGGTAATTCCCCATCGTCGTGGGTAACTACCCATTATTTCCCCCATTACCCTGTGGGTAATGGGTAATCGGGATGTTTAATTCTTCACTGTTGCGGGTAACTACCCATTATTTTCCCCATACCCTGTGGGTAATGGGTAAACATTCATCATCCATTCCCCAAGGCGATGTGTATGGGTTACACGTGGGGGGTAAATACGTACTCTGAATAGAGGCAACACTGGAAATGTTGTATTTTCTTTAAAAGAAGAAGAGATATTTATTAGGTGTGCGAATTCGGAATTGGAGTTTTTGAGTCGGAGTGGGAGTGGGAGTAAAAGTTGAGTTTTTTTCACTCCCACTTTAACTCTGTTAATAAAATTGCAAAACAAAACTAAGAAACTGAAATAGCAAAATTGAAGCAGATGAAAAAACACAGTACTACCTCAAAGATGTCAATTGCTTGGCATTTTTAGTGTCATAGACCTTTGTCAAAGTGGAACGTCGGCCTACTTGGACCTTGTGGTTGCTTGTGATACCACAGAGACAAAATGAAAAAGATGAGATTTTCCTAGTCCCTCCTGTTAAACCACTTTGATTGCTTCTAAAACCTAAAGCTGCAAAGTCAGCCAGATTTGCTAACTCCCCAAAGAAATGCGAGCCTAGTGTAGCCTGCCGCCTTCTGGAAAGAGCGGGGCACAGACACAGAAGATATTCTTTTGACTCCACTTTCCCTTGCTTCTATAAATAAATATTTTCCCATTACATCCCAATAAGGGATAGGGTAGAGCTTCTCACAATCACTGAGCTGTGCGCTTTCCAGTTTTCACTCACTAGCGGAGACCTACAGTTTCATACCGGTTCCAAATGGTTTTTTTGAGAAGTTATTTCATGGCTTATTACTCGATAGTGTCGCCGTCACTAAGTGAGGTGGCCGTCGTCGAAAGAAAGTTTAAGGTGGTCAGAGCAGGGATAGAAACCCCGTTGTCTCGCGCAACAGCCGTGCACACTAACCGTTGCACCACCACAGCTTCTGTAATTTCTCAAGATTTTCAGGTTCTGTGCGTGCCATCCAATGAGACATCGACCCGTCATAACAGGCACGATATGTGAGACGTCTGGACTCGACTACAACAGCAGGATGTTAGCGCCTAGTGTTAGTGCTAGTGTTAGTCTAGGTGAGGCCACAGTAGCTTGGAATTTTCACAGTTCCCTACTTGTGACCATCTAGCGTTAGTAGCCGTAATGGCACAATTCCTCAAGAGTGTGCAAGTCGCTAGAGGCCTAGTTCAGTCTGGCAAGTTCATCTCCTACGGAGTTCCCTGATAGGTCCCAGTGGCCCGGTATCCAAATAAGTTGAATATTAAACTGCTCAGCCATCCCATTGTTTGAATCTCCTATTTCCGGGGATGCGACCATTCCGTTCTGATTCAGGTAATTCATGCACGCTGAAAAATATGTCTTATTTTGTTGTTGGGATGCAAATATAACGTATTTGTAGCTTGTCGCAAATATACTATACTTGTGCCCAAACGCATTGTGTTGCATGTTAATATTACATGTTTCAGGCACAATGATTAATAGGCTATAATGTACGTCTTTGAGACCAAAATGAGAATTTATTTGCTAAAAACAAAAACGAAACAGACAACAAAGAAACAACAGATGCAGCAGATGTTCAATTTATGAAAAAAATGCTTTCAAACATGTACATGTTTCCTGCAATATATTGCTGGGCCGTTTTTTTTTTTGTTCAGCGTGCAAGCATTGTTCTCATGAACTGAAGATCTGCCGCTTTTCTGTTTCATTGTGGTCTGTCACATTTATAAGTTTATTTTCAGCAGTTTTCAACAAACAAGGCCATATTTGGGTCACAAAAACATATTTTATTCTGTTAATATATAGTCATGTTCTGGTTACAAGCAAGCGATGGAAACGCAAATAAAACGGCTAGTTACCGTTGTCATTGTATTCAAAAATATGGAAAAGGATTGAAGATGGTAGAAGATGCCAAAAAAAATTGCTTAAACTTAGCGAAAATGATTCTCGTCGCTAAGTCTTCGCTAAGCGCTTCATACAAAACAAGCGAATATATAAGCATTCGGTGTAACCAAAACACGCTTATTGTGTCTCCTACATGGATATCAAACACAATGTGTTTGGACACAAGTATACCGTATTTGCGAGAAGCTACAAACAAGTTACATTTGCGTCCAAACAACTAAAACACAGATTTTTCAGCGTTTGGGGAAACATATTATTGATGGATTTTTTTTTGCAAATTTTTAAATTGGTTATACGTATTACACATTTTAGCACAACTCAAGAACAGTTTGCCCTATTTCGTTGATATATCTAACAATCTCTACCTCAAAAACCCGCAATATGTTCCCGCTGAAAAATCTATCATATTTTGTTGTTTGGATGCAAATATAACCTGCCTGTAGCTTGTCGCATATATACTATACTTGTACCCAAACACATCGTATTTGCTATTCAATGTAACTTATTTGAGACACAATGATTAATAGACTATAACGTATGACCCAAATATGGTTATGTTTGTTGAAAACCGCGAAAAATAAAAACGATACAGACAACAATGGAACAAAATGGCAGCAGATCTTCAACTCCTGAAAACAATGCTTGAAACATATACATGTTTCCTGCAATATGTTGTTGGGGCCGTTATTTTTCAGCGTGTGTATAAGAGTGTGGTGCCTCGTGGAAAAGTGTGGTTCGGCCAAAGTGTAGTCGACAATACCTGTGAAGTAGTTTACACCCATTTTTCACCATGCATTTTTTTGTGGGAAAAAGGACGAGCATTTATGCATTTTTTTTTCATTATTAATCAATTTAATTAATAATTATAATTATTGTTAATTAATTAGTTTTTAGTTTTGTTTTGAATAGTTTTTGTATTCGCACGGTGGTTAATTAAGCAAACAGACTTTTAAATAAGCTTGGTGTATTTAAGAAGTTTGAGTCGGAATCCGAGTTGTAGTTCAGAATTTTTACTTTGCGGAGTTCTAGCCGGAGTTTTGAAAACTACACCCCTGTTGTTTACATCGATTTACAATTTTAGAAGGATTGAAATTTTTTTTTTTATAGTAATCAATGAACATGTCAAGATATGTCAAAGGGAATGACAAAATTAATTTGAATTATTTTCTTAAACTGTAGCTATAACTTTATACATCATCCCACTTTATGTAGCGGCAGTTAAACCAGGTACAACGCAATTGTCGGTGTTGAGTGTCGACGATGTGGAAAACTAGTTTAGGCCGTATGTTGGGGGGGGGGGCACATGCGACTGGACCAAGTTGTCAACCGCATCAACGGTGAAGATACACACAATTCATGACATACACATAACAACACAGAATCATTAAAAATCCATCAAAGGGACTCCTTTTTTTTAACTACATATAGATATACTTTTTATGTTTGTGTGTCAGTCTTCCAGCGTGGTGTAAAAACAATGCCACTTTTTGCATGGAGCTTTGATGACTGTTGTCACTGGACTTCTTCACTGGCTTTTTGCTAAAAATAGCAAACAGATGTTGTCAATTCGTTGATGTTTATATATTCTCTACAGGGGCAAAACGGGTATATAAAGTTTTCGAGAAGGTTTGCCACAATCAAATCTCCTGATATACAGATTTTAGCCTTTAACTGCGAAACACCAAAAACATCGTTTTTGAAACAAGAAACTGATATACTTACATATGTAAATTTTTGAAATGTATTGAAAGCAAAATTGGTAAACTGAAAAAAAGCTGCATCTCAGGGATAAAACACATGCATTTATTAGTGTCCTTATAGTGTCATATGAAATATTTCGTATATTCGATTTCATTGCTGCAATGTATAAAGCACTTGCACTTTTTCAATTTCCGTCGCAATTCCCAAGGTTGTCTATTTTCAATGGCTCTCAAACATAAACTAAATCTGGCTTTAAATTGGGCACATACTGTACTTTAGTTGGCAGGAGTGTTGTTGATTTTTAATGAACTACAAGGTATTTCAAAAAGTCACGGCGCTTTCAAAATGCTATCGTAATATCACCTACAAATTACACTCACAAAGCTAATTGCTCGAAAAGAGGTTGTAACAACTGCAAATGCAATTGTTGCCACCGATTTGCAGTTGTCACAACTCTATTGAGATTGCCACGAGTGAATTTAGTCCCCACAACAGAAATTCGGTAGTGAGAACCGCTAAATCGGTTGTAAAAATCTCTAACTCTGTTGTGATAACCTCTAATTCGGATGCGATGATATCTAATACGGTTGTGCCAGACTCTGAAATCGATTACGTATCAACTGCGGTTGTGACAACTTCTAATTCGGTTGTGACAACCTCTAATTCGGGTGTGTTGATAACTACGGTTGTTGTGACAACCTCTAAATTCGGTTATACAAAATTTTTTACTCGATATGATTTCAACAGTTTAGATTCTCTCTCCGCACCAGTTTCGCCATTATCTTCACAAAACGTATCCAAGTGTAATCCTTAACTACATATGTAGTTCACAGAAGCAGTGTTGATTTTTACTATGAGGGAGTTAAAAATCTCACGGCGCTTTCATACCGCAAATGCGGTTGTTGCCGTCGAGTTGCAGTTACCCCCACTGTATTGAGATTGTCAGGACTGAAAGTAGTCCGCACAACTGGAATTAGGTTGAAGCAACCTCTAATGCAGTTGTGGCAACCTCTATACGTTCTTGACTACCTCTAATTCGGTTGTCACAACCTCTAACGCGATTGTGGCAATCACTAATGCGGTTGTGGCAACCTCTAATACGTTTTTAACAACCTCTAATGCGGTTGTGGTAACCTCTAATACGTTTCTGACTACCTCTAATTCGGTTTTGACAACCTCAAATTCCAATGTGATGACATCTACGGTGGCTGTGACAACCTCTACATTCGGTTACGGTTGATTTTATTATTTTCTCTGTGGGTGTGTAACAAAATTGTTTACTCGATATAATTTCAATAAAGTGGATTCGCTGTTCCCACCAGTTTCGCCATTATCTCCACAAAAAATATCGAAGTGGAGTCCTTAACAACATAATGTAATTCACAGGAGCAATGTTGATTATTACTACGAGGGAGTTAAATATGTCAGGGCGCTTTCAAACCACATATGCGGTTGTTGCCGTCGATTTGCAGTTGACACAACTATATTGAGATTATCACAACTGAATTTAGTCCGCACAACTGGAATTCGGTTGAAGCAACCTCTAATGCGGTTGTGACAAAATCTATTGCGGTTGTGTCAATCTCTAAATCTGATATGATGATATCTAAGGTGGTTGTTTGTGACAACCTCTAAATTCAGTTAGAACTCATTTGAGAATTTTTTCTGTGATTGTAAAACAAAATTTTTTACTCGATATAAGTTCAAGAATTTAAATTCTCTTTGCCTACCAGTTTCGCCATTATCTTCACAAAAATTATCCACATGGAGTCCTTGATTGATGTTATATCGGACTCTTGTATCAATACAAGCAATTGAAATTCGATTAATAGGCTACTCGTGTAATTATGATGTAATTTTCAAACGGAATCGGTCCATCATAAGACTCATTTACTTTCTTTGTGATTTTTTTGCTGCCCATTGGAATAATAAATATCTGCATATATACAAACCACAAATTCCCTTACGTTTCACATCTCTTGGCTACCTCAATAAATATGTAAAAGCTGTAGATGTCGATGCAGATGCAATTGAACAAAATGTAAAATGCTTTGTGTAAATGGAAATTGAAATTGATTTTGTTTAAATTTAAAGCAACAAAACAACGAAAGAAAAGTGAAAAGTTGGCTATTTTCACTTTTGTTTTGTAGAACAAAAACCAGTGAAATGTAAACATTTGTGTACTAGTACAATTTGCGCAACTAGATGCGCTTCATGTTTCCATATACGAGTTCATGAGCGAATGTGTGTTTGCAGTAGTTCTTAAATCGAGACCGTCGACCTTGTGAGGCTTACCATAAAATCCTTGTTTTTCATGAACACAATGAAAATAAAGGGGAGTGTCGCGCATATTTTTTAGGTCAAATCATTCATGTTCTTAAAACGTAAGCTCATATTTTATGGCCGTCCAACAATCGTTTTGGGAAGTTACAATCACGCCAACAGTGGTCCATGGTCTCACAAGTAATGCAAAGTTTAAGATACCCCGCTATTTTAAAGTTCTCGAGATTTTAACTCATCAAACATATGTTTTGCGGTACCAAAATCAGCTGTTTATCCCGAAAACTGCGAAATCGGGGTATGCCTGAAAATAGCTTTAATATTTTTACTTATAGTCATTCAAAGTCTAGTTTAATAAAAATCACAAAAAATAATGGCAACCCTAAATATTTTGACAAGAATTATATGTGGAATAAGTTTGAAAATTTAATTTAAAGTTCTTTATAAATTCCAATATTTATCTTAGGAAAACTGACTCTTTTCAGGAAACCGCTAGACAGTTTGATTTTATTTATTTTCAATTATTTGAAATTTTACGCCTGCATTTCAAAACGTTCCAAACTTCAAATTCTCTTCAATGCATTATGATGTAGCGTACAACTATAACGCATATGCTGGATCTACATGAGCCAGCTGAAGTGTCTCAGAACACTTGCTCTTTCGATTGTTTGCATGTGAAAGTGTTTGAATGCACACGTGCAAACGTAAAATAGTATAATGTAAACACACATATTCGAAATGTAATTGCCATAGTTCAAGGTAAATGCAAATGTAAGTGTCGGATGCAATTATGCAATACACTGAAAGATACTTGTACTACATCACCACTGGCAACAGATACAAACATAAATATGTTTGAATTCAACTATCGTCGGGTTGTAAACGAGAACGAGTTCAATAGCTTACACAGGCAAATAAAAAAGATTCATATGCTTATATTCTATATAGTCTGCAAATACTACTTACATTCATACGTATACACATTTACACTCGAAGGAATTTTGTATGAGTTGACTATACACACCTTAATGCCCTCACCCTCATCTAAGCTTATGGAAATTTTCAACCCACATATCGTTACAATTGAGCGAAAGTGAAGAAACTTCATAAGGAAACCATTATTGTTGCTGGAAAATTGGTATTGATTATGACAGGAAACATCTGTTTGTATTTGTTATAGGATTAATCATTTGAGTTTTACAAATATTTGCCTAAAGTGTTTTGAAATAAGATAAAATTGTAAATGAACTGGTATATGGAGAAAGAATTTTATTTTCTTATATTTTAAAATTCCAAGGGCCTTCTAAACATAAAGAAAAAAATTTCACTCACATATTAACCCCTTGACGACCACACATTTTCGGACGGAGCGATTTAATCTTATTATCATTTTCGTTATCTATGATCTGCCATAAATATGACCATTCATTTTTTTGGTACATTTTCCCATTTTAACTAATTGGCACACATATTTGACAAAAATACGTTCTGTTCATGTAAATGCGTTAAAATTCGATCTCAGATTTTTTAAATATTAAGGTATGATCTCGAAACTTCCCAGACGTTTCCTATACGTATTCCTATATGTATTTGTACGAAGGCGGTCCCAAACCTAGCCGCCTTACGAATAAAGTAGATGCTGCCAATAGTTTGAAAAAAACTTACTTGAGGTGTCTGGGGACAACCGGATCTTTAAGAAAATTTACTGTTTGTAAAATGATAAACTTTTTTTAAGAAATTTTTTTTTTATAAAATGTATGTTTTTTTAATTTTGCCGTTTTTTGTAAGAATATGTACTATATTTTCCCGAAAAGGTCTCTTTTTAAAAACAGGTACTTTTTTTTAAAAAGCTAATGTGTTTCTTAAGAAGAGGTACTATTTTTAAGAAGAAATACTTTCTGTAAGAAAGAGCCATAAGAGTATGAATTTTTTTTTACAAAGAAGTAGTTTTTTTAAGACCAGGTACTTTTTAAAGAAGTGGTACTATTTTTAGGAAAATTTTTTTTTCAGAAAATGTACTTATTTTCAAAGAGGCTACTTTATCTCAAGAAAATAAAAGAAAGCTTTTATTTTATTTTTAAGAAAAGGTACTTTTAAGAAAAGGAATTTTTGTAAGAAAAACTATTTTTAAGAGAAAGTATTTTTTCGGAGAAAATGTTTTTTAAAATGGGAATTTTTTTTAGAATCGGTAATTTTTTCAAGAATAGGTACATTTTTAAGAGTAGGTACTTATCTCAAGAAAAGTTATTTTGCTTCACAAAAAAAGAAACTCCTTAAAGAAAAGGTAGTTTTTTAAGAAAATGCAATTTGTTGTAAGAAAATTTAAAAAAAAATACTTTTTTCCGAAAAAGTACTTTTAGTAAGAAAATTTACTTTTTTTACGCAAAGCTACTTCTTTAAGATAAGATATTTTTTTTAAGAAAATTTACTTTGTTGACGAATATGAATAGGTATTTTTTTTGAGAAAATTTACATTGTTTAAGAAAAGGCACTTATTTAAGAAAATTTTCTTTTTTTAAACTTATTTCGCTTTGGATTTTCTAAATTTACTTATTATTGGGTTCAAAACTGCAATATATACTAAATATTGGTTACCGGCTCCACCTAGAAAACTTCCCATTAAACACGAAATTTCCCATCATATGTGAGACATCTAGTTAGTCTAGACACAAACCAAAGTAAAAGTAAACAATGTTGTTGATAATAGTGGTTATTAGCATAATAGTGTTAAAAGAAAAGCTGTTTAATTTTAAAAGTTGTTTTAGTGCGATAAGGAACCTCGTTCCAAAAATGTAACTCACATATTCACATTTTCGGACGAAGCGATTTAATCTTTTTATCATATTCGCATCTGAAATCTAATAATAGCTAGGCCGCACAAAATAATACCAACCATTTTTTGTACATTTTTGCCCATTTTAGCTAAAACGCACCCATATTTGACAAAAATATATTCTGTTCATGATGATGTTCAAAATGAAAAAGTGAATTCTTACTGAGACACCCTTTAGGACTTAATGCAGCAGCGTCTAAGAGTCATAATTGCAGTAAATGCAAGTAGTAATTAAAAAGTTTCATACATTTGTATGCATTTGATTGTTCATTGCAATAACGTCATTGTAATTCTAAGCGTGCAAGTTTACAGCCCCTGTCATCACAGTGGGGCTATAATAGTAATAGATAATACCAATAATAGATTTTAACTACTTCATAGTCATATACACACCCACCATAATTACATGTTGTGTGGTGGCGATTGTGCGGGATTCAGTGCGTTCCTTTGTTCAGTGCGTTCCTTTCATAAATGTCACTTGCGAAGGGATAAGAAATGCTTCGGAAGATTTTGTAACATTTGATAGGGAATGTCTTTAAGCATGTACGTGGGGTGTCACGGATGATGTACTTAACCTGGTAGTATCTGAAAAAGTTGGGCGTGGCTAATTTTTAGATCTAGTAATTTTGCAAACATATTTTTCTTAAATGTCATCACATTGTCATTTGTTGTGACATAAATAGTCGCATGAAAGTGCGTAAGGAAATGCTGTTCTGAATACGTTTCAAGAGGAGTATCAAAGCATTTATACCAAATGCCGTCTGCCAGCACAAGTTTCATAGGTTTTAGCTTTAACTCCTTGACAGGGTTAGAACACTTGCACTTCTTCTAAAACAGGTTCAAAGAATACCGGCACATAATGGGCGTTGTTAACTGGCAATAAAACTTCCGATGACATTTTGACAAGGACCTTAAAATATTGGCAATATGATGCACTCTCATTGCACCCCAGTCTAAGAACAAAACACCATTTAAACTGTTGATTGGCAAAGGCTGGGAACGTCATGAAATGTGTTCCTTTGTGCTTAGAGACGTTTGGGTTATACTCGTAGTACTATTCTTAGACCTCTCCAACACGTTCCTACAATTGCAGTGCATGATTAAGCTTCAATTCAAGTGCATTACTACGAGTAGGTACTTGCGTTCGGATGTTTCAGTTATCATTCCATATTGTTGTTGGTTTAATTAATACCCTATTAACAAGTTAATAATAGTTGGTTGTGATATTATAGCCATTGGTGGCATGTGTTTTTAACCATATTAATTAACGGGTGTAATTGTAATGAAAAGTCGCTTATTAACTAACAATTATGTCTTAACTATTAATTTATACAACTATAATGAACCAATCATAGAGCAAAAACCCCTAATAGAAATATGTTATGAATACGTGTATGGGTGGGTATGTGTCTGTTTGGAAATCGTTCGCATAATTGCAAAAGGGCTACTAGATTGTTGACTATTAATTACTACTGTTGATTTGAAGCCGATATCAACTGGGGAAATTTGTACAAATTGTAATCCAGTAGCAAAAATTACACTCAGAGAATTAATTGTTCAATTATAGGTTGTAGCAACCGTAAATTCGGCTGCTGGCAACAACTTGTGGTTGCCACAACCGATTTGAGGTTGCCACGTCCGAATTTGTTTTCCCCTACCGAAATTCGGTTGAAATAACCTAGTTTCATAATTGATTCGGTTATGACAACTGAATCTTCCATTATATTCTTTACGTCAATTAATTTTTCATTAATTTAACTAATTAATTAATTTGTTGTCAACGAATTGCGGTTGCACAACCGATTTGAGGTTGCCACGTCCGATTTTGGTCCCTCTCGATTGAAATTCGGTTGAAATAACCTAGTTTCATAATTGATTCGGTTATGACAACTGAATCTTCCATTACATACTATACGTCAATTAATTTTTCATTAATTTAACTAATTAATTAATTTGTTAATTAACCGAATTGAGGCTTCAACGTCCGAACTTGGTCCCTTTGCTGGCTAATTCAGCTGCGGCTTCGTTTCCGACTTGTTTGGTATGACCCGGAACCCACACTAGGGAAAGTCTTGTCGTGACCCTGATCTTGTATAGCAGACTTCTATATTCACGAACCAGTACGAATGTATTCTCCTCTTAGGATGAAGCGCTTATCGTTACTTGGCTATCCGAGAAGTTTTTCACACTCTTCCCTAGTATATCGTGATGTTCTGACTGACAACGCGCCTTCGATATTGCGTCTACTTCCGCTTGAAAGATACAAGATACAATTATCATCTGGTCACTGCTTTATTTACTCCGGCAATTATATGCAATGTATAAACGGAATCCGCCTTCTTCTTTCTCCTAGGGCTAGAAATTATCTAATATCATAGAAGGCAATATCTGAACGCATCGTCATTGCGAGTTTTAATTCGAAATTTCGCCGGATTTCTCTGGTACAGGCGTATGCACCTACTGAGACTGATGAGGACAGTGTTAAAGACGAGTTTTATAACCAACAACAACACGGTCTTAGAACTGTGAGAAAGGACAATGGTAACAGGCTCATAGATTACTGTACTCGCCATCAACTGTTTATGGGCGGAACGAAATTCCCCCATATAAATTTTTAAGTGTATACCTGGGACTCGCCTTATGGTCAAACCTTCAACCAAATTGGACATATACTTGTCAGCAAGACGTTTCTGGGTTCCTTGCTGGACGTCAAAATTGGACGTGGTGCTGATATTGATAGCGACCACCATCTCTTAGTCCGCACCTTCAGTCTCCGACCAGCAGCTGTCACCGATATTAGAGGCAATATCGTAAAATACAATACAGACCGTCTGCAGGACCCACCCATATCAATGATGTACAATCGAACCGTACGCTCCAATTTGGCACAGGACAGTCACGCATTGTTCGAACGCTGAAGGAAACAGCCAAGGGGGTCCTTAGCGATAGAAGATATGAGATATGTGAATATATCTGGGACTAGTACAGCATCCTGAACCGAAATTCGGTATCGTGAACACCTGCACAAAATTCGTATACGATCGATGACACCAACGGTAAAGAGGCAGTTAAAATCAGACTATGGGCAATCAGCACGTAGAGTGGATTAGATGGTTCGTCCAGATTACGAAAATTTTATGCACAATATAGTGGAGGAAACCCAAAAAGCTGCGAACACACGTAACCACCGTATTGTGGACTCTTCAATAAAAATGCTGAGGGGAAACAACATCAGCAGTACTGCATCGTTAAAAGCCATCATCAGCTTTCAGCCCGGCGATACCAGGCATTAGATATTAGCGCGAGAGATATCATCACCAGATCTGCAAGTGGAGTGATAAGCGTGAATTCTTTACGACACAATCTAGACTTCCGGATGACGAAGATCAGTGTACCACTTCGGCAGCATACTCACGTCACAACCCGAGAAGGAATATTTCAACGGAACCCCCGCCTCAAGCAGACATCGAAGAGGCACTGGGTAAAGTGAAGGATCACAAATCGTCTAATCCGAATAAAATTCCAGCGAAACTGTTGAAATCCATACGGTGTGGAAAGACTGAGTGGTTATCACTATCCCGAGAAAGGCGATCTAACGCTGTGCAGGAGCTGGAGAGGTATTACATAGCTAAATGGAATAGGCTGAGTAATGGCGACCCTTATTCTTTACCGGATCTCGCCAGTGGTGGAGTAAATTGGGCGGAAGTACCAGGCGGGTTTCAGGCCTGGTCGTTCGTAAGCCTACCACGGTAACACACTCCGTATAATCATAGAACAATCAATTGTACTAAACTCGCCTCTGTATCTACTTTTCGTAGACTTCGAACAACTGTTCGTTTTAATGGGAAGGTAAGCCAAACTTTCAGCACATCCAAGGGAGTTAGACAGTGATGTGTCTTGTCTTCCACATTATTTCTTCTACTTATGCATGATGCTGAAAACCCTATCCTTTTTCTTGTTTGGCTGCAAATATATATAACATGAGTTTGGCTGCAAATATAACATGAGTTTTGTACTGTTATACGGTTAAACTACTTGGAGCTTGGCTTTTCGTTCGATATTTAGCCTTTTATTTAAACTATTTCGAAAAATTACCTACATTATTTCTTCGCAGTAGAACAGAAGACATTGTCCATTCGGAAAGCCACCCTGTGCAAGTCCAATTTTATGCTACACACTGCATTTCTTGTTATCTTTAAACGAACTCGTTGGATTTTAAGTGCGATAACAGATGTTTATCATAAATATCATTCACAATTAAAGTGATATTAGCGCAATTCTGGCATTTATGCACAATGTATTGTGGCAACCATGAGAAAAGCATTAATAAATTTAAACAAACATTAATTTTTAGTGGAGAGAAGACAGTAAAATTATAAATGTTATGAGCTGTCATTTCATTCGTTATACTCACTTACATTTGACAGTTCATATCGCGTGGTAGCTGTTAAGATAACATCACGAATTTTAGCTTCACCGCAGCATGTTTGCCTTTCGTTTGTTTACTGTAAACAGAGTCAAGTACGGTGAGAATAGATAGAGATTTGTGTGATGTTGATACGATCACGAAATCTTAAGAGCGAGAGATATATTATTAAATGAATTAAAAAGTATCAAAGCTATTAATAATAATTATAATAGATATAAAGAAAAATTAAGCAAAATGTAACGGATGTAAGCTGAGTTTAGGCTACACTCAAAAAATAAAGTTAGCAATTGACAGCAAGCAATGTTGACTGCTTATCAGGATGCAATTTTGTTTGTAGTGTTGATACACTACCGGGCAGAATGTTTGGTTAAACAGCAAACATACATTTGTTAATATAAGCAATTTGTTTACTTTTCCCCTTTCTCCAGTCTTTTCTGCCGTGTTTGCTAACATATTTCCCTCTCTTATCTGCAATCTTTTCTACCGTGTGTTTATTTACATATTTTTCGAGTGTTCGTCAAATAAAAGGGGTCTTAATTGTGCTTCGTTGTTTTTTTTTTTTTGGCCTGCTTTTATCAATTTTTTTTCAAATATTATTTAAATATTAAATACTCATATTATCGAGAGAAAACTTACGCAGACCAAGTTCAACGACAAGGTAACTTTCATGCTGTTCCTCCGGTCAAGTAGTTTTCACATCAATCTTTGTAATCTTAATTTAGAAGGGGTCTAGGGATCAGCTCCGTCGGTGGTGCAATGGCTACTGTGCGCGCCTCTTGTACATGAAAACGTGGGTTCTATTCCTGCTCTGACCAACTTACATTTCTTTCGTCGACAGTCCCCTCGCTTAGTGACGGCGACACTATTGAGTACTTACCCATGAAAATGCTTCTCAAAATATCGTTCCGTCGTCGAAAGAAGTGTAAGGTGGAACCCACGTTCTCTTCTACAACAGTCGCGCACACTAGCCGTTGTACCACCGACGGCCCCTAATCAGTGAATGTCCTAATCAGTGAATGTAAAAAGTAGAAAGCGCACAGTTCACTGGGTGTGAGAAGCTCTCCCAAATCCCGTCACGGGACCATTATTTGAGGGATTAACTAGAAATATATGGAATTATTTTTCTCATATTCATTATAAGTTCTAGGTTTTTTGGGTGGTTGAGGATTTGAAATGGATTTCAAACTCACAAACTATGTTCTGAATAAGGTAGCTACCCTCTAAAGAACCAAATCCTAAAACTCGAATTTGCGATCATTTCTATATGAATTTTGTGGACGTATACAACAATCTACACGCTTCAATTTAGATTCCGTGGCAGTCCTAATCGTATAACCAATACCTACAAATTCTTAACCACAAAAACCTAAAGGCTTATGATGCATGATCTTCGGGGTCAGATCCCAGGTATGTTTCCGCAGATAATATTATCGGCAAGCGTTTCCGAAATTGCATTGACATTCTAACAAGATCGGTGATATAAACTTACACTCCCAGATCTTATTGTATGAAAAGAGGTTGTAGCAACCATTATTTCCCCTGTTCTGAGCGAATTGTGGTTGACACAACCGAATTGAGATTGTTGCGCCAAAATTTAGTCGTCACAACTGAAATTCGATTGTAACAACCGAAGTACCTGGGTGTAATTCCGGATCCGAAACTCAGATGGAAACTTACCACTGAATACAGAGTTAAGAAGGCGCAAGGTGTCTTCTAAGCTTGTAAGACCCCATTTGACAGACAATGGGGTCTAAACCCAAGGATGGTATAATGCATGTACCTAGCGGTGGCTATACCTGTTCCGATTTAAGGAGTATCGGTATGGTGGCCGACTATAGAGAAAGATAGAAAACTGTCAACACTACAGAGAACAGCATGTGTTCGCGTGACAGGGTCATTACGTCCCCCTCTACTGTTCTAAATACGATGCTGATTATACTTCCGATTGAACAATTTGCTAATGGTGTAGCGTCCAAAAGAGTTCTGTGGCTTAGCGAGTTAAAATGTTGGACCCAATGAAACTGTGGGCATAGCATATTGCCTTGTGGGATTGGAACATGCTAGCCCGTATCCGTATTCCGTATCCGTGTATTCCGTATCTATGTAAATTTTTAGCGATTAGGGAACCAACAAGTTCCTGGAACGATATACGTTGTTGCAATTTTCACTACAAATAGAGGTCTCCAACCAACCATATATTTGTGTATTGACAACATGCCGCGTACAACCTGTTGTCTCTTTCGCACTTATATAAAAAAAATTTTTATGTTGATCCTCTTCCTCCCCAACCAGGCATACAGTCGACTATAACGCAACTCAGTAATAATGCACTTTTTTTATTTTAAAATAGAAACATGTATTTTTTGAAATAGTTGTGATTTCTTTATTGTATTGTAAAGAAGACATATTCCGATTAAGTATGGAATAAAATATCCAGCAAATGGCTCCCACGGCTCTGATATCAAGCCATTTCTCTTTTCATGAAATTTTCCATGACTTTTTCACAGAGACGTTGCTGTGTGTCACCGAAGACCGGTTGGATCTCGGATCTGAGCTCAGGAGATTTCACAAAACTCTAAAGAAACAAATCGCACGGCTTTAAATCGCGTGATATTGGTGGCCAGTTGATATCAGAATTTCTTAAGATAATTTGTTCTGGGAATCGTTGATGCAATAAATCGATTGTTTCATGCGCGGTGTGACAGTTGGCACCGTCATGCTGAACCCACATGTCGTCCAGGTCCATGCCGTCCCGTTGAGGCCACAAGAACTCCAATAGAATGTTACTGTAACGAATGCCGTTCACAGTCACTGAGTAAAGCCCAATCACGCCGCCTGTGCAAAATCCGCAACAGACAGTTGCTTGTTGTTTGGGGCATATTTTTCTCATCGGTTGCATGAGGATTTTCTGTACCCCAAATTCGACAATATTGTGTATTCACGAAGCCATTCAGAGGGAAATATCCTGCATTGGCGAATATGACTGTTTTTTTGAAAAATTGACATTGATTTCAATTTGTATGCTGGTTTGAGCTACTGAGTAGCTGAATTTTGTACGCATGAAGGATTGAAGTCTTTTGACAAAATTCGCTGCGAGGTGTTTCGTGATATTTGAAGTTGTTGAGAACGATGCAGAATTGATGTTTTCGGGTTTTCGGCGACACTTTCGTTTACAGCAGCAATGTTTCTTGCGGGAGTCTTACTCTCCATAACCGACCCAGTTTCTTCAAATTTTGAATGGCTGACACATTAGGTATACTTTATCGACTGAAAATTCTCCGAAGTTTGCGACCGGTCGCAGCATAATTTTATAAATTTTTGTAATAAGTTTTCACAATTATAACGCATTGTTCTTTCGTAAAGCGCTCCATTTTTAATAATCGGAATAAACATATATGACAGCTGCCAAATTTCAGCGTTGCCACTTGCACAAAAAATTACACTAAATTTAATAAAAGCAATCTTACTGAGACACTCTTTCTAAAGTATATAGCGTTCATTGAGGGGGTATCCATGGCACAGCTGATCAACTTTGAACTAGGAAATTGATAGAAAACAGAGTGGATAGGCAAGAGAGCTATATGCAGCCAGAAACAAACCATGCAGCAAACTATGTTTAAATAGTGTTTGATGGATATTAATGACATCTAAATTATGTTTTATATTGGTTGCATCGAACGAAACTGCGCAATTCCCTTTTATTTCTGTCCGTTTTGTGTCCAACCAAAGAGTAACATACAACAGCAATTTAAACACGATGAAATGGCCTACTACCTCGTCGTTGTCGAGAGAACGCAAAGAGAGAGATAGAGACTCTTATATATTGCTCAATGGTTCATTTTTATATTGTCTTCGGATAGTTCCATGTGTGGTATGTGACAAATTCAGTAGTTAAAATCAGATTGTGCGTGTGTGTCTCGTCAAGTGATTTTCAAAATTTCGTTCCAATTTTATTAAATTATTAAAATTCGGTCGCTTTTTCATTATATGATGATATTAAAATTGTCATCAAACATAACATATTTATGTCATTTACCCCCATTACCATGTCGAGTTATCATAAAGTTAAAGCTAAAAAAACTTTTAGCTGGCAGTTTGTATGGGATTTAAAAATTATAACTTTTAGTTAGATATTGTGTTATTGACCCTTAAATTATATTTTAATTAACACCAAACATAACATGTTCGCGATTTCCAACTATTAATATATTTGTACAGCAGCGCCATACACGCTAAAAAATCTATATTTTTGTTCTTGTTTGGATGCTACTATAACGTGTTTGTAGCTTGTCGCAAATATTCTATACTTGTTCCCAAACGCATTGTGTTTGCTATGTAATATAACATGTTTGAGACACAATGATTAATAGGCTATTAAGACCCAACTTTGGCTGTGTTTGTTGAAAACCGCTAAAAGCAAAAAAGTGACAGACAACAAAGGAACAAAAAGGTAGCAGATCTTCCATTCATGACAACAATGCTTGTAAACATGTACATGTTTTCTGCAATATGTTTCTGGCGCCGTTAGTTTTCAGTGTGTACATATTCAAATATACAAAAGGCTTTTATATCAAATTCCTAACATGATATCCTTAATTATATTACCAATTACATTTCCCTGTCTTCTCAGTGCCCTTTAAAACATGAATTCTTCCATTAAAATTTCAATAGCTTAGATATGAACTTACAAATGACTCTCTGAGTCACCTTGTTTCCTTGTCAGTTGAGTTGCACTAAACCGCCTTGCTGCACTGAAAAGTCTTTGGACTTCTAAAGTTAATTAGTTAAGGAGAATATAAAAGCTAAATGTTCCAAACAAAGTTGTAAATTTCAATTTTATGCCTGCCCCGTTTAGGCTGTTCTTTCTCCTACATTTATAGCTAAAGATCCCTGCAAAAAATGCCGCCACACAATTTCAATTCGAGTGGAGTAAAGAAAAAAGTCATTTAAGAATTTTGTTTCAGTTTCATTTTTATTTCTTCCAAAATGACTTTAACTTTTATTATACAAAGTCAGCAACATAGAATGTGCGAAACGAAATGAAGAACAGATCTTAAGATCCGAACAAGAATTAAATATTTTTAATATTTGTGTTATAAGATCTTAAACTAACATAAAAAGCGACTTGAGCGTGTATATGTGATTTCAACGAACAAATTACAGGAAACCCGATTCTCAGGCAGTAAATATATTTTTACGACTTTCTTAAATATAAAAATTGCAAAAAAAACATTTTAATACGCGAATATATATTTATATTTTGTTAAAAAAATATTTAGGAAATGAAAAGATTCCTCCAGTGGATATGATTTGGTTGCTGATTCTGTTGAAGAGTAATAAAATAAACAATCAGCTCTTAAAGTTACCACGGGGGCTTCATACATATAATGTGAATGTGAGTGATAACCCAGCAAACATTTGTTAGATAAAAAATTTTACTATTTCTTTTAATATCAATAAATGCAATGGAATGACCAAAGTTTTGAATTTAGTAGCTCACAAACTTCAAAGAATTTAATGTTTAAAAATAATTTCTGCCATTTGAACTCTGCGACTGCGTCTTATGTACGCCATCCTGCCTGTCCAATTTTACACCAATTTTTCGAGGATATCCGGTCTTATTTCGTCAATAGTGCGTCGAATGTTGTCTTCTAAATGATCAATCGTTGCCGGTTTATCAGCATATATATGTAGGCCATAGATTTGATGTATTCCACAAAAAGTAGTCCAAAGATGTTAAATCACACGAACGATGTGGCCAATTCACAGGTTCATTTCATGAGATAATTCGGACACCGAACGGTTGGCCCAACAAAGTCATGGTGTCACGCGCTGTATGACATGTTACGCCATCTTGTTGGACCCACTTCTTTTCCAAATGATTACCAATGACCTTAGGAATAAAAAAATCACGAAACTTTTGCCTCCACCAGTTTCGGATTTAAAGACAAATGGGTCGATGACGCCTTCGGCATCTAAATCGCACACAAACAGTGATTTTTTGGGGATGCAATGGTCTCATGAGGATTATGCTCGCGCCAAAAACGACAATTCTGCTTGCTTATGTACCCGTTTAGCCCGAAATGAGCCTCATTTCTGAAGATGATTTGCGGATAGAAGTTCGGCGAACAGTGCGCGCCACGACTTCCAAACGTAGTCCTGATGTGAGCATTTGCCTGGTGGATTCCCACCAGTCAAACACACTTCACTTCACACTTCATTAGTATGACAGCTAAAAGGTGTCTCAGTAAGATTGCACTTTTTAAATTTAATTAAAAATATGCAAGTGGCAACTCTGAAATTTGTCAACTGTCACATATGTTTATTCCTATTATTACAAATGAAGCGATTTACGAAACAACAATGCGTCATAATTGTTAAAACGTATTACGAATATTTGGAAAGTTATGCTGAGACCGCTCGCAAACTTCGCAGAATTTTCAGTCGATAAAGTGCATCTAATGTGTCAACCATTCGAAGACTGGTGAACAAATTTGAAGAAACTGGGTCGGTTATGAATAGTAAGACTCCTGTGCGTCAGCCATAAGAAATACGTGTATAAAAAATAACGAAAATAACATGAACCGAAATTTTCGCTCACTTTTCCGTTGTTTGGTACTCAGCTTTTTGCGAAAATTTTGTAGGCAAAATCAAGTATAGGGTTGTTACACCGAAGTTATTTCGTACCAAAACAATTGTTTGATAATAAACAAAGTAATACCACGTGCAGTAAAAATAAAATGGAGTGCAAAGATGAATTATTAATAAAATATTTACAAGGTAAATCAGAGATATGTGGTAACTGTCTGTAACAATATTTTCCGTTTATAGATAAATGACAAAATTTCTTACGAAAATTTCGCAAGAACTGAATACGGAGCTTTAATCGCAACATGTCTTCTTTAAAATCCAATAAAAAATCACAACTATCTTAAAAAATACGCGGTTTTATTTTAAAATTAAAAAGTGCATTCTTACTGAGACACCCTGTAGTTTTTCAGTTATCCCTATCGGAAGTTCTATAAGTTTAAAAAAAACACCCATTAGTTTGTACTACTGGCTGAGTGAATAGTTCTGGAACAATACGCGATGCGAAAGACACTGACTATTTTTGATGTAGAACCGTCTTCCTACTATCACGGGGAATAAACTCTATATATGTATATATAATTTAGAAGTTGACACAACCACATTAGATGTTATCACATTCGAATTAGAGTTTGTCACAACCGCATTAGAGTGTGTCACAACATGTTAGAAGTTGCTACAACCGAATTTCAGTTGTGGCAACTAACTCCAATTGTGCAAACCGCAATTCGTGTGTGTTTCGCAGCTGCAATTCGGTGGCAACTGTAAATTTGTTCGGTGAGTGTAAGAATATATGCTGAAAAATCTGTCCTTTTTTGCTGTTTGCATGCAAATATAACGTATTCGTATTTCACAAATAAAGGGTTTTTCAATAAGAGCGCTACAAAAGCTTTTTTAAATAAACAAAACCGGTTTTAGATACCAATGAAATTCTTTATTCCTGTGAAATTACGTTCGATGCCATTATGTATGGAATTCGATTTCTTTCGATAAATCGGCCGATACTGCTGCAATTTCACGTTCGATATTCGTACGAAGTTCGTCAATCGTCGCTGGCTTGTTGGCATAGACCATAGACTTGACATAGCCACACAGGAAATAATCTAACGACGTCAAATCGCACGACCGAGGCGGCCATTTAGTGAGATAACACGTTCACCAAACTTGGTTTCCAATAAATTGATTGTGGCATTCGCTGTGTGGCTTGTGGCGCCGTCCTGTTGGAACTACATGTCCTCCAAGTCCATATTATCCAATTGGGGCCAAAATTGTCCGTTATCATTGAACGGTAGCGATTCGCATTCACAGTAATGTGCCGGTCTTGATCATCACGGAAGAAGTACGGCCCAATGACGCCGCCGTCCCATAAACCGCACCAAACCGTAATTTTTTCGGGATGCAATGATGACTCATGGATTACGTGTGGTTTTCTGTCTGACCAATAACGCATATTTTGCTTATTGACGAAGCCATTCAGCTAGAAATTAGCCTCATCGATGAAGATGATTTTCCGATGAAAATCCGAATCATTTTCAAGTTGTTGCTCAGCCTAATTCACGAACATACGACGCTTATGGTGGTCAAGCGGCTTCAGTTCTTGCGTCAATTTGATTTTGTAAGGATGTATCCCATTGTAAGGATGTATTCTTGAACTGAAGTCTCAGCGGCAGCAATATTCTCGACACTACGGGCACTTCTTTGTCTCACTGGCACGGCAACATTTTGTACTGTGCCTGTGGATTCAAATTGTTCCGCTAGACGCTCAATTGTTGATCTGGTAGAACGATTATGACGACCATAAATTGGACGTAGCGCTCTTAAAGTTGAGGCCACTGACTCCAAATTTCGGTAGTAAATTTTAATAATTTCGACTCGTTGTTGCCTCGTATATCTTTCCGTGATGAAATGGCAAACCTTACTGAAGAGAAATGTCAAAAGAGCGGGAAAAAATATGGCGTCGTTTGCTGTCCCTATCGATTTACTTTTGTAGCGTCTCTGTTGAAAAACCCTTTATGTTATACTTGTGTCCAAACACATTGTATTTGCACTTTCTAGTTTTATACTCACTGTTTAGGACCTGCAGTTTTACATCGGTTCTGAACGGGATTTTGTGAAGCTTTTTCATGCGAAGTGACCGCCGCCGAAAGAAATTGAAGGTGGTCAGAGCAGGGATCGAACACAGGATCTCATGTACATACTAACCATTGCACCACCGACGGCCACTAAGCATATACATAGTTCCTGCAATATGTGGCTGGGACAGTTATTTTTCAGCATGTATATTAACATATTCTGCAACGACTTCGATTCTGTAGAGATAACCTGTCGGTTATAGACCTGAGACCACATCGTCTGCCTTTCAGAAAATAAAATAGTACTCGTACAAAAGTATGAAAACATAATTTTTTATTCCATCAGTTTTATTCTACTACGTGGCAACGAACTACCGCACTTTAATCACTTTCCGCAATCTTTGCTAGACAGCACGAATTTCACCAAATGTATCTTTTTGCGTTTTTTTTTTATGTTCATCCTCAAATCAAAGATATTCCACCGATCTTTTTGAAGATGATAGAGAGGACCAGCTTTTGCTTATAATCTTTAACAAAATGTATTCCTTTTAATTTTGCACTTTTTCAGAGTTCAGTTTTATTAATATTTTTTCTAGGTACGATATAAACAGAAAGTAATTTCGTGCTCATACATTTAGATGCCAAATGAATTTTAAGAGATCGTTTATTAGAGCCTGCAATGGGGTGACCAGAGTTGTAGTAATAGGAAAGACCAACAATAAGGAATTTTGGAAATTTTAAGATTTTATATGCTAAAGCTTGTTCACTGATCGCCAATTTTAGTATTGAGGGATGTTTGAATTCTTTCTGTTAAAAATCAAATTTGACTCGAAAACATTCAATTTAACACGCAGTGAAGACACAATATTATTAATATTAATTATTTATACCGGAAACAGGGTAATAAAATAAGCAAATTCATTGAAATAATAAAAAAAAATGATTTTAACCAAAATATAACGTATTCTCTGAATAACTTCAACATCGGCAAATAGTTTAAGATATATAACTGCCTAATGTACAGATATTGAGGGTGGCACACTAAAAGCAACAGCTTCTACGCCCGATTGAAATTGTTTAACGCATCAAGAACCATTTTTATAGAAAATGAGCAAACGTACAGATTCATTCTCGCAACGAAAATGAGTTAACTCGAAAAGTTTCTTCCCTGTGATGTAACAAGATAAAACAATGTTTCATTGACAGCTTAGATGGCACGTCCTGTGATGTACATGTTTCTTTGCTACAATTAATATATTTCATCACAGCGATTTAATATATTTTATTTTATATAATTTAGTTTTTGAGTGCACTTTCAACCAGTTATTTCTGGCTATAATTAATCTGTAATTAAATTTGATGATTATTCTTATCAGTCAACTAGTAACATATCAATAATCTCGTTGATTAACTAGACAGTATTGTTTTGTTGGTTAAACAACTGTCAAATCGACAGCTGTTATTGACACTGTCAGCTCTCACATTCCCTTCTATACATACACGCTGTAAAACACACCCCCGCAACATCTTGGGGGAAATACGTATATGTTTTGCAAGCACTGCGTTCATGAATCGAAGATCTGCTGCATTTTTCTTCCTTTGCTGTCTGTCACGTTTTTGTTTTCAGCAGTTTTCAACAAACAACGCCACATTTGGGTCACAAAAACTTATATTCTAACCTACCAATCATGGTGTTCCAACATGTAATATGGAAATGCAAACACAATGTGTTTGGACACAAGTTTTCTATATTTTCGATAAGCTACAATCACGTTCTATTTGCGTCCAAACAACAAAAAATTACAGATATTTCGGCGTGTATATTTTGTACTCAGTTCCAGTGCGAAATCGTTTCGCAAACCGTATAGCTCATCATTTAGACCCATTGACTCATAAATAATATGAGTTTTTCAATGAATTTGCTGCCAACATAACATTTTATTGCATCAATGAATCGAATTCATAGAACCCATGGGAGGACAATTTCAGTCTCTATGAAGTTGCACAGACAATCACTGAAATATTTAACAAAAATAAACATTTTTAAAAATTAAACCTGGAAAAATATTCTGGATATGTGTTAAGTAACCCTTCATAACTATAACGACTTTATTACGACAACCTATATTTGTTTTGTCTGTTCTCGTTCAATTTATTCAAGCTCAGGATCATTCGATATTCCTGTTAATAATGATATATTTTTCAAAAAGAGGCCTCATGCAGCCTTATGAGCCTCAATGCAGCCTCATGATTCCTGGCCAACCGCATATATATTTCAAATCTAGCCACAGATATTCATACGAGTTTGTTTGGAATGATGCTGTTGAAAAATTCAACACACTAAATGTAAACGAAATTTACAATTGCAATTGCAACGAGAATTCCTTAGAATGCAAATGTTCGAAAAATATCGCTAGCACAAATACACAAGAAGCGTTCGCAAAGCTTCTCTACACGCCCAGAGGGTCGTCGGTTGCCTACACTCATAGAATTAATTGTTTGAAAAGAGGTTGGAGCAACCGAAGAATTCGGCTGATTCCATCGAATTGCAGTTGCCATAACCGAATTGATGTTGTCCCGACTGAATTTAGTCTCTACCACTGAAATTCGGTTGAAGCAACCTCTATTGTGGTTGCAGCAACCTCTTATGCGATTGCAGCAACCTCTTGTGCGGTTGTGACAAGATTTCTAATTCGGATGTCCTGACATATAATGTGGCTGTGACAATCTCTACAGTCGGTTGTGGTTAATTCTGACATTTTTTCTGAGGGGGTACAGGCAACCTTGCGCTCTACATTCAAAATCACCACGTTGATTTTTATTTATTCGATCTGGTTTAAAATAGAAGGTCTGGATATGGAATGGAAATAACATTGGAATGTTCCCTATTAATAGTGATATATTTTTTACAAAGAAGTTTTGCAAAATACAGCCTCATGATTCGTGACAAAACGATATTGCAGATACGAACTTGTTTGGAATGATACTGTTGAAAATTTCATCAAACTAAATGTAAACGAAAACTCAATTGCAATGAGAATTCCTTACAATACAAATGTTCGAAATACGTAATATTGATTTGTTTTTTTTTTCTTTGTCTCATGTGTTTATGCCCAAGTGTCTATGCATAGTTGCAAAATAAGTACTAAATCTAGTTAGTGCAGTAAAATCAGCCTTGCATGCATACGACAGCTCCGTAAAAATTAACTTCACATCACTAACAACTGCTTCGTTGCAGCAACGCATTCGTAAGCCAATTTTAACAAAATTCCATATTAAATAAGTGACCTATTGAAAAGTGTACTAGAACCCAAATTATAATGGTTTAATTCTCGAATACCTACTATTTTTTTATAATTTAAATATTTTTGTCCAAAATGCACAATAAATTTTTTCGTTACATCAACAAAAACTGAGTTGTTCTCCAATGCAACTTGTAACAGTGAAAATAATTTATGACGTTGCAGTAACGAAACAATTTTTCAATATACACAACTTTTTATTGTAACGATGTTATCGCAATTCATTTCTAACGGACACTCGCGCTTACGGACATGTTCTATCTGGGGGTATCCATGTCACAGTTGATCGAAATAGTAGGTGGAATTTGGTAGACAACAGTGGATGGACGAATGAGCGATATGAGAACGTCGAACCACTCCAAGCACCAAATTAAATTTCATCGAACGAAACACTCATTCCCAGTTATTTCATATCGTTTTATGTCGAACCAGATAGTCCGACACAAAAGCAACCCGAACTCATGGTAAATTCCAGCTACTTCGGTGACCGGAAGGGGACGTGAAACACGTAATGGAGGTTCTTGCGTATTACTTTACGATTCTATCCATGGGACAGAAAATTGATCCAAGGGGTATTCGTGACACAGCTGATCGATAACGAAATAGGCAACTCATAGAAAACATAGTATATAGGCGAGAGAGCGATAAGCCACCAGAAGCAAATTAAATTTAAATATTGTTTGATTGATACTAATGACAAATAAATTATGTTTCATGTTGGTTGCATCGAATGTGTCCTTTTATTTCTGTCCGTTTTATGACCTACCAACTGGTAACATACAACAGCAACTCGAACTCGATGAAACTACCTACTACCTCGTCGTCATCGAGAGAACGAAAAGAGAGGGATGGCAGCTCTTATATATTGCTCTATGATTGTTCTTGTTACGATAACACTTTCCGATCCTAGGTTTTTTTGGGAAATAATATAAGACCAAGATCTTGTACTGGTAGTGGAAGATACAATTTTAATTAATTTATTTATTTATTTATACATTTAAATAATTAGTAATTTTGAATATTATCGGCAATTTATAAATATGCATGACGGAGATTGTCGTATTCCGGTAAGGCGTGAGCGGAGTACTGATCTTTCAAACTTAAAAACAAAATGTTTTTCAAAACATTTGGTCACCCCATTCTTGAATGCAGCAGCATCACGACTTCATGCCTCTCAAGCAGCTACTGTGAATGCAACCCAGAAATATGTACATAATAAATAAAAAATAAAATAAAATAATAATAAAAAATAATACAGGAAAACAAAAATAAAAACAAAGTAATGAAACGTAAGCGAACACATTTGAGCACAGGAACACAAGAATTAATAATATGTTGCAACATGTAAGACGGGACGAGGAGACCAAGTCTCATTTTACCCTTTCGATCGTAAAATGTTGGCGCAATGTTCCTCTATAGAAAACATCTATAAAAATCCCATTAAAAGCGTCTGCGCATAACCAACGTCAGCGTTGTATTACTCAGGCAGACTAGCATTTTGTCGATCGTTTGAAAGTTTCCACGCTCCGTCATTCAGGCCAACAGTTGCAGTTGAAGTTGGTGGTGTTGATAGTGCGACACCACGACACAAGCGTTAACACAGCACAAGTAGAATCACGCGTTATCCGCTTACATTTCATTTAAGCGCATTTCGCATAAGAAGTGGTAGGTATCATTTACAACCACTGTTAGCATAGTATTTTTACAATATACGACGAAAACTTCTTCAAATTTGTTGCGTATAGAAATTGCATATATGCATATATGCATTTTATATTGTTCACGAGGGGTCGTGTCAAAGGTTGAAGAGAGTTGAGTCGAAGTTTTAGGCGATAGCACTTGAAATATCTCTGTAGCAACTGCAGCAAAAATACTTATAATACTAACTATATAAACTATACTCAACTACATAATATAAATAATATGTTGAGAAAGTCGCACGGCAACTGAAGAAAGTAACGCTGCACATATGGCAATGCTGCAATCACATGCAACACAGTTGGCGATATAACTGCATTAATTTTTTGTATTCCCTACATACCATCTCGCACTCTACTGTATGATCAATGATTCATTTACTGGAAGCTACAACTCCCCTTCCCCCCTCGTGTATAAAATCTTTTCACATTATACTACAAGAAAAAATTGTCATATTATCTAATTTTCTTGCTGTTCCTATCATTTTAAAAACCTGCTGTTGCGTTTTAAGGGAAAACACTTATGAATTATACAAAAATCTACACTTCCTTTTCGTGGATTCATAGGCCAACATTTTGTCATAAAATTAGCAAATTTATTACACAAAATATTATGAGCAGACATTAATAACTTTAATGGCAACATCGGCCGGTATACGCGGATATGTGTTCCTAGATGTTTGTCGTCGTCATTCCATTTATACCTCAGCCTTTTTATTTAACGCTCGTTGAACTTTGACTGGGAGTATTGAACAATAAAACTGTCAAAAGGTTTTTTATACATTTACAAATTGAGAGAAAAATCAATAAATTTGTCAATGCACAATTGAAAATTTTAATAAAGGAATTAAAATACTCATTTAACTGTGTAATAAAATGTCTAACATTTATTGAAATTGCCATAAAAAGTTTATAATTCATTAATGCAGATATTGAATTGAATTGAATTGAATTGAATGGAATGGAATGGAATGGAATGGAATGGAATGAAATGAAATGAAATGAAATGAAATGAAATGAAATGAAATGAAATGAAATGAAATGAAATGAAATGAAATGAAATGAAATGAAATGAAATGAAATGAAATGAAATGAAATGAAATGAAATGAAATGAAATGAAATGAAATGAAATGAAATGAAATGAAATGAAATGAAATGAAATGAAATGAAATGAAATGAAATGAAATGAAATGAAATGAAATGAAATGAAATGAAATGAAATGAAATGAAATGAAATGAAATGAAATGGAATGGAATGGAATTCAATTCAATTCAATTCAATTGAATTGAATTGAATCGAATTGAATTGAATTGAATTGAATTGAATTGAATTGTATTGAATTGAATTGAATTGAATTGAATTGAATTGAATTGAATTGAATTGAATTGAATTGAATTGAATTGAATTGAATTGAATTGAATTGAATTGAATTGAATTGAATTGAATTGAATTGAATTGAATTGAATTGAATTGAATTGAATTGAATTGAATTGAATTGAATTGAATTGAATTGAATTGAATTGAATTGAATTGAATTGAATTGAATTGAATTGAATTGAATTGAATTGAATTGAATTGAATTGAATTGAATTGAATTGAATTGAATTGAATTGAATTGAATTGAATTGAATTGAATTGAATTGAATTGAATTGAATTGAATTGAATTGAATTGAATTGAATTGAATTGAATTGAATTGAATTGAATTGAATTGAATTGAATTGAATTGAATTGAATTGAATTGAATTGAATTGAATTGAATTGAATTGAATTGAATTGAATTGAATTGAATTGAATTGAATTGAATTGAATTGAATTGAATTGAATTGAATTGAATTGAATTGAATTGAATTGAATTGAATTGAATTGAATTGAATTGAATTGCCTTAAATTGAATTGTATTGAATTAAATTAAATTAAATTGAATTGAATTGAATTGAATTGAATTGAATTGAATTGAATTGAATTGAATTGTATTGAATTGAATTGAATAGAATTGAATTGAATTGAATTTTTTTTTTTTTTTTTTAAATATTAATATTTTATTTATTTCGGTATATTAAAATGTACATGTTGAATCCCGCGAAGCCACTGGGCTTGTCTGCAGGAGAAAAATATGTTACAATGTTAATTTACAGGCTTGTTTGTTAAATTCATTTTGACAAAAATAATTTCATTGCGATTCGATAATTATATTCTTGATTACTGATTTTTGTTTTTTCTTATTGCTAATATTAATAATAGTTGGCGGTAGTCCATTTAATATAGTTGGCAGTTGTACGGCTATTGAATTTTTTCCATAATCTGTTCTAAAATATGGTACTTTGTATCTTCCTTCAAGTCGTATCCGTGTGCTGTGGTTGTGATCGATTTGTTGTAGAAAACTCGAGTCTGTGTGAAATTCATTTATCACTGTTGTTTTATAAATGCTTTTTATGTTTAGTAGACGTTTGGTTTTGGCGAAAGCGTCCACAAGTTCAGTGGAAATGTTTGTATACCGATTTCGATAGGACGTGTTGTTGCTGTTTTCATTTAGGTTTGTTAGGTTCTGTACATTATCATTTGTGTGGTTGTTAGGGGTGTGGTTGGCATTAATAGGGTAGTTGTGTATTTGATTTTGGTTACATAGTTGCGAATTATGTTGTGGTGGGTTGTTGTCGTGAATAGATTGGGTAATACTGTTTTCATTGCCATTTCCAATAGTGTAATACTGAGAGTGGTTTATTTGCATATAGTTGTAGTTTTTCATAAGTATTCGGATAATTCTGTTCTGTGTTTTTTGTAGTTCATTGCAATATGTCGATGTGCCATATGCTGTTATGCCGTGTCTGAGGTAAGTCTCAGCTAGAGAAAAATAGTCTTGTAATAGTACATTGAACGGAGCGCAGTTGCTAAGATGGAAAAGCATATATGAAGATTGCTGAAGTTTCTTATGTAGATGATCGACATGCGGTTTCCATTTAAAGTTTTGGTCTACATGCACCCCGAGATATTTATATACTTGGACTAACTCAATTTTTGTATGACATTTATCACGTTGCGCGTTGCAGTTGATTTTGTTGTGAGTGCATTCTGTATCGTGAAATATTAGAGAAATTTCATTGCCTATGATATGTCTTGGTCTTATATGCATGACCTTTGTTTTATTGGCATTTATGACAAGTCCATTGTCATGGCACCATTTTGTTACCAGATTTAATTGGTTCTGCATTAAAGCTGTTTAATTGGTTCTGCATTAAAGCTGTAGCCACATTTACGTCTTTATGATCCACTATTATTGCGGTATCGTCTGCGTACGCGAAGATTTTGCAGTTTTCTAATATCTCTATCAAGTCGTTGGCGTAGATTATATATAATATAGGTCCCAGTTTCGATCCTTGAGGAACTCCGAACTCCGATTGTATTTCTGCACTGACGTTGTTACCTATCCTCACTCGGTACTTCCTACACTGCAAGTAGTTTTTTATCCAGTTTAAACATTTGCCCCGAATGCCTTTACTTTCCAGTGCTTCGATAAGTTTTTTATGTGATAGTGTGTCAAATGCTTTGCTAAAGTCGATGAACAAGGCCAGACATTGGGAGTGTTGATCAAGACATTTATTAATATGACTTGAGAAGCTACCTAGTAATTGATTAATGTTTTTTCCTTTTTGAAACCCATATTGGTTCTCGCTTATCACTTTATATTTCACCAAAAAAATTATTCAGTCTTTTCACAATTACTTCTTCTAGAATTTTTTCAATTACTGGTAATATTGAGATCGGTCGATAATTATCATAGTTGTTCTTGGCACCATTTTTATAAATTGGTCTAATAATCGATGTTTTTAGCAGGTTTGGAATCAATTCCTCATCCATGCTTCTGTTAATAAGGTTTGTTATTATAGGCGTTAATTGAAATGCGTTGTTTTTGAGATCTTTAGGCCTTATGCCATCGATGCCAGCACCTTTATTTACATTTAGTTTTTTTAAGATGTTGTATACCTCTTCTTCTTCCACGTTTGAAATATAGATTGAGTTTTGTATTACAGATCTTTGCGTTAGTAGTGTTTGAATGTTGCATTCGTGAATGATTTTTTTGACATTTTCACTAAACTTTTTTGCGAAAGCCTCCGTGACTGTCTTTAAATCTTCATTTTTGAAATTTTTCATTATTGTTTCATCAATATTAACCTTTTTGTTGCCTATGCATTCATTTATTAATTCCCACGTTATTCTTAAGTTGTATCTATTTTTTATAAATTCTCTCATTTTGTATGTGTTTTTGGCATAATTAAGTTTTTTATTTAATTTATTATTATATGTTTTATATTCTTGTTCAAAATTCTTGTTTCTACTGTTTTTTTTCCATCTTTTGTATAATTTATCTCTAACGTCACAGTAATTTACAAGATTTTCTGTAAGCCATGGGTATTGATTTCTTTTTTTGGTTGTTTTATTAAAGGTGGCTGATTTAATGTATATTTTCTCAAATTTATTATATATTGTAGATAGTATGCCGTCTGTATTATCGTTTTCTGTTACACTTGCGTTCCAGTTTTCTCGGCGAATCAGTCTGTTTATTAGTAATGCAGTTTTTCCCATCTTTTCATCTCCTTGTAATTCAGAGCCCAGACTTGTTTGGCTGTCATCTCTGCTTGCACACTTTATACTCCCGAATAGTGAGAAATGATCTGAGATATTAGTTGTAATAACACCAGCTCTATCAAGTTTTGTATATTTGCTCGTTCTAATAAACATGTGGTCAATACACGTGCATGCATTTTTGGACAGATCTTCTCGTGTCACCTCTTTTATTATACATTGTAGACCGTTCGATGAAAGCACATTTAAATATTTTATAGTGGTTATATTAATAACTGAGATATCTATGTTCATGTCTCCGATAATTATTAAAGGTCCTTGTTTGGGTACACTATTTATATTGTTCTCGAGCTCTTCAATAAATGTTCTAACGTTATAGCTTGGTGGACGATATATGGCCCAAAGTGAGACACATTCATTGTAAATTTTCATTTCAATTTTCATAGTTTCGAAAGATGTGATGTGGGATTGTATGGAATTTATAACAATATTCTCTTTAACGTACACTGCAATGCCGCCACCTTTGTCTTTTCGGTTCAAAAAAGCTGAGCTGAAACCATTTATGTTATACATGGACTCTTCTCCATCATTAATGTTGGTTTCTACCAAAACTATCACTTTCACTTCATTCTAAGAATTGTACAAAATTCTTTCGAATAGAACGAATATTCATATATATAAATGATAGCGCACTTGACTCTATTTTCTTCTTAATTTCATTAAAATTTTCACTTTTTTCAGTTTCAATATTATACATTTTCTTTTACTTATAATTCAGAAACTCACTTGTTTGTTTGAATATATGTACTAATTGAATATATGTACTAATTCTTTTTTCTTTATTTTATAGTATTCGTTATTTAAATATTACAACTTCTTATTTTATTGTGTTCTGATTGTGGCACTTTCTGTGTCTATTTCTTTTCTAAATTTTTAGTCTGATTTATTAACTTTTAACTTTTCTCTGTTTTATTTTTTAATATATTTATTAGATTTTTCGCGCTTTTCATACTTCTTTCCTTGTTAACAAATAAGATCGATATCAGATTCATTATTTATATTGATATAATTAGATTTCTCATCCTTTCTCGCGCATACACCACCATTTCGCAACCATACAAATTTCCAATTGACCTCTTTTGCCTTTGTTTTGGTCAACCATAACAACCGGCGATTGTAGAAGGTCAGCTGATCGTTGATGTAAATGTTGTTGTTGTTGATGCTTTCGTTATCGTCGTTTATGTTTATATCCGCGCCTCCTTTTTTGTGTTTTTTTATGTTGTCCATTAGTTCCCTCTTTACACGGAGAGAGCTAAACTCAACGAATATTTTGCCGTTTCGTTTTGTGCGAAATGCACTTTCAATATCATTGTCTCTTATGTTCACATTAACCTTTGTTGCTATCTTTTTAACAACGTCATTTGCACTCAGACTCTCACTTGTTACGTTCTTTATTTCGACACTTTTTTCGAGTAATTTTTGTTCTAGTTTGTTTATCTTGGAGTCCATTTCAGTAATTTTTTTGTCTTTTTCTTTGTTTTGATTTTGTAGTTCAATAACCTGACTACTGAGATTGGAGACATTCTCGTTTATTTGTGCTAGTGTATTTTGTTGACTTTGTAATGTGTTGCTAATTGATGCGAGTTGTTTTGTCATTTCTGACATATTTTGCATCAATGTCTTCATCGTTTGGTTTAATTCTGCCATAGAGTTTGGTATTTGTTGTTGTGGTAGTTCTGCTGCTGAACGATGTTCCTTATACCTTTTGTTGTTATCGTCGAAAACGTCATCATAATCCTCATCATCTTCGTTTCTTTTTTGCTTATGTGCACCAGGATCGGCTACAACTACATGGTATGCAGAGTTTTTACGCTCTCTACATTTATTACATTTCCACGTAGCCTTTTTCTCTGCGTTCATACCGCTGTAGGTTGTTTGTTGTATGGAGCAGCAAGGTGAAAAATGAAAGCAATCACTGCACACACTGCATTTCATATGCTTACTGGTTAACACCTGCAAGCACTGAGAACAACTTGTATTTTGCATTGTTGACATATCGCGACTTTTTACTCTCACAAATAACGATTTATATGCGCAACTAAAAAAAAGCACGTCCGTTCGCAATGAAGGTTTGAATACGGTTTGAATTGAATTGAATTGAATTGAATTGAACTGAATTGAATTGAATTGAATTGAATTGAATTGAATTGAATTGAATTGAATTGAATTGAATTGAATTGAATTGAATTGAATTGAATTGAATTGAATTGAATTGAATTGAATTGAATTGAATTGAATTGAATTGAATTGAATTGAATTGAATTGAATTGAATTGAATTGAATTGAATTGAATTGAATTGAATTGAATTGAATTGAATTGAATTGAATTGAATTGAATTGAATTGAATTGAATTGAATTGAATTGAATTGAATTGAATTGAATTGAATTGAATTGAATTGAATTGAGTTGAGTTAAAGTGAATTGTATTGAATTAAATTGAATTCAATTGAATTGAATTGAATTGAAGAGAATAGAATAGAATAGAATAGAATTGAATTGAATTGAATTCAATTGAATTGAATTGAATTGAATTCAATTGAATTGAATTGAATTGTATTGAATTGAATTGGATTGAATTGAATTGAATTGAATTGGATTGAGTTGAATTGAATTGAACTGAATTGAATTGAATTGAATTTAACTGAATTGAATTGAATTGAATTGAATTGAATTGAATTGAATTGAATTGAATTGAATTGAATTGAATTGAATTGAATTGAATTGAATTGAATTGAATTGAATTGAATTGAATTGAATTGAATTGAATTGAATTGAATTGAATTGAATTGAATTGAATTGAATTGAATTGAATTGAATTGAATTGAATTGAATTGAATTGAATTGAATTGAATTGAATTGAATTGAATTGAATTGAATTGAATTGAATTGAATTGAATTGAATTGAATTGAATTGAATTGAATTGAATTGAATTGAATTGAATTGAATTGAATTGAATTGAATTGAATTGAATTGAATTGAATTGAATTGAATTGAATTGAATTGAATTGAATTGAATTGAATTGAATTGAATTGAATTGAATTGAATTGAATTGAATTGAATTGAATTGAATTGAATTGAATTGAATTGAATTGAATTGAATTGAATTGAATTGAATTGAATTGAATTGAATTGAATTGAATTGAATTGAATTGAATTGAATTGAATTGAATTGAATTGAATTGAATTGAATTGAATTGAATTGAATTGAATTGAATTGAATTGAATTGAATTGAATTGAATTGAATTGAATTGAATTGAATTGAATTGAATTGAATTGAATTGAATTGAATTGAATTGAATTGAATTGAATTGAATTGAATTGAATTGAATTGAATTGAATTGAATTGAATTGAATTGAATTGAATTGAATTGAATTGAATTGAATTGAATTGAATTGAATTGAATTGAATTGAATTGAATTGAATTGAATTGAATTGAATTGAATTGAATTGAATTGAATTGAATTGAATTGAATTGAATTGAATTGAATTGAATTGAATTGAATTGAATTGAATTGAATTGAATTGAATTGAATTGAATTGAATTGAATTGAATTGAATTGAATTGAATTGAATTGAATTGAATTGAATTGAATTGAATTGAATTGAATTGAATTGAATTGAATTGAATTGAATTGAATTGAATTGAATTGAATTGAATTGAATTGAATTGAATTGAATTGAATTGAATTGAATTGAATTGAATTGAATTGAATTGAATTGAATTGAATTGAATTGAATTGAAATGAAATGAATTGAATTGAATTGAATTGAATTGAATTGAATTGAATTGAAATGAATTGGATTGAATTGAATTGAAATGAATAGAGCTGAATTGCATCGAAGTCTTTTTTGTGTTCCATATTATGCCTTTAATTAGCTGTAAAATGCCCATAATTTCCCTTTCCGATTTACTTTACCCGTAACCCTTTTTTATTTTTCCTACTTTCCTATTTAGGTTAGAAAAACAAGAAAATACGTGATGTGAGCTCTGCATCTTGCACCGAGTACAGTATGTTATTGTGACACGATTTCTTCAGTTTAGCGTGAATACGGGCAAGATCGGGCAGCCAATATCAGTTTCAGTAGCTGGGGGATTGATTAATAAAACCTCATTAAGTAATATTTCCAGTAACTATCCCTCAATTTGTTAGTTATATTCTGGCAAAGTTAAAACACAATTATCCAAATATAGTGTGTTTGCAAAACTGCACTTTGCTGAGAAAGTAAGCAACATGAAACGCCGCGTTTTATTGTATTATATTGGAAATGTACATACTTTTCAATAGACACCTAAACAATAATGATCGGCTATATATTTTGCTCACATTTGAATGCGAAAGTGGTTTAATTTGTTTTAAATTTGTGCCTTTGCTTGCATAAGTAAATTTTGGAAACTTATGCGGCATTACCATCCATCATTTTTGTCCGAGTTCAAAGAAAAATTCCGGATTCTTAAACTCTGAGAACGTCTTTATCCGCTACGTTAATTAATCTTAACAAATACTTCTGTAAATTTTTTGTTTTTGTTTTCTCCTCTTCTATCGGGATACTCGAATCTTTCGTGTATCATCAAAAAACTCAACGACACTTAAGCCTTGTATTGCTTTTCTGCCGAAAATTGTTGAATATCATATATTTTCACAATTATTACCAATAAATACAATTCAGCATAAACTGGTGTAAACATTTAATTCGTTCTTTTTTCAATAATTATTGACCTTAAATTGAACTGTTGATACATATATGGAAGTCATAACATTATTGGAGCAGATACTGAAACCTCATATAAAGCAAAAATGTAAAATAGTTGTCAATAAACTCATATCTAATCTCAAGAAAATAACACAACGTTTAAAAACCCAGTGGGCTCAATCAATTTTAATATGAAAAATTACAATATATTTGATACGAATTGTATGCGACTGCTGCATTGGATACCCAAAAACTTGTGGCAAATGTCATTAATTCGAATTTGTAAATATTTTTAATCTATAAACATGTCAACGTGATTTCAAGATTTTTGCTATTAATGGCGCGGCCTTTGACTGACCAGATAAGGAGCGGGCAGTAAGTAGTACATAGACATTTCCAAACGATTGGATATTAAGTCCACTCATAAATACAAATTAAGTTGTATTGATTGATTGTCGTTTGGTTAAAAATTATTTTTTAACGGTTCAAAAAAACACACAGATTAAACGCCACAAACTGGCAATTTCCAAATATAAACGAGTTTACTAGCCAAAAGTTTTAGTAAGAATTTAAATTTGCAATATAACTTAGTACTCGTTCTGGTTAATGACACTACATATTGGCGGGTTTATTATAACTTCGTTTAAATTTTGTTTATAATCTACATAAATATTACTTTTTTATTGAATTTATATTTTTAATAAACAAATTTCTCTTCACGCAAATATCAATGAATATCAATTACGTCCACTTGAATGTACGTAGACATTCTGTGATATCTTGTTATCTACATATGTTTTTAATATCAAACAATGGCCACAAAAACAAAGTAGCCGCAATCAAATTTGCCAGCTAAAACTCTGTCGATATGGATTTGGATGCATAAATAATAATACTCCATAATAATGCGAAGAATCAAAACAAAATCAAAAAAAAAAATATATAAAAATGAACAAATAAATAAATAAATGAATAAATTGAGTCATAAATAAATCTATACATATGAGTATTTTGTAGAAAATCACGTAAAGCAGCGAAAACAAAAAACAAATAACGTAGCATAAATTTATTTGCATTTTAAGTGGTTGGTGCAATTACACTGGCCGACAATGTTTCCGAAAATCCAAGGCAGACTGGAAACCCTGCCTCAATAGACCGTAAAATATTTCTTTAACATGAGAAAAAAGAAATAGAAAGCAAACGACATTGTTAATCTTAAAGATTGCATCGAAGTTTTGTCGCTTTCGTACCGTCGTTGGTCGCCGGTTGTGCAATGGTAGTGTTTGACTTAATTCTCAAGATTTTGTTTCTTTTCGGTTGGAGTTAAAGCGGTTGGAATCTTTCCTTTGTAATTCTTTTCATAGGTTCCAACATCTTTTAAGTATACCAGCACAGTTTTGTGACTTCGTTCAATCTCCCGCGTAGTGGTCCGATAAGAATATCCTTGCCAATGATAAACATGGCCTCTGGTCCTTTCCGCTATTTTCAAAATACTTTTCTTGCCCACTTTTCAGTAATATTTATTAGAAAGTAATATTTTCTTCATTTACTGATTGATGGATGTCTAAATCAAATCCAACTTCACGGAAAAAATTTAAAAATTCAAAGTGGTTCTACCATAGAGAAATGACGTATAGAGAAGCGATTTGACTCAGTAAATTTATGAAGTTATGTGTGTTGCATGTGGACGTTGCATGTTGGAAAGTATTGCTTTAATAATGCCAGATAGAGGCAATGGCTCAAACCAACCAGCAAGAAAACAGCAACGGCATTTCGTTTTGTGCGTTAACATTTTTGTGTATATACACCACAAATAAATACTAACAATTAAATCTAACAAAAATGCCCAAAATACGTTTAATATGCACAGTTTTTCATCGAAACACCATGAAAAGTTAAAGCCAACAAGTTTGGTAATTCCACCTGGTGTAAGTCAGTTTACGTCAAATAACTCTCTATCGCACCGACCGCATCACAAATAGTGGGCAATGAAATGTCAGATGAGAAGAATGACAGCTCTATATGACATTACTCTATGGGTTCAACTAATGATATAAACGGAAAAAAATTTATTTTTGGAACGAAGTTCCTTATCCCACTTTGCGTGATAACACTAGTATGCTACAAACCACTATTATCAACTATATTGTTTACTTTTGCTTTGGTTTGTTTCTAGACTAACATATGTTGGGAAAATTCTTGTTTAATGGGAAGTTTTCTAGGTGGAGCCTGTAACCAATATTTAGTACATATATATTGTAGTTTTGAACCCAATAAAAAGTAAAGTTAGAAAAGCCAAAGTGAGAAAAGTTTAAAAAATAGGATTTTCATAAATAAGTGCCAGGTAAATTTGTCTCAAAACAAAAACAAAAATTTTACTCAAATTTACACCAAAATTTTTAACCGTGTACTAGACGTCTCACATATGTTGGAAAATTTCTTGTTTAATAGGAGTTTTTTTTGTATACTCATATTGTAGTTTTGAACGCAATAAAAAGTAAATTTAGAAAACACAAGGTAAAAGAAGTTTAAAAAAGAAAAATTTCTGAAATAAGTGTCTTTTCTTAAAAAAGTAAATTTTCTCAAACAAAAAAAAGAAACCTATTCATATTCTTAAACAAAGTTCTTTTTCTGAAAAACAAATACTTTATCTTAAAAAATTACCTTTGCTTAAAAAAAATAAATTTTCTTACAAAAAGTACCTTTTCTTAAATAAAAGTAATTTTTTTAATAAGTAACTTTTCTTAAAAACGTAAATTTTCTTACAACAAGTTGCCTTTTCTTAAAAAACTACCTATTCTAAAAAGGATACCTTGTTTTGAAACAAAAAAACTCTTTTTGAGGTAAGTACCTACTCTTACAAATATAACTATCTTAAAAAAAGGACCAATTCAAAAAAAAAACCATTCCTTAAAAATAAACATTTTCTTCAAAAAAAATACCTTCTCTTAAAAAAATACTTTTCTTACAAAAATTCCTTTTCTTAAAAATTAAAATAATACCGTTTCTTTTCTTTTCTTGAGATAGTATCATTTCTTAAAAAATAAGTACATTTTCTTAAAAAAAATAATTTTTTCCTAAAAAGATTACCACTTGTTTAAAAAGTACCTGTTCTTAAAAAAAAGTACTTCTTTGTACAATAAAATCATACTCTTATGGCGTTTTCTTACAGAAAATGCGTCTTGTTAAATATAGTACCTTTTCTTAAAAAAAATCAATGAGTGTTCAAACTCACTGGCGTGTGTTAACGCCTTTTTGTTACACGGTACCTGTTCGATTTCTATGAACACATTAGTAAATGTTACATTGGAAAATAAAAACAATGCAAGCTCTTTTAAACATTAATAAATTCATTTAATAAGTATTTATCAAGGTTTATATGATACGTAGAATGCAGTCAATTCCAAAAGTCATTATACGAAATGTACTTACTTCCATTATACATAAAACTTAGATAAAATTGTTTTGTTCTTTGGCTCTTTTGCTATTGCACTCTATTTTTTCTTACATCTGCTTCACCATTAGATGTAATATTGTTAAAATAAACAAAGCAATATTTAGCTCACTGGAATAACTGTTTTTGTTTTGTCATAAACAGAGCGACGACAAAAAGTATTGAATAGTATAGAGAACTTATTGCACTCTTTTCCCGCTCTCATGTAGAGAGTCTGAGTAAAAGAGCATAAACGAGTCTTATTCTCTTTATAGAATATTTCAATATAAATGCACCATTTCGACAATGTATTACATAAAATAATAAGTACAAATTGCATAAATGTTTCAAAAGGCATCAATGTTTCACATCAAACTTATGAATTGACCGAGTTATGATGAAAAGAGAGTAATACGTTTTGAATCATTCGCCAGATGTTGCCAGTGATTTTGAGTCATACAATTCGTTCCATTTTTTTTTTTTTTTTTTTTTTATCAAACCAACACTCAGGGGATGCCCCCTATAAATGCAGTGCATTGTGTTGGCGAAGGAAAATTGAGGTAGTAGAGGGTGGAAAGAGGGAGTAGTGACTGTTGACATTTGCCTTGAATGTTTGTATGTCACAATTGGTGGGAAATACACTAGCCGGAAGTTTATTCCACATACGGACTGTACGGCTGAAGAACGAATTTTCTCTATAGTGTGTAGTGCGGTCAATCGGCCATTCGATAAAAAACGGATGAGAGTTCCTGGAAAGCCGCGTACTTCGGCTAAATATCCTCACGTCCGGCATAAGTTGACGGATGTCCGAGGAACACATACCGTGGAAATATCGATAGAAAAGTGACACGCAACCCACATTTCGACGATGCTCAAGGGAGGCAATAGAGTTGGATACCCTACTGTCCCCTATTAACACCGTCGCACTCTTCTGGACACGGTCGAGAAGCTCCAAAGAAGTCCTAGGAGCACCTGCCCATATATGGGAGTTATACTCCATCTTTGGCCTGATGTAGGTGGTGTAGATATTGAGAAGATCAGAGGGAGTGAAGTATTTCTTGCACCGCTTTAAAAAGCCTAGACACTTGAATGCATCTTTCGACACTTCAAATACATGTTTTGCCCAACGGACATCACATTGTATTTTCATGCCCAGAACATCAAGAGCGTCTGATTCATCAATATCCACACCGTCCATAGACAATGACGACACACCTGGGTCAGCAATACGTTTATGCGACAACAAACAACACTGGGTCTTACCCGCATTAAAATCTACTCTATTCTTTCGACCCCATTCAACAATGGATACCAGATCGCGGTCGAGTGTTTCATTCATCGTCCGGCGTTTGACTTCAATCTCTTGAAGACTTGGCCTACGATCGAATGAATAAGAATGGCAGAGATTACTGTCATCGGCAAAAGAGTAGATTGGATTCACAGTCTGACCCAGGAGATCGTCAATGAAAATAAAAAAAATAGAAGGAGAAAGAACAGAGCCCTGTGGTACACCTGCAGTCAATTTATGCTCGTCGGATGAAACCCCATCTACAACAACTCGTATAGTGCGATCTCTGAGAAAACTCGATATAAATCGAGTGAAGTTATCACCGACACCAAAAGCAGCGAGCTTTGACAAGAGTGCATCGTGCCATACTCTGTCAAAGGCCTTGGAAATATCAAGAGCCACTACCTTACTCTCACCAAGCCGGTGGATGGATCGACTCCACTGTTCCGAAAGGAACGCCATCAGGTCTCCAGTAGATCTCATTCTACGGAAACCATACTGCCGATCGTTAAGAAGGTCATTGGACTCAAGATACTTCACTAGATGGTGGTTAACCATGCTCTCCATAACCTTCGAGAGCGTAGAACAAATTGCAATTGGGCGGTAATTTGCAGGGTTACTTGCATCACCTTTTTTAGGGATTGGCTGGACATTAGCAGCCTTCCAACGCGCAGGGAAGACTCCGGCACGGTATGCAAGGTTGAAAAGATTGCGCAGTGGACACGCCAGTGTCGAAGAGCACCTACTCAAGACCAGTGCAGATATGCCATCCGGGCCCGGGGATTTACCTACGACGAGATTCGCAAGAACCTTTTTAACTCCTCGCGTTCGAAAAAATATCTTGGGCATGGAACAAGATACGTGATTGATCACGGGGAGTGGTTGATTGCTATCCGGCAAGGAAGAGTTCCTTGCAAACATTTCAGCCAAGAGGTTAGCTTTATCAACCGGTTCAGTGAATGTTATGTCATCTTTAAGAAGAGTTGGGATAGAGGAAGAACTATCCTTTATTCTTCTTGCAAATGACCAAAAGTTCTTACTTCCTCTAGGGAAAGAAAGGACTTTAGCACGAATACGCTGTTCGTGAAGAAACTTTTCGCGTCGAAGTACTTTGGCACACTTGGATCTTGCCTGTTTGCGTAGCAGTTCAGTATCAACGTTTTTATTAGAACGCCAGTCTCTGAACGCGTCCTCTTTGGATCTGACAGCATTCTTGCATGTCTGGTTACACCAACTTTTTTCCGATGGTTTAACCGAAATAATTTTCGTCGGAATGAATGAATTCATACCAATCAAAATTATCTTCTCGATCATTTCAGCAGCAGCATCTATGTCATTGTCCAGAAAACAAAGCTTCCAGTTAAAATGCTGATAAAAGTTGTTGAGCTCTGCCCAACGTGCCTCTTCGTAGATAAAAATTTTTCGCTTCGGGACTGTGTTTGAAGCGAGACGAAGAGCTGAATACGAAAAGGACGCTGAAATGATACAGTGATCCGAATTACCCAGAGGTGCAAGCGTGTTAACTTCGTACTTTTCAGGGTGCGAAGTTAAGAAGAGGTCAAGTAAATTTTGGTTGTGCCCTTGAACACACGGAATGTGCGTCGGTTCATTCACCAATTGCGTTAAGTTGTTATGAGCGGCGAAGAGCTCAGCGTATTGGCCCTCCGTAGTTGTATGGCTCGAATGCGTTAACCAGGAGGAATTATGGACATTGAAATCACCAGCAACAACGATTTCACTGTCTGGATAATTCCCCAATATCTCAGAAATGGAATCGGAAAGGGTGTCAAAGCCATTAAAGGATGTCTCCCTTCCCGCATTAGGACTTCTATAAAGAAATCCGAAATGTAGGACATGTGTTCCAATCTTGAATTTTAACCAAAGAGAGTTAAATTCTGGATCTTGTGAGTCGAAATGTCGCTGACTCTGAAACACTATGCCATTTTTTACATAAACCACAAGGCCTCTGTGGGAAATAAAAAGGGATAGAGTGTGGTACCCAGGAACGTGAAAATCCTGTAATCCATGAGTTCTCTATACTATTCATTACTCTTTGGCGACAACGACCTGCTTGTTTGTTCGCTGCAGCTACATCAATACCATCATACTTATTTTCCGGCAGAGACTATTGTTGTACAACAACCACGTATGTAATGCTAACGCTGTGTGCTGTTTGCATGTGTTCACTTTGATAGATTGCCCTACCCGTGCCTATAGATTTTAACACATCAAAAACATTAGCTTATACTTAAAGAAGTAAATCTTTTTAAAAAATTACCTTCTCGGGAAAATATAATACATATTCTTACAAAAAGGACCTAAAATATACTTTTTTTTAAAATATACATTCTATAAAAAAAAATTCTTAAAAAAGTTTATCATTTTACAAGACGTATCTTTTCTTTAAGAACCGTTTATATTATCGTATTTTTCAACAGGCGCCTTTGGCGTCTTGGAACTAACTAGTACATAATAAAGTACATAGCGAAAGAAACTTTGTTCCAACCGGGACACCGGACACGTCATGTGACTTTTTTTAAATGACCTTTATGATACTGTTGCAGTAATCTTTAATTTTGTTGTTGTTATGTTTGTGGCCATCGGTGGTGCAATAGGTAGTGTGCGCGCCTCTTGTACTTGAGATCCTGGGTTCAATCCCTGCTCTAACCACCTTAAAAAAAATTTCTATAGACGGCGGTCACCTCGCATAGTGGCGGCGACACTATCGAGTATTTGGCCATGAAAATGCTTCTCACTGGTAGTGAGAATCTCTCCGCGATTCTTTCATAGGATGTAATGGGAAACCATTTTTTTTTTGTTATGTTTGTAGTATTTAGAAAGTGCCCTTTTCGATGGTAGTAAGATTTTAGCTATCGACAAACAGTTTAAAAGATATGCCCTACTAAAACCAGTAATTGAATAAATTAAATTTAAGATACGAGGGATTTATGAGTTTGAATTCTACGCGATTTATTTCTGAATATTTTTCTCGTAACAAAGATTTTATAACGCAAGTTTTGATACCCAAATTGCAATGAACTCGATATGTTTCATTCGAAAATTCCCTGTAAACTCCAATAAATTTTATAAACTGTTTTTTTTATTTTAGTATATCCCATACTCAAGAGATTGGTACGCTTGCGTGAGTAATATTACCTATTTCGTTTTTGCCCGACGGGTCACCCTATCGGTCATCTATGCTCTAAGAATGAACCTCTGTGGATATTTATTGCCTAGTGTTGTTTGTGAAATTCTGGCTTCATCACACGAAATATCATTGATATGTGTGACTACAACTCCAACATAAACAATTACAACTAAAGTGACCAGAGCACTCGAAAATCTTTTTGTTTATATTATTCCATTATACAACCGGGATGGCCAAGCCTGTCAATGTTTTTTATCATACATCTTATGCACTCAAAAATGTTAAGCTGTTATTTCATTGAACTTCATTTAATTGGTTTTAGAAATCAACTAAGAATTTGTCTAACCACACAACTAAGGTATTTTTGTAGGTGTACAAATTATAATCCATTTAGCGGACTTGATGAACCCTGTAATCGTGTTCTTCAATATTATATTATCACGTCTTTCTTTTATGATGAAATTCAGAATAGGAATCGTATAAGATATATTTTAAAGATTGTTATTCTGAATTTTCGGCGACATACACATGATACATTACCCTTCTATTTATACAATCTAACACACAAAAAATTCCATTTCACTTGAAGGTTTCCCTACAATTGTTTTTCAAGTTTCAAGCACTTTTTTCCAATTTCAATCTATGGCGTGCCTTATATTGGCCACGCCACATAGAACGTGTTAATACAATACGAGTATATATTTGAGTGTTGCTATTTTGCCTCCCATTTATGTGAGCATTCATATTCCTTTACACTCGATTTCCCGGTAATTTTTTATATTCTATATAGACTGCCAACAACATTGAGGCAGAACTTCATAGGACAATGAACAAAAATAAATAATAAACTAAAGTGGTGGAAAAAGGAGTAGGAACGACAATAAAATAAAGCACGTTTGAGTTGAAGTCCAAAAGAAAGCAACGACAGCTACAGCAACTGCAACATCAAATATGATGGCGTCACAATAAGAAACAAAAAACGTATGGAAAAGGAGGTCGGCGGAGTATTGAGTTACAAACATGAATTCATACAGAACTAAACTCATGGGACAAAAATAAAATGGAGTCATTTTGGAGTGTGTTTGTGAGAATAAAAGTAAGTTTTTGTCGCAAACGCCAGTTTTGTCCATCCAAACGCAATGACTTCGTTAGGTCATAGCATATACTCGCGGCTGGCAGTCTTTTTAACAGATTTTGACCGAATGATATGTCCTTGGTCCAGTACCAAGCATGGCTATCGGACTCCAATCGATAGATTTTAGTCTCATCAGACCATATGACCTTAATACAAGGTGCAATTGTATTTTTGTTAGTTAAAACATGTCGAATTTAATGTTTTACCTTCTTCCAGTCAGCCTCAGTCCAAATTTCGTAGACCTGGTAGAATTCTTTACTAAGCTTTATATTCTTTTGTGATAAAATTGGGTTCTTTTTCGTCGCTGCAGCAATAACACCCAACCTTTGGACATTTGTACTCACTGGCGTCAATATTTTACGTCTTAGTGCCGCAATTGGGGTGATTGCATTGTCACTTGTCCCTAATTTTGACGAAATAATAGCATGATAAAAATAATATTTAAAGATTTAACTTTCATTTTGGGACACCTGTTACAATTTTGCTCGTCACTGTATATCAGAAATGAAGAGTATGGCTTTTAGTATGCGCTAATGAATTAGGTAGCAGAAGGCCTAGCCATTGCTGGGATGAAAGGTATCAAAGTGATTACACGCAAACGACACACAGCGTCAGCATCACATACTCGTACGTGGTTGTTGTACAACAATAGACTCTGCCTGAAAATAAGTATGATGGTATTGATGTAGCGGAAGCGAACAAACAAGCAGGTCGTCGTCGCCAAAGAGTATTGAATAGTATAGAGAACACATGGAACGAATTCTATGACTCAAAAGCACTGGCGACATGTGGCGAATGATTCCAAACGTATTACCCTCTTTTTGTTATAACTTGGTCATTCATAATTTTGATGCGAAACATTGATGCCTTTTGAAACATTCATGCTTTTTGTATTGTTTTATGTAATAACATTGTCGAAATGGTGAATTAATATTTTATTAATGTCTTCCATCCAATATAAATTTTGAAATATAACACTTTTGCATTAAACGAAAACGTAGTTTATCCCAAACATTTTCGATTCCCTTTTATTCAGTGAAATATAATGTGCATGGTTGAACTGGTTCAAGTTGTTTTATAAAAATAGTTGATCTTATGTTTTCTTGCCGTGGCACTTGCCAATTGTTGAATTCAGATGTATGTATTTTATTATTGTAGTTTGTTGTTTACTTTGTTGCCGGTAAACATTTGTATTGAATTTAACAGAAGCCAAGTGCGCAATAAAAATAAAATTACGGTATCAATTCAGACACAGTAGTTAGACATCTGATGATGAACTTGTCATGGAGTTCGATAGTACTCATGACAGTGAGTGTGCTTAACTAAATTGTCTATTATTCCAACAATATCCAAAAATTTTTCCAAAAATTTTTCATGTTCTAAGGTTGTAGTATGAACTTCTCATACATTAACTTAAAATGCCTCTTGATTTTAGCCACAATTACGAAAACAGTTACTTCTACTACCGTGAAATTTATACCAGGATAATTCGTCAGAAAAAAATATAAATAGCTGGCATTAAACGAAAAAGCTGTTTGTCGCAAACATTTGCCGATTCTCTTATAGGTTTTTTAAGTTTCGGAATGAAAGAACAATTAATGAAGGAAGTTGTCATTTCACGCACACGTGTTTTTAGTTTAGAGCTTTAGTTCACATCATGTGCTGTAAACATCATTCGGTTGTCGTAAACGATTTTCTTTATTTATTGCAAAGGAACTAAAGTGTTTGATGTAACATATCGTTTGCCACAATATCATTCCCTTAACAAAGTTTATTTATCTGAGAAATTGTTAACGAAATTTTTCTTTGCTTGTGGTCAGCTTTTATTATAGGATGGCTGATAAATATTCCTCTATTAAGAAAATTATAAATTGTTTTTAATTCATGTAAATTATCTTTTCTTGATTCATTTGAAATATAATATATTTTTATTAATTCTGTTTAATGGAGTTGAAAAATAATTAAACTTAAATGTTCTTCACTATGGGTGACGCGTGTGTGACAATTTATCAATAAGTTATTCATTACTGCCTGCAGGGTTGCAGCGGAAATTGCCTCAATTATCGTTCGAATGCATTACTTTAAATTATCCAAATTTATTGATTTTGTGCATAAGTAATTGACTTCCTGTTGGCATTAACCGCACTAGAAAACGTAAGGTGCAGTAAGGTCAGGAGACCTTGGGGGCCAGCAGAAAGTGGAGTTTCTTAATATCAGCTTATTGGGGAATTATCGTTGCAATTCTGCCTGGCTATGCGACAAATTGCACCATCTTGTTGAAGTCACGTAGAGTTGAAAAGAATTTTCTTTTGGTGTAGTTCTGGAAAGAAAAAATGTTTCAACTTATTGCCCCAGTACGGTCGTTTTTTTCGCAGAAGTAGGGTCCTATAATGCAGCTTAACTCATTGACACACTCTGACTCAAGCTGAATTCAATTTCGTCTTGAGTTGCATCCGTGCGTGAGAGTCACTTCATATTCGACAATTATGGTTTTGAGCATTATCTATCATTTGCATAATAATAGGCCTCGTCGAACATACAAATGCAGTGCAACATGTTTTCGTCTTCAACCACCGTTTCAATAAGCTTTTGCCAAATTTCCAAATTTGCTCACTATTTTGAGGGACTCAATAAACTTAACCTTAACCTTAAAAAAAACTTAAGAAAATAAATTTAACCCTTTGACGACCATACATTTTCGGGCGACGTTATTATTTATTATTTTGTTTTTTGTTTTTTTCGTGATCTATAATCTAATAATAACTACGTCAACTCAAAATGGGTCTACCAATTATTTTTTTAGTTCGGCATGTTGTAATCTATTTCACTCCAAAGGCAGAAATGCTTGTCAAATATTCATTTTGGTTTTGAAGAAATATTTTTTAAATTGTGAAAACTGTTAGCACCATAGAGTAATGTCATATAGAGCTGTCATCCATCTCATCTAACATTTCCTTTCACACTAGTCGTGCTGCGGTCAGTGCGATAGAGAATTATGTGACGTAAGTTGACTTCCACCAGGTGGAATTACAAAAATTGTTTACTTAAATTTGTCATGTTGTTTTAATGAAAAAGCTGTGAAATTTAAACGCATTTTGGACATTTTTGTTATATTTTATTGTTAGTATAAATTTGTGGTGTATTTACACAAAAATGTTAACGCACAAAACGAAATGCCGTTGCTTTTGTTGATTGATTGGAACCATTGCCTCTATCTGGTATCATTAAACAACTACTTTCAAACATGTAACGTCCATATGGGCATTTCCAGAGAAAGTGCCACCCTATGTCACATCACGTCACCCTCGTTAATTGGTTATATTTTATGACCACGTAGCTCGATTATTTTCTATTCTTTTCCTAAACACAGAATGTAAGTAACTACAAATTTATTAAAAGAAAATAAGACAATCAAACAAACTGGTCTTAAAATATAAGTAATTGTCGAGAGTGACGTGATGTGACAAAAGGTTGACCTTTCTGTGGAAATGCCCATATGCAATCACACCACACTTCGTAATTTTACAGAGACAAATCGCCACTCTATACGTCATTGTACTATTATATTGGAGTGATGTATGAATTGAAGATTTCCTGCTTTTTGGTTCCTTGTTGTATGTCACTTTTTTGTTTTCAGCAGTTTTCAACAAACAAAGTATTATAAGCAATTAATTATTGTATCTACAACATGTAATATTGCATAGCAAATACATTGAGTTTGGACGCAAATATACTATATTTACGGCAAGCTACAAACACGTTATATTTGCATCCAAACAACAAACACAGATTTTTTAACGTGTACACTCTATATTGCCTTTTATTTATATACGCGCTGAAAAATGTATCTTGTTTTTATTGTTTGGATGTAAATATAATGTTTTTGTAGCTTGCCGCAAATATAGTACACTTGTGTCCAAACACACAATGTGTTTCATATGACATGTTTGGGACACAATGATTAATGGGTTATAATATATGCATTTGTTACCCAAATGTGGATTTGTTTGTAGAAAACTGCTGAGAACTCTGGTGTCTATCACAATAAAGAAACAAACAGCAGCATATCTTCAATTCACGAAACCAATGCTTGCAAACATGTACATGCTCTCTGCAACATGTTGCTGGGGCCCTTATTTTTTCAGCGTGTAAAGATTACAGTTATATATATAACATTTATGGATTACATGTAATTTAAATTTTCTTGCACTGAATGTGTTGTAAAGGTTATCAATGAAACTTTTTCCTTGTCCCATGTGCACCTTACCCCTTGTTATTAAATCATCTCATAAATATTTCGTTGGAGTCCTAGAACATCTAGTATTTCATACAGTGTGTGAATTGTACGCTTCGTTGTTTGTACACATTTCAGTTTAAGCTTTATGATTTATTTTTTCACGCCAAATTGTCGGGTTTATTCTCTCTCTCAAATTTTAAGCCATTGTGGTCTTAAATCCTATTAAATATTTACTTATGCCAAGTGCTGCAAAATCGCATGTTGTGACAAGAGATGGTATGCAATATGACTTTAGTATGGCATTTGTAACACCAAGAAGACAATTTGAAAGAGATTATATTAAATTATATTCAACGGCGATATCATATAGGAGGAAAACTGGCATGTGCGTAGGTTAGCTTAGGTATAACTGTAAAACTAGCAAAGACGCAAACCATACATGTTAACAGAGGTATCTGGAATTTAGAGAGATCTAACTATAATTTTTTTGATTAGTGTATTTCGAAAAGTTATCAAGAATTTTATAAACTACAATTTTTTTAAAGAGAGCTACCGTAATTTATTTACCGTTAGGCAATAAATATCAAAACGTATAAAATATGTGAAATTTTTCATGACGTTTCGTGAAATAATCGATTAACAGTGTATTTTTCCTTAGAAATATAATATAGGGAATTGGGAAGTGGGAAAATAGCTACAATACTGTCAAAAGTTGTAATGCAATATTTCAATCTGTTTAGGATTTATTGAAGTAAATTATGATATAGGGCCCTGACCCACTTCCAAAATTTTCTTCGGCCTGTAAAAAAAATTGTTACGTATAGGGGCAAAACCGAGCGGGGTTTTGTGATACCACGTCCAAGTACTTTCACAATTTTTTGGTTTGGTTGAGGCCCGAACCCCACTGCTGCACAGTGTAATCAAGACATCGAGCTTTATTATTAAATCCGCAAAGGAGGATTTAAACTATTGTTATTTGGTTTGCACATTGTACGAAACTCTTCCCCATCTCCTCATGTAATGTAATGGGGCCATAACTTAAATATTATACAAAGTTATTTATAACTCATTTAGTAATTTTTTCGTTACAAGTTTCTTAGTACACGCTAAAAAATCAGTCCCTTTGTGTTGTTTGAATGCAAATATAATGTATATTTCGAGCTTGACTTAAATATAGTATTCTTGCGACCAAACACTTTGTGTTTGCTATTCAATATTACATATTTGAGACACAATGATTATTGTGTCATAATACACTGAAAGAAAAAACTTCATCAAGTTTATGAAGGAATTTATAAATTTGATGAAACATTTCCACATTTTCCAACCTACGACACGTTTCATTGAATTAATGATGAACATATCATCAATCTTCCATCCAAATTTCATCAATAGTTTACGTTGATTCAACGACAACGTTGCATCAAGTTAATGTAAATTTTTCATCAATTTGATGTAATATTGTCATCAAGTTGAAGTAAGTTTTTCACCATTTTGATGTAAATTGTTCATAAATTTGCCGTAAATTTTTGCCAATTAGATGTCGGGTTGTCATTAATTTGACGTAAGTTTGTCACCAATTTGATGTAAATTGGCTAAAATTTTGATGTAAATTGTTTGTGAATGTGAAGGCAAACTCTTTGGACTATTTTTCATTGTAAAAAATCAAAATAACATGGTATAAGACCACATAGAAAATGCTCATAGCGTGGATGTTGTTTTCTGTCCATTACATTACTTTCTATAATGTATTTATTCTCCATTTTCTACTAGGTTTTTCTCTTTTCAAATAGTATGCCCATATTTTGAATCGATCCAACTAATTATTTCTAAAGTCTAATGATGAAGATTGATATAAAAAAGATCATCAATTCAATAAAACTGCAGAAGGTGAAGAAACGCACAATATTATTCAATATTCAGTTGATGAAATTTGCCATCAATTCAATGAAGAACAATTGATGAACTTTTATCATCGATTTGATGTAAAGATTTTCCTTCAGTGTATTTGTGTTTGTGATCGAAACACAGCTTTGTTTGTGACACAACTACAACTGTTTTTGGTGCACTGTTTACTTAATTTTTGTTGTGCGGTATATAGAGGTATATCTATATTTTTGCATTATTTCTTCAGTCGGTGATTTACAATATAAATGGTTCCTGCAGAATGTGTTCCAGAAAATATACAGAGGCGGTTTGTTTTCAGTGTGCATGTATTACATTTATTATCTAATTATACTTTACCGTTTCGGTCCTGGAACCTGGAATGTAGATTATTAATACTGATAAAAACAAAATTAATAATTTTATGAGAAACTTTTGAGGACAAAGAAACAACGAAAGAAATCTTCAATAAAATGTATTTAGTACTTTTTTTTGCAACTACGCACATACTTAAAATTAAAGTGGGTATATACATAGATTCGACATAGAACAGGGTTACTAAAATGCGCGAGAATAACTAATGGCTAATGTCGCATTTAGACCGCTGTTTATCGCGGCCAGATTAGCGATAACCTTGTTCTCTAATATTTGTTGGAAACTTTGTGCTTAGACCAATTTGGAGCAACTCCGTGCCGAGACGAAATTATCGAAGACGGCGTCACAACAGAAGACTTAAATTGGCGTTTCTTGGTTCTGCCAGTTTTGTACAAATTTTAAATTTTTTTGAAATAAGTTAAATTTTAAAATTGTATCAGTCGGTTAAATCGGCATACGTGTTAAACCAATTAGAGCCAATTACGTCGGCGGCGGCTTGAGCTCAACAAAATTTTTGGTGGCGGCGACTCGTCGGAAAATTTTCGTTCAGCTTCCGTCTGTCAAACAGTTGACTTTTTGTGTAGGTTTTTATTATGGTTGCATTTTTTTAGTAATAAGCAGAGTTGCATCAAATTGTACATCTGTTTAAAATGCGGTTAAAGGTTAAACTTCAGTTTTTACAGATTAAAATTGTATGAGTAATCTTCTGGGTTAAACTACAGGTTACACCTACCAAGATTATAGTTTTTTCGGGATTATAAATGTCAAACCATAGAAAGGATCAAATTTTGGGCCGTGTAAATGCCGTATTATACTACCCTGAAAATTGAGAACATTGTTGCAGGACCATTTTCGTCCAAAGACGCAAAATGCTTTCGTAGTGTGTCATTGGGTCGCTTCTAACCTCAAAACGGGTTTCTTTCACATTGTAGTCATTACAACAAGTAAATTTTTTTGTACTGATAGTTATCATACAGCCACAATGTTGTTGTAGATGTTAAATTTATTAGTGTTTGGCTGTTTGTTTTTTTCCTTTTTTGTTGTACATGTTTCATATTGAGATTATCTTGTAGCTGGCGATGTTGTTTTTGTTTTTATTATTTCTGTTTTCTACATTAGGTCTACGCTGAGCAACAAAAAAAAACAAATATACAACAAGCAACACGCCGACACAAAATGCCATTGAAGATGTGCAACATTTACATTGCAATGAGGCACATAGAGGTGTTTTAGCTAAAAGTCTGGTCAAAATTGCAGAAGATATTAAAGCATTTTAAAATAGACTGATTGTGGAATTTTAAGCGTTTTTATACTTTTAAAAATTGTAATAAAAACTTTTAATTTTAAAATTTACGATATAAATTTTTTTTAAATTTATTTCAATTCAAATAATCCAGAAACATATATGTCCGTTAGTTATTTAAACAGACTATAACCATATAAAACAATATTACAATACAAAGTTTAAATAAAAGGTTCACGAAGCTCATAGGGCGTCAACGAATTCTTGCCTCCATTTAAATAAATAAACGGTTATTTCATGGCTTATTACTCGATAGTGTCGCTGTCACTAAGTGAGGTGGCCGTCGTCGAGAGAAGTGTAAGGTGAGCAGAGCCGGAATCGAACCCACCTTCTCTCGCACAGCAGAAGCCGCGCACATTACACACATTACCCCGAGTTGCCTCCATTACCTCGTTCATAAGTCGAAGAAATAATGTGGAGGACAACACACCGCCTTGTCTAACTCCCGCAGACGTGGTGAAAGGTTGACTTTCCTTTCCACTAAAATTTTTTATTGTTTGGGTGCAAGTACAACGTGTTTGTAGCTTGTCGCAAATATACTATACTTGTGCCCAAATGCAAGGTGTTTGCAATTCAATATAAAATGTTTGAGACGCAATGATTAATAGGTTATAATATATGTTTTTGAGTCCCAAATATGGGTTTCTCTGTTGAAAACAAATTTTCAGCGTGTATCCGTATACTTCTGATGACCGGCGTAATAACATCTGCTAAAGCTGGATGCACCATATTTAAAGAGTTTCGCTGGAATTTTGTAGGGTTTAGATGATTTGTGATCCTCCTTTTGACCCAGTGCCACTTCAATGTCAGCTTGAGGCGGGGGCTTTTTCTTTGAAATCAATCATATCGGGTTGCGTCGTGCGTATGCTGCCGAAGGGGTACACTGATCTTCATCATCCGGAAGTCTAATGTCTGATATCTACGTGCTAACGATGCAGTACTCCTGATGTTGTTGTTTCCTAGCATCTTGAATGAAAAGTACACAATACGGAGGTTACCTGTATTTGCAGCTTTTTCCATTTCCTCTGCTATTTTGTTCAGAATCTGAACGGACCAAGTAATCCACTCTGGTGTCTTCGATCGTGTACACATTTTGAGGAGGCGTTCACGACTCCAAATTTCGGTCTATAATTCGGCTCTAATCCAAGGTTTATTCACCCATCTATTCTCACCAAGGACCTACATGACTTCAGCTTTCAAACAATGTCTGAACACGTATTTTGACTGTCCTATTGCAAAGTGGAGCATAAGTTTGATCCTGCAAAGGGTCTGTTTTATATTTTACGATTTTGCTTTTCTAACACCATTGCCATTCTAGTTAGATATCCTTTTTTGAATTTTGTTATTCCTTCCAAACAATAGGGTTTCTCAAGGTCCTCAAAATAGGCGATTGTTTCAGTGATGACCTCTTCATTGGACCCAAATCTATTCCTGCCGAGGCATTTTTCTTTAATTGGAGCTAGAACGTAGCCACTGGGGGCTAAATCCGCCGAACATGGCGGATGGGGTACCAATTGGTAGCACAATTTATGGGTTGTTTACCATGGATTTTTTTTACCTGTGCGTTGTCATGGTGTAACAGCTAATTTATCTACTCCAAAAGCTTAAAATCAATATCTAATATGTCCAACAGTTGTCAGTACTGATAGTTCTCGCTTTTCTAACACAATTAAAGTGAATGCCACCGTAAAACAGTCGCCATGGTCTTGTTGGCCGACAGACCCAACTTGTCCTTCTTTGGTTCGAGTTCAGCCAGGGAAGTCTACTGCTTTGACTGATCCTTTGTTCGTAATCACCTTTGAGTGTATTTATATGTGTATAAACTTTTTCGTTTATGACAAACGGGTTTCATTTTTGCGGCAAAAGTAAATTATGAAAATTTGAGGGTAAATGATAAATTTTTTACAGCAAATATGTGACCTTTACGAAAGAAGTATATAATTCGCAAGAAAAGTGTAAACTGTTGATGTCAACCATGAGACTAAGTAGCAAACGAACTATTTTTGGGGCAAATGACAAATATGTTTATGCTAAACGAACTTTAACCGTTTGTCTTTTTTGCATGGAGGGCACTATGGCAATCACTACTGTACTTATAATTAATAACCATTTCATTAGACTATTGACCAAGGTCGTTTACTAAAATTCCAAGGCTTTGTTGAGGAATTAAATAAAAAAAAATAGAAACAATGTTCTGTGTAGATATGAAAACATCTTGGCTAACTGAGTTTAGGTTTCCTTATCTTTAATATAAGACAAAATTCCAATTTAAAATAATTTTCTTGACTGTTCAAATTTTTATTTAAAACACCCCGCTGTGCAAGGCAAAGGTAGCTAGACTGGCTTTAAGACATACACATACGTACCTATACCCTGACGGACGTACAAATTAATGGACGGACAGCCACATTACGTAGAAATGTTTCTACAGGCGATGCTAAACGGTTACAAGGCACGTGCAAATTTTTGAGATTTTTGTTTTTTTTTTTTGCAGTACGTACAAATGTGTATGCGTTTTGAACTTTAGCAATTATTGTTAGTGTTATTGCGGTGTTTATCTTGTTTCTGATTTTTTACTCTTCATTCACGTTCACGCTCACGCACCATGAACAACTGCGGTGGGCAGACACATGGAATCTTCTTGAGCATACGCGATATTCGTACAACCAAATAAATGTAACACATGTTTGTCTAATATGACAGATACTGACAACATGACATTTAACAGTCAGCATTTAATTTTTAAAAAATAATAAATACTTTTCGAGATCGTGTTATGTAGCAGCAATTGAATCGTTGTATGCTTCGACATACACAAATCTATATCCTAAAAAACAATGAAGGAAATTACAAGAAGTTCTACAAAGGTTTTAAAGCCAATTCGACATCAAACGTAACACTGCAGCCAATAATGCTGATAAATGTAGCCAAATTGCTACACACAGGGAAAATATTAGTTGGAAATGAATTCAGGCACTGGAAATTCCATGATAAAGTCAATATTTTGATTACAGTTCATAACTATCATGCATCTGAATTATTTGTGGATTTGTTATTGATAACTTATAAAAACGTCTTACTAAATAAAAGTTGTTACTACAGAAACTAAGTTGTATTAACCAATTTGAGTATTTCAAAACCTCATTCAACTGAAATTTAAGATACAACTCATAAAAAGTACAATATTAGAATTCGTCTTCAAATACTCGTATTTGTCACTGTAATCAAAATTCAGTTTCTGTTGCAAAAACACTCGTTACAAAGTTATGCATTCGATTTTTCATACGAATTGTTTCTGTAAAAGCGAAACAACATTTGAATGTTTCACGAGGACTTTTCACAAAAACTACTGTTTTAAACAGAAAGTGTGGAACAAATTTATGCAAAAACAATACAGTGTATAGATATATAGTCCACGGAAAAATATGGTCAGTAACCTATTCACATTTTATGCTGTATAGACTCAGAATTTGTAATGCTTTGGATAAAAACAACGGTTGACATATATTTTTCTATACGAAATCAAAAGAAGGCTATTAAAGTCCATGTACGAGGCCGGTCCCAAAGCAAGCCGACCTAACAAATAAGACACAAAACAAGTTGGGAAAAAATTTCTTTATTTTTTCCCAGCGATAATCAATAGCTTCGATACCCTGTTTATAGTAAGAACTGTCAAACTCTTTAAAATATCCATCAACCGCAGGCACCACCTCTTCATTGTTGGTAAATCTTTAACCACCGAGCAATTTTTTTAAGTTTGGAAAAGAAAATAGTCCGAGGGGACTAAACCTGGCGAATAAGGTGCGTGATGAAACAATTCTAACTTTAGTTCATTAATTTTGACCATCGCAGTAGTGGATGTGTGAACTGGACGATTGTCTTGATGAAACAACACGTTCCTTTTCGCCAACTGCGGCCATTTTCCATAATTTCATCACTTAAACGCTGCAATAAATTAGCACAATATTCGCCTTTCATGATTTTTCCTTTCTGAAGATAATCAATAAAAATAACACAGTGCAATACGAAAAAATATACCAATACCCATAAAAAAAATAGACCCGTGTCTCCTAGTTTTGCCCAAAGTCATGCACTTTTTTAATGGGCCTCCAAAGATTTGGGGTCTCGGTGTCATTTTTGGAAAAGAATTATCATTTTGTCAGACTCATAGCTTGAAAACCGTTCGGAATTTTGATTTGAAAGTTGTAGCTCTTGTCATAAGAAACATATAAAATCAAAAAATTCGTCATCTTCAAGGTCAAAATCGCAAAAAACTTTAAGAAATTCGATTTTTTTTACCTTTTTTCCCTGGTCAGGTCAATAGATAGCAAACCGTTCAAAATTCAAGGAAAAAATCAACTGATTCTTAACACCGTTTAGGTAGTGCTTATGTAGGATTCAAGTAGCCGCAAAAGTGAAAAATTTCCCGAAAGTTTTTTAATTTCATTTGTTTTTTCTTTACTTCAACATTGAGATACTATGCTATCTATTACAAAAATAATAAAAAAAAATCGTATTATGTTTATAATGTTGCCGACCCTGGACTTTCATTTTAGCGGTTTTTTAAAAAAAGTCGTCTATACGAATTGGGCCACTTTATGGAAAACCATTAGAAACCCGAAAAATTGGTTACATTTCAATTGAACTCTTCGTTTTCGAATTATAGACCTAATAGCATTTTAGCGATTTGTAATCGAAAAAAAAATTGTTTCAGCTATTTGATAAAAAAAAGTGATGTCGTATTCAAGACATCTTAGGTGAAAGCTTCCCATGGAGGTAAAATTTTTATTAATTTTGATATTGGACGCACCGTTTCAGAGTTATAACCATTTCTTATTTTAGCCATTTTCTTACTTTTACGATTTTTTGAAAAAAATGTCTTCCAAACGATTGGACTACTTTATGGAAAACCCTTAGAAGCCCGTAAAAATTAGTTATTTTTTTTTGATAAGACGCTCCGTTTCCGAGATATTAGCATAAGTGCGTTTGAACGATTTTTGATTCCAGAGATTTTAGTTTTAGCGATTATTTTAAAAAATATTACATGAGGTGTCAGGGGACATCCGGTTATGTATGGAACTCGATTTCTTTTGCATGGCCACCACGGGCACGCTTGCAGAAGTTCAGACGCTGAACCCAATTTTCGACGGTTTTCAAGCATATATCGGACGATACTGCTGCAATTTCACGTTCGATATTCGTACGAAAATCATCAATCGTCGCTGGCTTGTTAGCATAGACCATAGACTTGACGTAGCCCCACAGGAAATAATCTAACGGCGTCAAATCGCACGACCGAGGTGGCCAATCGACTGGGCCATTTCGTGAGATAACACGTTCACCAAACTTGGTTTCCAATAAATTGATTGTGGCATTCGCTGTGTGGCTTGTGGCGCCGTCCTGTTGGAACCACATGTCCTCCAAGTCCATATTGTCCAATTGGGGCCATAAATATTCGGTTATCATTGAACGGTAGCGATTTGCATTCACAGTAATGTGCCGGTCTTGATCATCACGGAAGAAGTACGGCCCAATGGCGCCGCCGGCGCATAAACCGTAATTTTTTCGGGCTGCAATGATGGATTGCTGTCTGACCAATAACGCATATTTTGCTTATTAACGAAGCCATTCAGCCAGAAATGAGCCGACCATAAATTGGACGTAGCGCTCTTAAAGTTGAGGCCACTGACTCCAAATTTCGGTAGTAAATTTTAATAATTTCGACTCGTTGTTGGCTCGTATATCTTTCCATGATGAAATGGCAAACCTTACTGAAGAGAAATGTCAAAAGAGCGGGAAAAAATATGGCGTCGTTTGCTGTCCCTATCGATTTACTTTTGTAGCGTCTCTGGTGAATAACCCTCTACTTTCTGTAAGAAAAAGCCATGAGAGTAAGACTTTTTTTTTACAAAAAATTACGTTTTTGAAGAACAGGTACTTTTTAAAGAAGTGGTACTCATTTTAGGAAAAGGTTATTTTTTTAATATCAGGCTATGTAATTTGTAATCGAATTTTTCGTGCGATTGCAGTCCTAAAGTCTCCAAATGCAGTCTTTCTATTAGGCCCTAAAACTGAAAATTTCCGTTGCTGTAAATTTACGAGAGTAATCTCCTTTGAGTGTATTTATATTTATGTACACTTTTTCGTTTATGACAAACGGGTTTATTTTTTGTCGCAAAAGAAAGTTATAAATATTTGGGGGTAAATTATAATTTGTTTGCAGCTAGGATGCGACCTTTATGATTTAAGTCTATTATTCGCGGGAAAAGTATAAACTTTTGCTGTCAACTATGAGACTTAGTAGCAAACGAAGTTTCTTTGGGGCAAATGACTTATTTGCTAATTATATCAAGAAAGGAAAAGAAAAGGTATTATGAGTAGCAAACGAAGTTTCTTTGGGGAAAATGACTAATATGTTTATGAAGAACAGGTACTTTTTAAAGAAGTGCTACTCTTTTTAGGAAAAGGTTATTTTTCTAAGAAAATTTACTTATTTGCTAATTATGTCAAGAAAGGAAAAGAAAAGGTATTATTTTATTTTTAAGAAAAGGTAATTTTAAGAAAAGGATTTTTTTGTGAGAAAAGGTAATTTTTTAAGAGAAGGTATTTTTTTGAAGAAAAGGTTTTTATTTTAAGAAATTGGATTTTTTTCAGAATTGGTCCTTTTTCAAGAATAGTTAAATTTTTAAGAGTAGGTACTTATTTCAAGAAAAGTTATTTTGTTTCACAAAAAAAGGTAATCCTTAAAGAAAATTTAGTTTTTTAAGAAAACGCAATTTGTTGTAAGAAAATGTACTTTTTTAAGAAAAGGTACTTATTTTAAAAAAATTCTTTTTTTTAAGATAAGGTACTTTTTGTAAGATAAGGTATTTTTTTAAGAAAAGGTACTTTATTTTGAAATATAAATAGGCATTTTTTTTGAGAAAATGTACTTTTTTTTTGAGAAAAGGCATTTATTTAAGAAAATGTTCTTTTTTTAAACTTCTTTAACTTAGCTTTTCTAACTTTACTTTTTATTAGGTTCAAAACTACATTATATACTAAATATTGGTTACAGGCTCCACCTAGAAAACTTCCCATTAAACAAGAATTTTCCCAACATATGTTAGTCTAGACACAAACCAAAGCAAAAGTACCGAATATAGTTGATAATACTGGATTGTATCAAAATAGTGTTAAAAAAAGTTGTTTAATTTTTTTTCATTTCGCCCCCATCCCGCAACATGCGATAAGGCACTTCGTTCCAACAAGTGATGCCGTATTCAAGACATCCTTCAGAGGAGGTAAAAAACTTTTATTTTTGGCATTGCGATTTTTTTTAATATCAGCGATTTTATTATTTTGGCGATATAAAACAAATGCAATACGAATTGGACCCTTAGAAACCCGCAAAATGTAGTTATTTTTTCTATTCGGCTCTTCGCTTCCGAGATATACGCATTTTTAGAATTTTTTTATATTTTCGATCAAAAATGGGTATGAGTTACCCAGGGTTACCCATTAGCTACGAACCCTGGTTACAAATAATAAAAGTTTTGTTTATATTTAAATATAAAATACAACATTTTAATAAAAAAAAAACTTTGTTGGTTTTTTTTTTCGATAAAATTCATAATGAGTTAAAGCATCAACAAATGGTTGTGACAGCCATCAAATTCAAGAATATTATTGGGTACAAGCAAATTAGGTTTTACATTTTTCGTTGATCCAATATATAAAATATTCACCACTACAGGATAATTTGATTGCTAGAACTAAAACTCGATTGACATATCACATTTATTTATTGTTTCAAATAAATATTTCAGTTCTTGCAACCAAACCTGAAATACAAATCAATTGATATGCACAACATTTGGTGATACGGAATACAATTATTGGTAATCACAACTGAATAATGTGATAGTCCAAGGAACCGCCAAATTGTAGTTGGCTGTAAAGATAGTTGTGGCAATGAATCTCTTGTCTATGTGTAACACATACTACCTCCGAGAGGTTTTATTTTGCGGTGGCCATTATAAAAAAGTGACCTATAAGGCCCATTATAATGAGGTCATAATTTAAATTATTTTCATGCGATTCAAATAGTTTTCTTCAAAAAATTTAAATTATTTTCATGCGATTCAAATAGTTTTCTTCAAAAAATAAATAATTCTCTCTTTTCATTTCAGGTAAGTTAAACTCCATATCAAACTACATATAAGCAACTGTTGGTAAGTCATTCCATACAAAATGCATTTCAGCTTCAGGTTGTACTTCAACGTCATACAATAGATTTATTTCAAATCCATCAAATTATTTACCATGAGCCCATATCCACTTCATAATTTTTTTTTCGTTCAATTTCTATATAACCGGTTATACAGCGTATTAACATTTAGATGATGTTGTTACTAAGCAATTACATGATATATTTAATATGCCTGATATAACGCAAGATTTCTGGTTTATTACGGGAAACATTAAATGCATATTACACCTTCTGACTGATCACGTAACAATACAATTTATTGGTGGTGACGTCAATCAGTCCCATTTCTCCAATGACGTCCGGATTTATACAACTTATCACACTTCCTGAGTTCTCACGGTATCGGAAGTGATGCCATTATACGAAGGAAAAATGTTTTATCATAATAATAAGTATGTTACTGTATGCAGCTACACGATGGTGGCTTAAAGGGTAACAGACGTTGCATAGAAGAAACTGGTATGTACGAACTACACCCAAGGAAAAATGTCGGCACACCCAAAAGAAATCTTAGCTGAGGTTATCTGCGTTTGGGGAAGGTAATTATGCCACGTCATGCGATCTCTTCAATATATTAATTGAGATCATCGTGAGAAAACCTGCAGCCAAATAAAACTATCAGCAGCAAAAGTTGCCTCCTTCTCGCGTATGCTGCCGACTTAGACATCATTGGGCTAAATCTGCGAGAAGTTACTGCAGAATTTTTGAGAATTGAGAAGTAAAATCAGCAACAGTGGGTTAGTAAATGGAGACAAGACAAAATTAATGGTTTCGATATACAGAATATCCACCCGAGCTGATGAAAGGGTGAACGTTGATAACCGTTATAATTTCGAGGTAGTGGATGAATTTATTTACCTCGAATCTGCCCTAAAGAGAAGGAATAACGTCAGCCTAGAAATCAAACGGAAAATTGTGCTTGCAAACAGGTGTTATTTCAGGCTAAGCAAGTACTTTAGAGATAAGACACTCTCGCAACTATATCAGACTCACATACAACCTGTCTTGTTTTATAGCGCGGAATTCTGGATCATATCGCATACTGATGAAACATCACTGGGAGTCTTTGACGGAAAAATGTTCCGCTAAATATATGTTCCCATAATAGTAAACCGCGACGTATGAACTGCGAGCTTTATAATCTGTATTCCGACATTGACGTAATTACGCGTATCAAATAGCGGGTTTACGCTAGGCCATGGCAGTAGAATGGATCAGAATGAACCATCGCGAAAGATATTCGAAGACGTACACGAATGACATTACAAAATAGGACGACCACGACTTCGCTGGAAATACCAGCTGAAATGGTGCCTGCGATACCTTGGTGTTACCAACTGGAGGAGAAAAGCTAAAGATCAAGCTTGTTGCAGAAGCATGTTATCCTCATTATACCCTCACCCATCGATGAAACCCCATTTAGTACGAATCATGTCCCTCTGTCTGCCTGGCTGGCTGGCTGGTCAACACGATAACTACTTAAGTATGTATTTTTAATTACTTAAAATAACAGCAAAATTTTGTCAGTGACTACAATTGGTCAAAACTAAGTTTGGGATTGAAAACAAGCATTTTGACCACGCCCCTTCTGGTACCTCCTATACAAATCGAAACAATTAGTACAAAATCATGTTTCTTCTAAAACTTTGTTCTAGTTAACAATCTGTAAATATTTTTGACCGGGGAAAATGGCCGAGGTTGCCCCGCCCATTGTGGTACCTCCCATACAAAAGCTTGGTAGTCGTCCGGGTTGGTAGTCGTCCATTGTGGTACCTCCCATACAAAAGCTTGGTAGTCGTACGGGTTGTCAATGCGATGAGTCGCATGAAACACTTCCGATCTTAATGAAATTAGGTTATATGCTTCATGTCGTCAAACGCCACTCACCGATTAAGACAAGGGTGATTTTGCCACGCCTATAGTGGTACCTCCCATACATCAGCTGTTCGGTCGGCTGGTTGTTCGGAAAGGTAGCTCCCGCTAAACCTAGCCATCTTTATGAACTTTGTTGCTAGACAAAATTTTGTCAAATGCCACTTTCCTATGGAAACTGAAATGAAACATTCTGGTCCCTCCCATACAAAAGTTGGGCGGATGACAATCTCGTAAACTACAAGTGATCTTACTGAAATTCGGTAGTCGCCACTGTTTTCCTTAAAATTAAATAATAACTTCTGTACCACACCCGTTTTCGTACCTCCCATACAAAATGTTGGCGGCTTTCCGAATGGCCGACTCTATATCTCCCGTAAATCACAACCGATCTTAACAAAATTTGGTACTGATCAATATTTGGCCAAAAAGCTACTGTGTTATAACAAACGAACAACATCGCCATGCCCATTTTTGTACCTCCCATATAAATATTGGGCTGGTAGTCATGATAAATCCCCAAAATCACTTAAGATCCTAATTAAGTTGGGTATTGAATAACATTTAGCGCAATGTCACTCTGCTATTGAACATTGGCACATTCGCCACCCTCAGTCCATCAACGTAAGGGTGAATATACGCGTTTTTTAAAAGAACTCGGTCGCAATGGATGACTTAAGGTGAGGGTATGTTTAAGTTCGGTTTTTATACTGGTTTTGTACGGCCCTTGACGCCTCTGGGTTGTTTAAAGCCACCTAAGTAAGTAAGTAATTAATTATGGCAATCGAGCATATCATTTCGTTTGTGATAAATCAAAAACGTTTACGAAACCAAAAAAAAACCTTTACGAGAAACGAAAAATTTTCCGCCAACTGTTCTCTCGTTGAAAGCTTCCGAACATAGCAAGTCCAGTATTCTCAAAAATAACAGCTTTAGCTAACAGAAAATCATCTTTTCCGATAAAGCCCATTTTCACCTCGGGGCTGCGTCGAGAAAAAGCTGATGTATCCACAACGAGTTACTGTTTGGTGGGGTTTTTGGTGTGGCGGTATCACATGCCCATTTTTCTTCGTCGTCGTTACCGTTAATGGCGAGATTTATCGTGGATGACATGGACTACTTATGGTTTTAACAGGATGGTGCTACGTGCCACACATCCAACGTTACAACAGATCTTTTACGCACTGTGTTCGAAACCCGCATAATCAGCCGTAACTCTTGCGTCCATTGGCCGCCTCAGAGGTTCGATTTGACTCCGTTAGACTATTATGTTAAAGATAAGTGTTACGCAAGCAATCCCGAGTCCATTGAGGTCTTAGACACGAAATCGATACTGTCGTTCACGAGATGGAGGCCCAAACAATCGAAAATGTAATGAAACATTGGGTAGGTGGAATGAAGTACTCCACGTTGCAAAGTCTGTAGAAGTATTTTTTGTTGTTTGGATAGCTTGTCGCAAATATAGTATACTTGTGTGCAAAAAAAATTACAGCAGACAGTTGTCCGAGGCCTTCGGCCACGGACTGTCCCTGCAGGCTGTGTCAGAGACACGGCCATTAAGTTTAACGTAGAATACGCCATCCGATAAGACAGAAAACATATATAACAATAAATGATAAATAATATAAGCAAATGAATTTATTGTTATATATGTTTTCTGTCTTATCGGATGGCGTATTCTACGTTAAACTTAATGGCCGTGTCTCTGACACAGCCTGCAGGGACAGTCCGTGGCCGAAGGCCTCGGACAACTGTCTGCTGTAATTTTTATATTTACCAACGGCATTTGATTCAAGTCCGTTTAAAAAAAAATATTATGTTCAATTTTTTTAAACTTAATTTAATTTATGTATTTTAATTAATATTTTTATTGAAATAAGTTCTGCGAATGTTGAGAGGGCCGCCCTAATATTAAAAAAGGTTTACCTTATCGAGTCTTCGCATTAGCATTCGAGCGTTGTGTGAAAGCTTTACGCTTTACAATTCAAAATTAATGTTACAACAGCTTTATTGAAGCTTTCGCAAAAAAGCTTTATTACGTTAGCTTACTGTTTGTTTGACTTTTTACTAGATACATGTTGCCAAGCAACATTAGCTTGCTGTTCGTTTCACTTTTTACTAGATACATGTTCCTAAGCAATGCTGAGCAACCAAAAACACTCAACCAAACAGCACACATATGTTTGAGTGTATGTGTTTAAACAATTTTCATTTGAGAAATTAAAATACTAGAAATATATCAACCAATATGAAATGTATATCAAACGAAAGATAGCATAGCACCTACAAAAAAAATTTTAAAAAAATTCATCCAGCCGTTTCCTCAAATTCAATGAAATAAAGATTACAACAATAAAAACCTGACATGACTCCTCATACCGTAAGGTAAGACGTATTCTACGTCAAAAACTGTGTTTGCTTTTCCATATTACATGTCTGAGACACAATGATTGATAAGTTATAATATATGTGTTTGTGACCCAAATGTAGCTTTGTTTGTTGAAAACTGCTGAAAACAAAAACATGTCTGACAATATTGAAATAAAATAGCAGCAGATCGTCAATTCGAAAGCAATGCTTGCTTTCTAAATCAAGTCGTGGAAGCTATTGGAGCGATCACTCATAAATGTCAATGATCATTATAATCATAATTTTTTTTTTAAAAAACAATCAATTTATTGAAGCAAAGACTTGCAGATCGATTTATCTGCCGAAATTCCAATGTCAACTGGCTATCAAGAACGTGCGATTTAACAGCGTGTGACTAATTTCTTTGAGGTTTTGTGAAATCTCTGGCCTATGCGAACAAACCACCAACAATTCCTGAGTTCAAGACCGATATCTAATCAGTCGTCGGCCACATCTTTGTTAAAATGTCTTCGAAAAACTTATGAAAAGAGCAAGGGCCTGTTATCAGAGCCGTGGTGGTCATTTGAAGGATATTGTATGACACACTTAAGTGGAACATGTCTACTTTACAATTCAATAAAAAAATCACCACTCGGTAGAAAAATATGCGTTTTTCATATTAAGTTGTGCACCTTTATTGGGACACCCTGAATTTTTTTAAATTGAAATTAAATCTCATATTTACGTGGCCCACCCTTTACTTTTTAAAATGGAGATCATAAATCTAATTTTTGGTGATGTAAAAAAATGCAGCAAATGTTAAACGATCCAGTCCTAAAGGATTCAAACTTGAATGTGAAGATACTTTTTTGCTAAGGCGGCGACAAAAATTTGTTTCTCAATTACCCAAACATACATGTGTAGATATCTTGTAATTGAAAAAATTTATATAAATTTTAAATTGTTCTACAATAAAAATCTCCGTCAAAAAAGATTGTCTATTTTATTCATTCTATTAAATTGTTTTTTTTTTCCAATAATATAAAAATGTGTAATGACCGATGAAAAACAATACAACCTTTTATAACAATTTTTAATTCATTGTATTGCACAAACATTTACATGTAGTAAAGATTTCAGTCGCTTTCTGTGCAATCTACTATTATTACTAACATAGACGGGCTGTTAAACATTGAAGTACCTTAATATAGCAGTGTTCGAAAAAAAATGTTGCTGTAAATTAATCTAAACTGTTCACCCCAGAGAAGCCCTTCCAGAAGTTTACGAAGTAAATAATAGTTTTGATCGGATTTAAATGTCCGCTTTCAAACATGTCATGTAGTAATCGGTTTTATTTCAAACATGTCATGCAGTAATCGTAGATTTTATCCCATATGTCATGCATATATCGTGTTAATTTTGAATTGAAAATGATTACGATATTCACCGCGATAAACTAATAGTGTACATGGCGGAAGTCAATTTATTGTTCTATGATTAAATGTCTCCTGGAATACCATGGATTCTTATGAAAAAGAAAACCTTTTACTTTTAGCTTTCTAATGATTTTGTATGAGATGGCACTGAAGCTCTAGAAGAGTTACACGCAATCGGCCTAAAAAGTTGTAATTTCTAAGCGGTTTATAAAGCCACAGATGCTTTGATTAATTGCATTTAATAAAACCGTTTTGCTATAGTACGAGGGCGGTACCAAAGTGTGTTTTCCATTGAAAGGCTTTCTTTTTTGCTTCTGAAACTGTTTTATTCGAAAAGTTGAAATTCTTGCACTTTCTGACCTCTCAGCGGGTGATGGGATGAGAAGAATGTTACCGAGAAAACAGTTGATTTTTTTAAGCAATTGTATTATTTTAATCATTTATTTTCTTCGTTTTAATTGGTATTCTGGGGTTGTGTTAATTAGTTATCAATGGCTTAAAGAAGAAGACAAAAACGATGACTGCCGACAGTAATATTTGTTCATAATATTGGTACACCCTCTGTGAAGGCAACATATCTTTTACGCGAACCACAGACTTGTCATTTATGAGTAACCTGACCAACTATTTTTCATCGAAAAGCGGAAGTTTGTCCCAAAAAAGTGGGAGTTTTGTATAACATCAGTTAAAATTTAAAAATTAAAAACTCAAAGATAGATGGTAACTCTCTGCAACAAACATTTCCTCTTAGAGATAAATGACACAATTTCGTACGAAAACTTCGAAAGAACTGCATACAAGAACTGAAAACCTCGAAAGAACTGAGTACGAAAACTTCGAAAGAACTGAATACAAGGCTACAGCCCGGTATTCAGTTTTTATGAAATTTTCGTTGCCATAAGAAGTACTTGTCTACAAAATATCGAACATTTTGCTCACTTTTTATCTGCTTGGTACTCAGCTCTTTGCGAAAATTTCGTAGGCAAAATCAAGTACAGGTTTGTTACGCCAAAGTTATTACATACGAAAACAATTGTTTGTTAATTGTTTGGGACCGGAATTTTGACGTTTCGATTATTTTAGTTAACAAAAGTAAACAAAACACGCGTTCAAAATAAAATGGAGTGCAAAGATAGAATTATTAATGAAATATTTGCAAGGGTAAATCAGAGATATATGGTTACTGTCTGTAACAAAATTTCCCGTTTAGAGATAAATAACACAATTTCGTACGAAACTTCGAAAGAACTGAATACGGGGCTTAAAGCCCGGTATTCAGTTTTTATGAAATTTTCATTAATACAAGGTGGCGCAAAAGTAATCCTCCTATCAGAAAATGCTATAAATTTTGCGATTGGCCCCTAATGTCAGTTCTGTTTTGACATTTGTGTAGTAAACACATGCGAAATACATGTTAATAAACAATGTTACGCTACACTGCTCCAGAACGCGGAATATTGCTGACTATTTATTTGACCAATAATCGGTCGGTGACTTTGGCACAACGTGAATTTCGTCGCAGATTTCCTGGCCGTCCAACGCCTACTGGTGAAACACTGCGACGTTTAGCCGCTCGCCTCGAAGAGACTGGCACAACACGAGATGCTGCCAGGCGTGGCAGACCCCGGAGTAGCCGTTCTGCAGAGAATATTGCTGCTGTAGCCGAGGATGTCATGGAAGCGCCGTTGACATCGACCAGACGACGTGCCACGCTACAGAGCAATGATCAACGAGTTCTTTTTGCCGCAACTTGATGAATTGGGATTGGAAAACATGTGGTTCCAACAGGACGGTGCAACGGAACACACACTGCACGTGCCACAACCGATATGCTGAAGGATGCATTTCCCGGGCGCCTAATCTCCCGTTTTGGCGATTTGCACTGGCCAGCAAGATCGCCTGATTTGACCGCTCCAGACTTCTTTTTGAAGTCGCGGGTTTATGTCAACAAGCCTCAGACTCTTGCAACTCTTAAAGACAATAGCCGTCAAGAATGTGAGGACCTATCGCCGGAAGTTTTGGCCAAAGTGATGGAAAAAGCCATAAAAAGGGCTCAAATGACAATCAACTGTGGCGGCGGCCATTTGTATGACATCATATTCTCGACTTGATGTAAAAAAAATTAAAAGACCAAATATAAATAATCCACAAGAAGAATCAAAGTTTTTCATTTTTTTTTTTAAATTACAGCCAAAAAAACATCGGAAGTTTACTTTTGCGCCACCTTGTATTAGGAACAGTTTCGTTACCGTTTATGTACGATTTCATGAAAAGGCAACCAAAGAACAGTTTCATTAAATATATGAATGTTTCCATTAAGATTTATGAAAGTTTCATAGAATTGTTTTTTGTTTCCAAATGAATCCATATTTTTCCTAATTCATCCATGACTCATAATTTTACTAAATTTATTCGTTGGTTGCTTTTTCATGGGCTTATGTCGAACTCGTTCATTTCAGGTGGACAGACATACTTAATAATCATAAAAAGAACTCGCCATGTGGAACATATGCATTATGTTCGTGAGGGTGATGTATGTTCATCATAAATGAACTATAGAGTTCACTCAAAAATTAAAGTACCTACTAATTACACTTGTTTCGAACTCGTTCATTAGTTCTCGAAATCGTTAATTTAAGGTGCCTTGTCATGGCAATGTCGATTATATTCGCCATATCGAACAAGTAGATTATGTTCGTGAAGGTAATGGCTGGTTACCCTGAATGAACTATATTGTTCATGAACTACCCAAATCGCCGGATTACATGAAGGGACTCTTTACGTTTTGGGCCCCTATATAAATAGTGTGACCTATATTAGTAATGTGGCCGTCGGTGGTGTAATGGTAGCGTGCGCGGAATGGTATGGTAATGGTAGTCTTGTACACGCTGGAAAAAATAGCTCCAGCAACATATTTCAGGAACCATGTATATCTTTACAAGCATTGTTATCATGAATTGAAGATCTGTTGTTTATTTTTTTTTTTTTTGTTGTTTCTGTTTCAACAAATACAACCACATTTGGGTCACAGAATCAGTTATTATTATCTATTAATCATTGTGTCTCAAAGATATTAAATATTGAATAGCAACCGCAATGTGTTTGGACACAAGTATACTATATTTGCGATAACCTATAAATACATTATATTTGCATCCAAACAACAACAAAATACAGATTATTCAGCCTGTACATGAGAATGTGGGTTGGAACCCCGCATAGTGAAGCCGACACTATCGCGAATTTATCCATGAAGAAACCTGCGTAAAACTGCAGTTTCTGTGTAAAACTGGATCGCGCTCACTTGTTGTGAGAAGTTCTCCCAATCCCTGCATGGGATGGAATGGGAAACCATTTTTTGGAACGAAGTTCCTTATCGCAGGTTGCGTGATGGGGGCTAAATGAATAAAATGAACAATTTTTTAACAATATTATGCTACAACCCAGTATTATCAACTATATTGGGTATTTTCGCTTTGGTTTGTGTCTAGACTAACATATGTTGGGAAGGTTCTAGTTTAATGGGAAGTTTCTAGGTGGAGCCTGTAACCAATATTTAGTATATATTGTAGTTTTGAACCCAATAAAAAGTAAACTTTGCAAAGCCAAGGTGAAAGAAATTTAAAAAATGAACATTTTCTTAAAAAAGTGCCTTTTCTTAAAAAAAAAGTTAATTTTCTCAAAAAAATGTTCTTAAACAAAGTACATTTTCTTAAAAAAAATACCTTATGTTAAAGAAGTACCTTTGCTTAAAAAAAGTTAATTTTCTTACAAACAGTCCATTTTCTTACAAAAAGTAGCTTTTCTTAAAAAAGTGTCTTTTTAAATAAGTGCCATTTCTTAAAAATGTATATTTTCTTACAGCAAATTGCCTTTTCTTGAAAAATTACATTTTCTTCAACGAGTACATTTTTTGTGAAACAAAATAACTTTTCTTGAGATAAGTACCTATTCTTAAAAATTTACCTATTCTTGGAAAAAGGGCCAATACTAACAAAATTCCCATTTCTTAAAAAAACCTTTTCTTCACAAAGAAATACCTTCTCGTAAAAAAATACCTTTTCATACAAAAATTCATTTTCTTAAAAATAAAATAGTGCCTTTTCTTTTCTTTTCTTGAGGTAAGTAGCCTTTCTGAAAATAAGTACATTTTCTTAAAAAAATAACCTTTTCCTAAAGAGAGTGCAACTTTTTTAAAAAGTACCTGTTCTTAAAAAAAAAGTACTTCTTTGTAAAAAATTCACACTCTTTTGTTTTTTTCTTACAAAAAGTACTTCTTCTTAAAAATAGTACCTTTTCTTAACAAAAAACAAAAAAAAAGAAGTACCTCTCTTTAACAAGGACCTTTTCGGGAAAATGTAATTCATATTCATACAAAAAGATCCTAAAAATATAGTTTTCTTTTAAAAATACATTCTATAACAAAAAAAATTTTCTTAAAAAAGTTTATCATTTTACAAAAAGTATCTTTCCTTAAAGATCCATTTAAATTATCGTATTTTTCAACGGGCGTCTTAGGCGTGTTGGAACTATCTAGTACATAATATACAGCGAAAGGAACTTCGTTCCAACCGGGTGTCCCGTGACACCACATGTAATTTTTTTTTCAATATTTTTAATATCGCAATATATTTAATTCCGCTTCAGCGGAATTTGATTAAAATTTGTTGGATTTAATCAAATGGTACTCATAATAATGAACAACTTAGACATATGACTAATTCAATAATGCATGTGCTGAGTTTTGAAAATTGTTTTCAAAATCTGAAATATATTCCAAAATGTTAGTGTCATCACTCTTCAAAGTAACTAGAATTACAGTGCGAGAGGTCAGTTACTTTGTCATCATTTAATTTTTTTTGCGTTTAAATTCCTGCAATTCAACAGCTACAAACGGATATTCAAGTATCATTTTATGCCATTTATATATGTATTATATGTCAATATTCCAATCCAACTCTGACATCATATTGAACTTTAAAAAATGACATGACAACTCAATTTCCTTGCCAACACTAGATTCCTTTTGTTGCGCACTGCACTGCTCTCCTATGACACACTAATGTTTATTAAAATACTCAATACAAATTGAATTGGGCTATCAGCGTGTTAAGATAAAATATTGGAAAAAAAATCGTAATACTACAGTGTAAACTGAATGCTAAATGAAACTACGTATTTTACACACACGCCATCTAAAATGCTCTAGAACGTATCGATGTGGGCCAGGCGGAAGGCGGCAGGCCGGGCTGGCTACAAAATAAGTGCCTAGAATAGTTGAAAAGGAAAATAGTATTGGCGAGTAGAATAAACAGCAGCAAAAAATCAGAAACAAAAAAAATAAAACGTTGAATAAAATAAACATACGGGAATGGGCGAACAAACGCGAAACACTTTTAAACATTTTCACACATATGAAATGACTTATCTCGCTCCTCAAGAATACTGAGTGTTGAGCTCTTTGTTGCTCGACCGTTCGCTGGCTGGCTGGCTGGCTGTGTTTGTTGCTTTCGTTGTACTTAAAAGTATCTACAATAAATTACAAACTAATGTGTATTTAACAAATATAAACAAAGTGTTATTGGGGAATGCAACGAGCCAGCCAACCTGCATGCTAACCAACCAACTAACCGCCCGGCCAACAGACAGCATGATGCAACCGGACAGAAGGCAATTGATGCAACCAGCCAACTTACGAACTCAACTCGTCATCACTTCAAACACGAGCAACAAACTGCAGTGGCATTCTAGAATAGTGCGCGCATACCTCCCCCACTTTTACAACCCGCACCCTTCGTCCATGAGCTTGGGAATGATGGTACCGTGGGGGAAATGTTGAGATATCCCTTAGGCTTGGGTTGCACTCGTTCAATTAAGATACCGGTATAACAATCACGAGCATAATTATTATATTGAACTTGTAAATTATGTTCAAATAAATCAAACTTGTTTCCCGAAGTGTTTCCCAATCAGTGCTGTCCGCTATATTTTTCTCCGTTTGGAATTTTTTTCTTCTAAAGTCTCTTCTTTCTTTAGAACACATATTGCTGCAATTTGATTGATTCTCAGCAACAAAGCGGAAGCGCTCTTGCAGCAGTTTCAAAGACGCCTAATAATAAGCAAATTAACCGCTGCCATAGAAGCAGTTCTATAACACTATCAAATCACAGCAAAGTATATGGTTCTCAACAAGCTTAAGAGTATACAAAATGAGCTGGCATTCTATTTAATTTTTAGTATAAAAAACGGCCCTTTTAACATTATGCAGGAACCATGTATGTGTTTGGAAAATACATATACTTACGTGCCAACATTGGTTTCATGAATTGAAGGTCTTCTGCTTTTTTGTTTCTTCGTTGTCTGTAACGTTTTTGTTTTCAGCAGTTTTCAACCAACAAAGCCACATTTGGGTTACAAAAACATATATTTACTTTACTTTTATTGACTATTTTACAACCTTTTGAGGTCAGATGTCGTACACATACACGCTGAAAAATATCGGCCCCAGCACCATATTGCAGGAAACAGGCACATGTCTGCAAGCATTGTTTTCATGAATTGAAGATCTGCTACTGATTTGTTTCTTAGTTGTCTGTCTCGTTTTGTTTTTAGCGGTTTTCAACAAAGAAGGCCAAATTTGGGTATCGAAAACATATGTTATAGCCTTTTAATTATTGTGTTTCAGACATGTTATATTGCATAGCAAACATAATGTGTTTGGGCACAAGTAAAGTATATTTACGACATGCCACAAACACGTTATATTCGCATCCAACCAACAACAAAAACACAGATTTTTCAGAGTGTATTAATTAAACAAACAAATTAAACAAATTTTGACATATTTCTCCAACTGGTTCTATCCTTCGCCTTTCTCGCCAGTTGGCAACATCAAGAATACGGAGGGATTCTTCGGCATGGTCGGAGTCTTGGTCATCCTCTTTTCCTGTTTCCATCGGATACGTTATCGAAAACCTTTCGCGCTGGCTCATCTTCATCCATTCTAATAACATGGCCTATTGAACGCAATTGGTCGAATTTGATTCGATTAGCTATGTCCACATCCGAATACAAATGATATAGCTCTTGGTTCCAACGACGTCGGTACTCGCCGTGTTCTTTAACGGGACCATATGGACAATTTTTGTCTTCGGAAATTCCCAGGTGGTTTTCTTCCGCTTTCGATGTGACCCAAGCTACGGAGCCATACGTCAGGACTTCTTCTTCTTCTTCTTGTTCATGCAGGAGGGCAGCCCATTATACGACCATTTATTCGATCTTCTTACCCTCTGGTAAAATTTTCGTGATTCATTGTTCAGCCTGCACATTTCAGTCTTTTCACTCTCTCTCTCTCTCTGCTCCCACTGCAATTTTTTCCTCCTAAAAAATTGGTTTTCCTCCCTTCTCATCCTCTTGTACGGCTTACTCGCAGCACGCGTTATAACTGACTGTTTCGTTGCCATACGTGCAGGGGGTATTTCATCAGTTGCAATGCGACATTCTTCGTCGTACTATGGCTTATCCTTCTGCGGTTTTTGATAGCCAAGTTGATATCTCCGGTATTTGCAGCTTGTCAATATCTAGCTTTTCCCGTGTTTGTCTTCGTACGTTTCTCGCCCTGCTCAGTCTTGTGCGAACTTCCACAGCTACCAGTTAATGATCCGAGTCTATGTTGGCACCTCGAATCACACGTACATCCATTCAACTAGAAGAGTGCCTGCCATCTATTACCAAGAGATCTATCTGATTCTTGGTTCTCTGATCAGGAGATAGCCAGGTTACCTTATGTATGTCTTTATGCTGGAATCGTGTGCTACTAACTACCATGTTCTTTGCAGCGGCGAAGTCTATCAGTCTTATTCGCTTATCAGAGATGGTATCATGTAGACTGTGATTACCGATGGTTGGTCGAAAGATACTTTTCTTTCCCAATTTGGCATTAAAATCGCCTACAATAATCTTAATGTCATGGTCAGGGAAGCGTTCGCATAGTTCGCATCGTTTTTATCCTCTGTCGGTGTGTGCACACAAATTAACGAGATATGGAAATATTCCGCTTTGATGCAAATAGTGGATATGCTTTCACTCAATGGGTTGAACCTTGAAACTGTTTTTTGTTGATTGGATGCAAATATGTGATTGTTGCTTGTAACACATATAGTACACTTGTGTCCGAACACATTGTGTTTGCTATTCAATATTACATGTTTGAGACAAATTGATTAATGGGCCATAATATATGTTTTTGAGATCCAAATGTGGCTTTGTTTTGTTGAAACCCGCTAAAAACAAATCGAGACAGACAACAAAGAGACAAAAAGCAGCAGATTTTCATGAAAACAATGCATGCAAACATGTACATGTTTCCTGCAATATCTTAATTTTTTCATGGTGTATCGGAGGATGTGGGATGGTTTAGATATCATTTCATAAGCTACCGTCACTTGATTTGCGCCGACCACACTTACACGTTTTTAGCGTTTTAAAATGAAAACTTCCGAATTAGAAACTGAGGCGGCTCGGACTAATCTGCCTCCGACATTATATATTAAATTGTATAGTTACTTTATTTTACATTAACTATTTTGATAAATAATCTTATTCCGCCACTGTGCCAAACAACGTCGACTGCAGCGACTGAATGCATTCATACAAATATTTCTAAACTCGATGTAAAAGACAAAGTTGATATTGTGTTTCCTCTTGGGTGGGTCTATGTGTTTGTCTGTGTCGGTACATGCACTTGGTCGTTGTATTAGTGGCACGTGTAAGCAATTTACACAAAACGAAGGAGAGTGTAAACGGAAACGGGGGTTTGATTGTGTATTTATATTATTAGTTAATTTTAGTATTTTCTCGCTAGTTGTTGTTGGCGATGGCGTTTTTTGCATTTCAGTTTCAGCTATTACATTTCCCCCTCTACGTTTTGTGGGCTGTATTGGATTGGGGTCCGTTCCTGTTGCTGTGTGAGATAACCGGCTGGTAAATGCCGGTATCAAACATTTACACAGACACAATAGAACAGAACCGTACACACGCCAAATTATATTGTCAGAGATAGTGGGCAAAGGTGAAATAGGACACAAAGAATATAAAATGTACAAATACTTGCAGTCAAGAAAATAAATATGTGTACTGAAGTTAAATTCCACAAGGCAAAGGAGTCCCTCGATACTCTTCAAGGCACGGAGGAAATTTGAAAACTATGATTTATATGGAAAGATCGTAAGTTTATCAATTGTTCTAGGCACGCTACTAAAATTTGGTCTAAGTCAAAAGTTTTAGTAAAAGTTTCTCATTAAATAAAAAGATCAAAAAAATTATCTAACAATGATGCTATTGACTTAATAAAGATCGAACACCATGTCTCTTGTCAAGATGCAATTCATGCTCATTAATGTAGATTTTACTTGAACATTTTATAGACAAATTATTAATTATGCTAAAACAAAGTGGCAATGGAATAATGGAAAGTAGCGGTATTATTATAATTTCTCTCGTTTCCTTCAAACCAAATTTTAGAAAACTGAACTTCGTCTGAGGGTTCTATTTGTGGGAAACAAATATTTGTTGTAGCAAACATAATATCGTTTCCTCTGTATAAATAAACAAACAACTAGTTTCGTGAGAAGCAAAAAGCTGTTAAACTATTCACATTTGTAAATAACATATAAAGTTGTATATATACGATTAATGATCATTCCAATGTTACCAATTCATGCATAGAGTGAATAGGCATCTGGTGATCAATTCTCACGGAGTTGGAAAGTAGCCATAGCCCAAAAAAATTACAAGGTTCTGACAACCGATTTTGGCAGAGGGAGTAAAAAATATACGTCTATCGGCCTTTTTTTAAAGTTTACGTCTAATTTTTCTTAAAGGGGGTTGAAAGTTTCCCCCTTTTGCACATTCTTATGACGAATCGGCATAAGAATCCATGTTATCCTTACATTTTAGGTATAGGATGTGTTCAGCAATTTTATGTAGTAATTTACGAGAAACACTTTTGTGGAATACTTTAACCCTCTACCACCTCATATATAGGTCTTTTTTGCTCCTTTTGTGGAAAAGGATAAAAATTACTCCTAAAACCGGGGTGTAACGGGTTAAAATGTACTACAAAATTTCTCATAAAATTCTACTATAAGTGTGACACCAAAGTCGAAATTAATTATCGCGCCAAATTAAGTGAAAACTGAAAATCCATTTAGGGGTTAATTTCGTACTTATTCCGAGTTGGCGCTAAAATGTCCCACAAAACTGCATTCTAGGGTGTTGATGTGTATATGAAAAATATTCTACCTTAAATTTCACTATAAGTTACCGAACAAAAGAAAGCTGTAGATTAATATAAAGAAATGAAAAAACAGGAGAAATTTTTGTAATTTATTCCCACTGCGCTTTGTCAGCTGCACTTTGGCTGATGGGATCCGTCGGCCTGCAACTAAAAACTATGACGAAGCAAAATTAAAACAAAACTCCAAATCAGCCAGACAATAACTGACTTAATTACACTGTGAGACAAATTTAGGATTTTTTTCAAAATTATGGGATTCTGTCAACAGATTCTGGTAGAAAGGTCTTAAAAAAAATATACGTGTATTAGCGTCCAAAACACCGAACACTCCAAAACACAAATCTTAGCCCAAGTGCTAGATAAAAAGCAAAAACTAACTGCCTTCTAAGGGTTAATAATGAATTTTTGTCATTTTTCTGTTTCCATTAAAAATAGTCCACATAATATAATGAAATTTATCATATTTCATCTTTTATCTAGCACTTGGGCTAAGATTTGCGTTTTGGAGTGTTCGGACACATATAGTGAAATTTTATGACGATAATTTTTGTAGAACATTTTGACCACGCCCCCGTCATTTTGGAACAGTTTTTTTTCGAGTTTTCAAATAAAAGTAAAAATTATTGTTATACGTGACACTTAGAGTAACCCTCTAAGTGTCACGTATAACCATAATTTTTAGTTTTTTTTTTTGTTCCAAAAAAATGTTTATCTGAATCTTTTCTATAAAACTTCCGAACATAATTTGTACCTCAGAAGTAAGGAACACACAATTTTGCATGCCGATATGTTGCAGGAAAGTTCCGAGGGGCGGAAACTTTGACCCGCCCTAAAAAAATTTGGATCAGATCTGGCAAAACGCCGACACACGTATATTTTTTTAGACCTTTCTACCAGAATCCCTTGACAGAACCCCATCATTTTTTTTGGTGTCGCACAGTGTTACCTGTTCGAATTGGATTACATGTGAGGCATTTCACGTGAAGCGGCAAATTGTTATTTAGCGTATCCGTCTCGAACTCGTAATCGTCTTCCGTCGACGGATTCGAATATAAAGTTCGTTACGTGTTCGAGACGGATCCGAAAAAGTACAAAAATTGATTCGCGGTTTCGTGAGGAATTTCATACGAAAACTAATTCATTATGAGTTCTTAACGGATGTCCGTTTCGGAAAAAATGTCCGCAGGAACGGATCCGTCTCGAATTCGTAACGGATTCATATTTCACATTGGGTATACTCGAAAGTCTTTTATGTATAAATCAGTAGCATCAGCCTTGCTCCCAGTACCACATTGTGATGAACTTCCACCACCTGAGCTATATCCTGGAAGTCCTAGTCAGCATCTTGATCTCACTACATGCGTTGGAACAGAAGCCATTGGCAGTGCATACTTAGGAATTGAAGCAGCCCCAAAAGGAAATCAGAAATATTAGCTGCAGACTTCAAAAGTCTTCATCGGCTTGAACCCGGCAGAGTAATTTTTCTGTCATACTTTTCAGTTAACGAATCCAACACGTTTACTAATTGCAACGGTATTGAAGGCTTAATGGCGTAACTGAATATCAAATATAACCCCGGGGACTGGCGTATCTTTATAGGGTCACCCAAGAAAAGCCTTAAAGCTGTACTCCTTTATTACGATAATTCCAAGATTCCAAATGCGTATGGAGTTGACATGAAGTAAAGTTATGATCCGATAAAGTTTATATTGGATTCGTTAAATTTACATGGTTTTTGGATGGAAGAGGAACCAATATTCCAAAAAAACAATGGGAGCCCAGAGTTGACAAGCCGTTAGGGTGGCAAAATATCATTCATCCACCGGTGGTACCAACTGAAAAAATAGTGATAAAAAACTTTGTTAAATGTTTGGCTACACGTGGAGAAACATTAAAGTTTCTGAAGACATTGTTTCCAAAACATAGCGAAGCAAAGATAAAGAATTTGGTTTCATACAAAATAAATTTTAAAAATTGTGTCTTTTCATTACAACAGCTGATTTTGTTGGCACGGAAATACGCAAACTTATGCAAAACCCTGAGTTTGAGTAAATACTCTCACCAAACGAACTTGCCGCATGTTGAAGCATTAACGAAGTTATTTACAACTTTTTAGGCAAAAGTCGTTACCCTACTGCTCTACGTCGTCACCACTTTTGAGAAACTACGATAATTTTTTGAATTCTCATAAGGATTATTTTGAGCATCAGTTGGCAACAGAGGCCGAAGAACATAGTGAACGATTTCATCAAACATGTGCAGCTATTGAAGAACGCTATAACGGGAAGAGTATTCATTCTCTTGTAGTTTAAATCTGCTGGAGATTGTTTGATAACGACATAGAATTACCAAGAGCTAAAAGAAACTGTAATAAATAAATTTTTTATTAGATACCAAATTTATACTGATCTTTTATATTTAGATATTATATCTACAGTTTTCTTTCGTTCGGTGACTTATACTGAAATTTTACGTAGAATATTTCCTGTATACACACCAACCCCCTAAAATGCAGTCTTGAGGAACATTTCACCACCTACTCGAAATATGTACGAAATTAACCCTTAAATGGGTTTTCAATTTTGACTTATGTTTGGCATTCAGGTTGAGTTTTGAGCTTTGGTATATTAAGAAACTTATAGTAGAATTTTATGAGGAATATTTTTACATTTTAACCCGTTACACCCCTGTTTTAAGGGTTTGTTTTACCCTCTTCCACAAAAAAAACAGAAGACCCCAATATTGATTGAGGCGGTAGAGGGTTAAAGTATTCCACAAAAATGTTTCTCGTAAATTTTTGTAGTGTACGCGGCTCTTGTACATGAGAACGTGGCTTCGACCCCTGCCCTGGCCACCATTCGACGGCGGTCATCTCGTTTAGTGACAGCGTCACCATCGAGTATTTAGTTTCTCAAAATTCCATTTCGAACCGGGGTAAAACTGTAGGTCCCAACCAGTGAGTGTAGAACTAGAAAGCTCACTGGTTAGGAGAAGCTCTCCCTAAACCCTTCATGCGATATAATGGGAAACCAGTTTTTAACAGATGGTAGTCAGTTGCAGCAGTGTTGATTTTTAAATAAATACGAGGGAAGTTCAAAGAATAACACAGAGCTTTGTACGAGATACGAGGTACGAGATGTACTTACAACACTAACTAACTTGTCAGGAACGATAACACAAAATTGTTTCTTTAGCTTCCGCAAACGATTAATGTTCACCCCAAACTCAAAATAATGTTTATGGGAAGCGATAAAACTTTCGAAAATGGCATGGCTTCATGGCGGTAGCACATTCGACTAGAAAACGGGAGGTGTCATGTGGTCCAATTTCAAATTCCGTAAAGACAAAAATTTTTTAATTCTATTTTTCAGAAAAGTTAAGTTTGGACTAAGGCGGAAACAGATTGGTAAGAAGGTGTTTGTTGTGGCCAACACTTTCAGAGTTTGAAATAAGAATGTGCAAAAGACTTTCGAAGTATGAAAATATTTCAAGGTGGTGTCAGAAACCCCAAATATATTTGAATCCACTGTGCGGCAGAAAGGATTTTCCCCATGTTCTCTCGTTCATCGTTGGAAAGCTCTTGGCAAACATTTTCAGAATTTTCAATACGAATGTACAAAACGGCCTTCAATGTTCGAAAGTATTTCAATATCGTTCCAGAAATCACAACTAACTGGGACGTAGTAAACCCTAATATTGAACGCACGAATTGTAGACAGGAAACTTTTCTTCATTTTTAATCGAGGTACGACTTAGTTTCCGTAATATACTATATTTCATTGTATTGATAATGATCTGATTGATTGTTATTGCGTAGTTTAGCAAATAAAACAAACCAATCCTTCATTGGCTTCAACATTATTATTAAATGAATTTATTTAAATATTTCATGTGATTTACTACGTTGACTCAGTCGTTAACAGGACACTTTTCACTTAAAGTCCATAAATTCAGTGCAGAGCATTTCCGTATTGCATAGGCACCACCTAACGACGCTTCTTTCCATATTTGTATATAAACACTCCTAAACAATAGACACACGAGCGATAAATTTTCACATCAAGACATTATAAAATATTCAATGTCTATGATTGAATTCCATCCATTTAAAGCAAATCATCGAACACTGTCACTATCTACCAGAATGAGTACTAAATTTAACACCGGTGGTCAGAAAAAGTGCAACTAGAAAAAAGTACTTAATTTCGACATACGGGAATAGTTTGAAGTATTTTGAATTCGACTAGTTTTAGTAAATGCCAGAAAAAATGACGCCTTAGAATACTAAAATTTCGTTTAGAAACATAATTTCCCATGTAGGAACTGGTCATGTAGGAACTGGAGAAATCTTCACACAACCAGTGAATTGTCCGGTTTCTAGTTTAACACTCGCCCACGATTCCGAATGGTTTTCTGAAAAGGATTTTCATTGCTAGTTGCTCTATAGTGTCGTCGTCGTCGAAAGAATTGTAAGCTGGTCAGAGCAGGGATCCAACCCACATGCTGAACAACTGTATTTGTTTGTTGTTTGAATGCAAATATAACGTGTTTGTCGCAAATATAGTATACTTGTATCCAAACACATTGTGTTTGCTATTCAGTATTGCAGACGACTATTGTGTTCTAATATATGTGGCTGTGTTCTAATATGGTTATGTTCTTTAAAAACTGCTGAAAATGAAAACCTTACAGACAAACAAGGAAAAAATCAGCAGATCTTTATTCATGAAAACAATGCTTGAACATAAGTGTTTGGATTTCCCAAACATATTATGGTTAAAGGGGACTGTATATGTAAAGGAGACTCACTGCTTGAAAACTCTCAATTCCCTTCTTATCAAGTTAGTTTTATAAAATATTTTTTCACCACTGGACTCGTTTTCTGACCACCCTTGTAGAGTAAAGGATATAAATCAGTTACAGGAAAAAATCGGATTAATAATTTATAGACTTGATATTGCAACATGTTTGCACTTTATTTGAATTCTTCAAGGCCTTAGTGCGGTGCTTTGTTTCCTCTTTTAGACATTGCAACAAGTTTCGCCACAGATCTGATTCCTATGCCATCATTCTATTCACTGTTCAACTCACTAAGCTGGCTATTGCGTGCTTACTACGAACCATTTGGAATTGTATCATTGATTCGTATTGTAATTCGTTGACTTACAGCAAATGAAATGCTAGCATAAGGGGTGCCCACATATTATTAAGGCGTAAATTTGCTGACATGGCTGACTGTATTTCAATAAGTGTAGTTTTTTGATGAAATAATAGTTGAATTTATAAAATTATACAACTAGTAATTATACCTATAATCAAAAGGTTAATACTCGTATCTGCTTCGATTTATTAGTCATTATTTTTTGAATATTTTATCTCTAGACGTCACTAGAATGTAATGAAAGTAAACACAAAGTTACAGGCAAAAAAATTGAAAATATTTATTTTGGTGCAACCATATTTCAAATGTATTTCTTCTAAACATTTTGTTTAAAAATAGTTTGTTTCAAACAAACTTTTAACCCAAAATTGGTATAATTTATATTCAGGACAAACATAGAAATCGTTTATGGATAGTATGTGCAAACCAACCCAGCAGCAAAAAGAGGTGGCTTGTATGCCTTCTTGCAGACGCATAAATCAAGCCAGTTAGAAGCCCATCCCACAAGTGCAATCGTCATTTCAAATTAATCAATTGAGGGATACTAGTGGAAGCTGAACGGATGCTCACAGGCATGCGCACTTCGCTTCCTTAAGCAGGACTCTTGGCAGGCCTACTGGTGGAAGGTAGAACGGATGCTCATAGGCATACACATTTCTCTTCTACTGTAAGGTTTGCTAGCGTACCTGCAGCTAAGAGCGTCGTAGAAAAACTTCTCTTTCAAGTCTTCTGGTAGACCTGCTAAGAGAATCCTACCTAAGAGGACTGAAGAGGAAGGCCTGCAGGGAGGCCTGCAATAATCAATTTTAGAAACCATTAAGTAAAAATAAAAACGTTATGTGAATTATTTCCAGATTTAAGATGATCCGGCATTTTTATTTATCCAAACTTCCTTTTTAGTACAAAGTTTTTATAATTCAAATTTTTTTTAAATAAACCTGCATCCTCGGGAATCTAAAACACAACCACAGCACTTATAGTTCGGTGTGGCAGGCCTGCTATTTTGCTATGACGAATTTTTGATTTATAACTTTATAGTGACGAATTTCGTGCATGGAAGGCCATTGGAAGGCCTGCCATCAAAAAACAATATTTTCTCAATACATCCCATGAAGGGATTTTAAAGACATTCTCAAAACCTGTGTGCTTTCTAGTTGTACACTCACTGATTTGGACCTACAGTTTTACACCGGTTGCGAACAGTATTTTGAAAAGCCTTTTCATGGCTAAATACTTGATAGTATCGCCGTTGCTAAGCGAGATTACCGCAGTCGAAACAAATGTACCGAGAGTACAAGAGCCGGGCATACTACCATTGCTCCACCGACTTTAGCTGGCATGCCAACAGGCCTAGTTAAAAACGGGAAGTGTGCCTAGCTACACGCTGAACATTTTTTATTTTGTTGTTGTTTGGATGCTTCTCGCAAATAGAGTATATTTCTGCATGTATTAGTATCCATTCTATCTTTCATCAGTAGGCGTGCTCAAAGAAGGGAAGTGTGCATATATATCAGATAATTTCGAATGTACACAATAGGCCTCGTGACAGGCCTGCTTTCGCATTAGAAACAAACATACCTATCGGATAGGTCTCAACCCTTATAGGAGGTCTTCTCCAAGAAGCGAAATGTAATCGTTTAACGATTTTTTTGTCCGTCTAGGAGAAGGAGTAAGAAGGATCTGTATGTATGTCTGCTAGGAGCAGTCATAGTTGAATATCAACAAACTGCCTGTATATTTAAAGAATGACTCCATTTTTATGCTGCTGAGCAAGTAGTGAATACACGCTGAAAAATCTGTTTGTTTTTGTTGTTTGCACGTGTTTGTAGCTTGTCGCAAATATATGGTACTTGTGTCCAAACACATTATTTTTGCTATTCAATATTACATGTTCGAGACACAATGATTAACAGGTTATAATACATAGATGTTTTTGTGACCCAAATGTGGCTGGTTTTGTTGAAAACTGCTGACAACAAAATCGCGACAGATAACAAATAATCAAAAAACACCAGATATTGCATTCATATAAACCATGCTTGCATGCATGCTATACATGTTTCCTTCAATATGTTGCTGGGCCGGTTTTTTTCCGAGTGTACTTAATTGTTTAAAAAACTTGCTGCGCAACATATTCTTAAATAGTAGTATTCATGTAAACGCGAAGACCATGAAAACTTGCACAGCAAACGTCAAAAAAAGGAACAAAAATGTTCCCATACAAAACAAGTTGCACAAATGTCCAACATTTCGTTTTCGATGTTAGCTCAGCGAATTTGACTCAAACATTTCTAAAGGCCAGTTTCACAGTTGAAAATTCACCATTTAAATGTAGTTTAAATGCCCGATGCTTGCAAAACAAAAAACATTTTTGCATGAAAATTTCAATTTCAATGTGAAAATACATATAAGTATTTCAATGTAGCTGACATAATTTGTACGCGAGGCACTAGTTCCTTTCCGGCCTCCACAATTAACATCCAGCATTTTAATTCAGTCTAAATAAGTTTCCTTCTGTCACTCGCTCAGGAAGCCCAGTCTAAACTCACAAATGATTCATTTAATATGCGTATGTTATCTTGAACATCATCTAAGCCGCGTACGTGATTTTCGTGGACAACCTATGTATACGCAAGTATAAACACATGGCTGTGGATACATTTGAATGTTGTCGTCTTAGCAACAATGTTGACACCAACACCCTCAATCAACTCCATCCCATATTCAAGCTGGTTAACACATCATCTTTTATTTATAACAACGGGTTGATGCTTTTTACCTTTTCCTGGGCCTTACTGGGTTTCAGTGCTGCTTCTTGTTATTTTGGACATGTAAGTGTCTCTCTTTCTGGGCGATACTTTGTTTGCGGCTGACTATTTGTACCTCAACGTTAAACTGTCAGATGTTATACACGCGGACATGTGCAATGCAAAACATGTTGACGTAGTCCACATGCAAACGTCTATATGACAGTTCTCTTTGTCTACCAGCGCTGTTTTTTGTGTTCTTGTGGGTTGTTTTTCTTTTCGTTTGAATTTTATTGTTTCTTGTTGCCTTGTTACTCCATTTTTAAATCAAGACTGAAAATGCCGATATACACGCTGGAAAATAACGGCCCCAGCATCATATTGCAGGAACCAAGTACATGATTGCAAGCGTTGTTTTCGTGAATTGAAAATCTGCCGCTTTTTTTATTGTGACAGCCACCAATGTTTTCAGCAGTTTTCAACAAACAAATCCACATTTGGGCCACAAATACATATATTATAACCCATTAATCATTGTGTCCCAAATATGCTATATTGAATAGCAAACACCATGTGTTTTGGACACAAGCGTACTATATTTGCGGCAAGCTACAAACACTTTATATTTGCATCCAAACAATAAAAAACGCAAATTTTTTATCGTGTAAGTACCATCGTATAAAAAAAGTTTGACGTTCCCGTAATCAGCTTTTCAATATCCATCTTTTGAAACTCCCCCGCCCCTCACCAAAAATTCGGTTTCAGTACACCCTAATGGTCAATAGCTTCGGCGCAGAATTGTGAAATATCGAAAATAGTCCACATTAGCACCCAGACTAGAAAGATAAATCTTTCACGAATAAAAGCAGTCGTAATAAAGAAAAAACTTGTAACTTTTAATTAAATGTTTAGATAAATTCGTGAATTTGTGATCCGCAAATAAAGAAAGGGACCTCGAATGCGAAAATACGTTTTCGCGATAACATCAAGTAAACAGCATTCTTGTCTATTACAGAATCTGTCAAACCCTGAAAATCGATTTCTTGACACATTGGGACCCTTTTTTCATTTCAGGTCACATTTTGATTTCATTGGCAATTAAGTGCGTATCTGCTGTTTTTGCTAACTTTTTTGCTGGACTTACTTATTTTTTGAGCGAATATACATTTTCTACAACTTCCATCAATTTATACAACACCAATCAGCTTAATTTGTATTTCCGCTTTATATTATCAATAAACAAACGAGATTTGCCGACAAAATTTACTTTTTATTTTCTCTTTCCTGATTATGATTTTTACACATTCCACCAATTGACTTGAATCAATTATGACAAATGTCAAAATTTACCAAATTGATGGTAATAAACCTCATTATCGACATTTCAAACTATTTACGGAATCTAGACAACAATTTACGGAAACTAAAGTGTACAATTAGGTACAACGACATCGAGAGTATGTATAGGCTTGTGTTTGCGAAAGCTTAGGTAGGAAAATTTGATTTGTAGTGGAAACTCAAACCGGATATACACTTAAAGAATAAAGTTAGCAGTTAACAGCAAATAACGTTTGCTTTTTATCAGCAGACTATTACAGCATAACAGCAAACTTTTTGCAGCCAAGGAACTGCTATAGCAACAAACATTTACATCGATTCCGAGCGGTTTTTTGATTCTCTTAGAAGCTATTTTAATAACCAATTACACTCAATTATTCCATTGCTACAAGAGGTGACCGTCGCTGAAAGAAATGCAAAGTGATATAAAGGGTGTCTCAGTAAAATTACACTTTTTAAATGTAGTGTATTTTTGATTTGTGAAAGTGGCCATTCTGAAATTTGGCAGCTGTCACATATGTTCATTCCGATTATTAAAAATGGACCACCTTACGAAAGAACAACGCGTTATAATTGTGAAAACTTATCACGAATATTTAGAAAGTTATGCTGCGACCGCTCGCAAACTTCGAAGAATTTTCAGCCGGAAAAGTGGACCTAATGTGTCAACCATTTGAAGAGTGGTCAAAACATTTTAAAAACCTGGTCCGGTTATGGACGGTACCACTCCTGTGCGTCAACGTACCAGTACCAGTCGGTCTCTTGAAAACATTGCTGTTGTAATCGAGAGTGTCGCCGAATCCCCTAAAATATCGATTCGACATCGTTCTCAACAACTTAAAATTTCACGAAGCACCACGCAGCGACTTTTAATAAAAGATCATGCGTAGAAAATTCTGCTTACTCAGGAACTCAAACCAGCAGACCATGGAAAGTGTCGGCAATTCGTTCAATGGATAATGGAGCAAAGTGAAGTCAATACCAATTTTTCAAAAAAAAGTCATCTTCTCCTATGAAGCGAATATTCATCTGAACGGTTTCATGGATACACAAAATTGTCGAATTTGGGGCTCAGAAAATCCTCATGCAATCCATGAGAAACAGATACACCCACAACGGGCAACAGTCTTGTGCGGATCTATGTCCGGGGGCGTGCTTGGACCTTACTTTTTTGTAGATGAGGCCGAAATTGCTGTTACTGTGAACGGCTTTGCTTACAAGAACATGACAACGGAGTTCTTGTAGCCTCAACTGGACGGCATGGATCTGGACGGCATGTGGTTTCAGCATGATGGCACCACCTGCCACACCGGGCATGAAATAATAGATTTATTGCAGTAACGATTTCCAGAACAAATTATCTCAAGAAATTCTGATGTCAACTGGTCACCAACATCATGCGATTTAACGCCGTTCGATTTTTTTTCTTTAGGGTTTGGTAAAATCTCGGGTTTATGCGCCTAACCAGAAACAATTCCTGAACTCAAATCTGAGATCCAACGCGCCGTCGGTGAGATACAGCCACATCTCTGGGAAAAGTCATGTAAAGTTTCATGGAAAGGGTAATGGGCTGTCATCAGAGCCGTGGGGGCCATTTGTCGGATATTTTATTTCATACTTAATCGGAACAAAACTTCTTTACAAGCCAATAAACAAATTACAAACATATTTTAAATAAAGACGTGTATTTATTGTAAAATGAAAAAGTGCAACCACAATCGTGCACAGTGGTTCAAAATCGATTTCCATCGGCCAAAAAATACATATGTTTGATCTAGTAAACATTTTTAAGCACCTCTTGTCCCTTAAAAAAAAGTCTGCTGCAGTCAGGTCAGATGACCTTGGGAGCCAGCTGAAAGTGGAGTTCCTGGATATTAATTTGTTGGGGAATTTTTGTTCGAGGTCCGCCATATGTGTGTGTCAAGCTATGTGTGCAGTTGTTCCATCTTGCTGGAACCAAATGCTGTTGAAACGGATACGTCTTCGGCCCAGTTCTGATTATAAAAAGCTCCTTCAACATCTTTAAATAACGGTTGCCATTGTCAGTTACTGTTACAGCGTTTTCCTCACAAAAAGTATGGCCACACAATGCAACTTGATGAAACTGAGCACCGAACAGAGTCGCTTTCTGGGTGCAGTTGCGTCTCGTGGAGTATTTCTGCATTAGATTCACTTCATTTACCACAATTTTGCTTGTTTACATTGCCGTTTGGATCAAAATGGGCCTCATCAGACATTAGCAAGCAATTTATAAAGTTGTTCTCTTCTTCGGACATTTCAATAATTTTGGGCAAAATTCCAGGGGAATAGGTAAATCTAGAGGATTTAACTCATATGTAATTTGGACTTTGTACGGAAACAAGTTTAAGTCATCATGAACTTGCCGTTGTTATGAGCGTCTGCTAACTCCAATAAGATTCGAACCGAATCGCTTAGATTTGCCTGAATTGACGATGCTACAGCCACGATTGTGTCTTGAAACCGTCTTCGGTCTTCGTGCGAAGCTTCCAGATTCGGCAGATATGTTTACTCACCTCATAATGATCCATTTACTCGAGTGAGTGCCGCCTAAATTCCGTTTGGACGGAAATAAAGGACTGCAGAGTATGATACCGCTGCACTTTCCGAATCCATTTTTAGATATCCCAAGCATTTATTTTAATAAATCTAAATAGTAGCGTGCACAATATTTAAAAACAGTACGCAGAATACTCACACGGGGAAAAAAGTATTACATTTTGTTTCTGTAGCCCTAATATCTCGTATGTTCAGGGAAATACAGTCTGACAAATTGTATTAAAATACATTGTTGACGGAATGTTTGGCTTTTCAAAAAGACTACAGAATGATAATTAACCAAGTCTAATTAAAGAATGAGTTGGATTTTATTTCTAATGATACTCGGACATATTTTATTAGTCGCTACATATTTGTCAATATACTTTATTGTGTTTTATTTCAATATATTTCAATACATTCACAATTAAGATGACATTTCAGTTATTCCCAATACTTTTACTTCCTCCTCTATACATTTATTTCTACTGTCTACTTTTCTTTTTTTGGTGCATTTTTGTTTAATCCGAGATTATTCCCAAGTGATTAAGCTTGTTCAATGCTTACGTTCTATGCGATTTATCAACATGTAATAAATAGTTTAAACGTGTTGAATTTCATTAAATTGCTGCGATGACGTACGTGATAACATTGATTTCAAACATTTGATTTCGATTGGTATTTCATTGGCATGACATTTATAATACGAGTATGTTGAAGTGTTAATAGTTGTTGTATCAAGTTTCTAGAATTTGAAATCGAAAAGAATTAATATAAAATGATTTGCTTTTGTATAATCTTAGTCCGATATAGAAGATTTACAATAACTTCATCTTATTAAATATTGAAATAAAATCATAGCTTTTTATAAAGGGTGTCTCAGTAAGGTTGCACTTTTTGCACTTAAGGCAATTTTTTTTGTGCAAGTGGCAACTCTGAAATTCGGCAGCTGTCATATGTGTTTATTCCAATTATTAAAAATGGAGCGCTTTCCGAAAGAGCAATGCGTTATAATTGTGAAAACGTATTACACAAATTTGGAGAGTTATGCTGAGACCGCTCGCAAACTTCGAAGAATTTTCAGTCGAGAAAGTGCACCTAATGTTTCAACCATTCCAACAGTAGGCAATAAATAGTGAGGCTCTTGTGCGTCAACGTAACTTAAATGTTGCTACATATTTTTAAGTTTTTTTAAACCACTCGCAGGTAAAAATGTTGTTGAGATAGCCGAATTAGCCGTTACCCTGTGTAGAGGTTGCCCCAACCGACTTTAGAGGTTGTCACAAACACACTAGAGGTCTTCACAATCAAGTTAGAGATTAGAGGTTGTCACACCAGAATTATAGGCTATAAAAACCGCATTGGAGATTTTCACAACCGAATTGTATGTTGCCACAATAGAATTAGCGATTGTCACAACCGAATTAGAGGTTGTCGTAACCAAATTTGGATGGTGTCACAGCCGAATTTAGGGATTATAATAACCTTATTGTTCTATTAACTAAAAGCACATTTAGTGAGAATTTTTTAAACTTTTATAGATAATTTGATTTTCCATATTCTCCTAAATATTTACAAACGATAGAATTACTGTACTTTATATATTGATAGTCCCGGCTATTATGGGTCACCGGTTAGCTTGAACTATTTTGACATAATATTTGTTTTTAGAGTTTTATACGACAGGTTTAAAATAACTTGAATAACTATATATAACTTGAACTTGAAAAATGATTTGGGTTGTAGCAACAGAAGTCAAAAGAACAGCAACCGACTTAAAGCCAGATTCGGTTATTGGGACCGAAATTATAGGAACATCGATAGTTGCAACCGAATAGATGTAAAATTCAGTTTTTTCACCTGAATTGATACCACATTCGGTTGCTGCAACCGAATTTGTTACCAATATCAGTTGGTGCATCGGAATTAATTCCATATTTGGTTGTTGCAACCGAAATTATAGAAAATTTAGTAGACAGAACGAATATAATTGAAGATTCAGTTGCCACAACCAAATCAATTATGAAACGAGGTTGCCTCAACTGAACTTCAGTTGTGGAGACTAAATTCAATCGTGGCAATCTCAATTAGGTTGTGACAAGCTGAATTCATATTCGAATTAAAAGTTGTCAAGGCCGATTAAGAGGTTCTCACAACCGAATTTAGATGGTGTCAGAACTTTTTGTTTCTCATAAATTTTCTCATAAATAAGAATAAAGCGAGGTAATAAATCACTTTATATGGGTTAATCTTTAGGGGAAACAATTCATTTTACATGACACTTATGACAGTTTTTGAGGTCCCGGTTATCATGGGCCACCGTTCACCCTTATCTATTTTAATATAATATTTGATTTTAGAATTTTTCGCGACAGGTTTGAAATAATTTGAATTATGTTGTGGTGGCCGAATTGAAAATGATTTCGGTTGTAGCAACAGAAATTAGCAGCAACACGGTTATAGCAACCGACTTAACGCCAGATTCGGTTATTGGGACCGCAATGATACCGAGTTCGATAGTTGCAACCGAATTGATGTCAAATTCAGTTTTGCGGTTGCTGCAACGGGTTTGAAATAATTTGAATTTGTTGTGGTAACCGAATTGAAAATGATTTCGGATGTAGCAACAGAAGTCAGCAGAAATTCGTTTATTGCAACCGATTTAACGTTAGATTATGTTATTGGGATCAAAGTGATAGCAAATTTGATAGTTGCAACCGACTTCATGTCAAATTCAGTTGTTGCACCTGAATCGATAACGCATTCGGTGGCTGCAACCGAATTTGCTACTAATTTCATTCGTGCATTTCTTTGACAGAACGAATATAATTGAAGATTCAGTTGTCACAACCGAATCAATTATGAAACGAGAATTTGGTGGCAACAACCGAATTTACGGTTGCTACAACCTCTTTTCAAACAAATATTTCTCTGAGTGTAAAGACAATGCTAATTAGGGTGATGTCTGGTCACTCTAAATGGACTACATCGTTTTTGACAGGCACGTAAGCAGGGGGAGGGCCGGGACTTTCATTTATTCAAAAAAATTATGTTTATTGACACAGCCCGAACGCATTTGCCACAAAACGGAAATCGTTTAATGGCACGGAAGATTCTTCAAGTATCTTAATATTTCTTAAGAGATTTCGATGAATCTCGCCCCTCAAACAAAATTGATTAAAATGTATTTAGGTGAACTGAATCATATCCACCTATTACGTACTGCTGTAAAACGTCTGGACATAAAAGTTATATCCTGCACTTAACTAAAAGTCTTTCGTAACACCAGCGTTCTTTTCATCTGCAGTTTCATTGAAATTCAATGGCATTACATTTTGTTTTTAAAATTATGACAAATATTAATTTTTATTGAATTGAAATATTTTAAAACATTCAATATTCTTGGATGATTATTACAAAATTTATTATTATTGATACAGTTTGCCAATACTAAGATGAAAAACGAAATGTTTTTTATTACCCAATAGAACTTGTGGCGCATGAAAATAAGAACAACAACTGAATGCAAATAAATTTGTAATAAATTCACACAATTTTATACACTGATGATGAGCAAATATAAAAAAAAACCAACTCAACATTTACATTTTGTCGCTCTCAGCGGAAAACGCGATAATAGATATAAATTCCTTTTGCAACGCTTCAAATCGAAATTATTTTATATAAGAGATTTTTCAGATACAACAAAAAGCTGGCCACAGTGGGATAAAACGCCATAAAAATAAACTTTTATTTAAAAAATTATTGGTTTCTAACGGTGACAATTTTTTTCCATGTTTACAAATTCACTGATATGGCTCTAATCAAAATACTAATTAACGTGGCGCCTTGAAACTTAAAACAATGTTTTATAAGGTTGCCACTTTTCACCAAAATATTTTTTTTCAAACTACTGGCACCATCTATACTTCTGGTCGACTAGTTTTAGGACCGCCCTCTTTATCATTCAGTCTTGGACAAAAGAAATTGGTCATCATTTATCGGTATGGCTCTCCATTGAAGATGGTAACAATTGCATCATAGTTTTCGAGGAATCACGGACCGATGATGCCGCCGGCCCACAATCCACACCCCACTATGACTTTATATAGATGCATTGCCATTTGGTGGACTTCATGTGGATTGATATCGCCCGAAATGTGGCAATTTAGCTTGTTGATATAGTCCTTCATCAAAAAATGGGCCTCATCGCAAAATGAATGAAACGCATGCAACAAATATTGACAACAAAGTTTACTTAATTGTTTACACGAGATGAACTACACTGTGTGTAATTTTTTAAGTCATGGAAATATAACCATATGCGGACACCACTACGTGATAAAAGACCAAAAAAGAGACCCGTGTCTCCCAGTTTGGCTCAAAGTCATGCACTTTTTTTATGGGCCCCAAAGGTTTGGGGCCTTGGTGTCATTTTTGCAAAAATGTGATCAGTTCGGAATTTTGATTTGCTCTCTGAGGAAAAGTTGTAGCTCCTATCATAAAGAACAAAACTTGTGAACGTATAAAATCAAAAAAACTTCACCTTCAAGGTCAGAATCGCAAAAAAACTTAAAAAAAATCGATTTTTTCTTTTTCCCCTGTTCAGGTCCATATATAGCAAACCATTCAAAATTCAAGGAAACAACCAACTACAAGCATGTACCTAAGATCTTAGTAAACAACTTTCTACAACATATGAACTTCCTAGGAATGATTCTTAACACCGTTTAGGTAGTGCTTAGGTAGCATTTAGGAAGGCGCAAAAGTGAAAAATTTCTCGAACATTTTTTAATTCCACTGTGTGTAATTTTTTAAGTCATGGAAATATAACCATATACTGACACCACAACGTGATAAAATACCAAAATAAAGACCCGTGTTTGCCCAAAGTCATCGACTTTATATTTTATGGGCCCCCAAAAATTTGAGCCTGGATGTCATTCTTGCAAAAAAGTGATCATTTTGTCAGGCTCATATCTTGGAAATCGTTAGGAATTTTGACTTACTCTCTGAGGGAAGGTTGTAGCTCTTGTCACAGGGAACAAAACTTGTGAACATATAAAATCCAAAAAACTTGATCTTCAAGGTCAAATTGCAAAAACTTTAAAAAACTCGATTTTTTTAACCTTTTTTCCCTTGTTCAGGTCCATAGGTAGCAAACCGTGCAAAATTCAAGGAAGTACATAACTTTCTAGAACATCTGAACTTCCTAGGAATGACTCTTAACATCGTTTACTTCAACATTGAGTACTATGCTATCTCACCGACCGCAGCAGCACAGGCAATGCAGTAAGCTCAGCACGCGCAACAAGGGACGTAGCACACAATATAAGAATTATTCGTAGGAAGTTCAGATTTGTAATGTTATTTGAAGGAATTGCCAGATGTACAGTGCATATACAGACGTCAAAGTGACAGTCATATTGTTTTAGTTCTTTTTCGTTTTGAATATTCATTCTCAGTTTAGCATTCGAAGCATAAGCCTCTTAGTGGAAAACCAAATAAATTAAAAAAAAAGCAGAATAAACGTGTCGCATTAACCTCACTACAGATTATTCTTTTAAAAACATGAAAAATATATAAACAAATATTGGAATTTTAGTACTCGGAGGACAAAAAATGTACCAAAACAAATTTTGGTTAGTACTGAAATGGCAATGCCCTTTTACAACCCTGATGCCTGGTGGATACTGGTTTTTTCATTTCATCAATTCCACTGTATTGACAGTGGCAACAGTTCTGTTATATTTCTTGAAATGTGTTAGCGTGTAAATTAAGTGACAGCGAATTCGTTCACAAGCTAATTACAAGATTCTCGTGTTAAGCATAAATTTCACATAACATTTATTTTAATTTATTTGCCCAGTTTTTTCTTCTATGAATGATAACGTTTTTCGTGCGTGAAATACATATTGTTGTGTTTGCACAGGTAATTGTCTGTCACAAATTGTCAAGTTACTGTTTCAATACATTGTTAATTTATTTGAATGCAATTTTCGGATTTTCATGTAACGAATACGAGTATTACATGATTATCATCATCATGATTATTATGATAAAAATATTTCATATATTTTTCTTCTTTTCTTTACAGGTAAGATGAAATATTTCTAATGATATGTCACCACATTTATGTGCATGTAAGTCATTAAATTTAATTTATATTTTTCATACCTTGAAAAGGGTGTCTCAGTAAAGATGCACTTTTTAATTTTAAAATAAAAACACGTAATTTTTGAGATAGTTGTGATTTTTTCATCGGATTGTATAGAAGACATGTTCCGATTAAGTATGGTATAAAATATCTGTCAAATGGCCCCCATGGCTCTGATGACAGGCCACTACTCGTTTCAAGAAATATTCCATGACTGTTTCATAGGGATTTGGCTGTATTTCCCCGATGACGCGTTGGATCTCGGATTTGGGCTGAAGAATTATTTCTGGTTTTTTCGCCTAAACCCGAGATTTAACAAAACCCCAAAGAAAGAATTCGCACGGAGTTAAATCGCATGATCTTGGTGGCCAGTTGACATCAGAATTTCTTGGGATAATTTGTTCTGGAATTCGTTGCTGCAATAAATCGATTGTTTCATGCGCGGTGTGGTAGGTGGCGCCGTCTTGCTGAAACCACATGTTGTTCAGAATAATGACTTTCAGTTGAGGCCACAAGAACTCCGTTATCATGTTCCCATAACGAATGCCGTTCACATTCACTGCAATTTCGGTCTCATCTTCAAAAAAGTAAGGCCCAATTACTATTGATGCACAGAATCTAGGAACCGGTTCTGCAGAACCGTTCTTCAGTTCTGTTAGAATCGACCGGTACGTTGTCTTCGAATTGTGTGACCGTCGGTAATGCAATGGCTACTGTGCGCAGCTCTTGTGCATGAGAACGTGGGTTCGATCTTCTCAAAATGCTTTTCAAAATACCGTTCGGAACCGGTGTCCCAATCAGTGAGTGAAAAATTCGAAAGCGCACATCTTAATGGTTGTGAGAAGCTCTCCCCAATACCTTCATGGCATGTAATGGGAAACGGTGTTTTGTCCTTCGAATGGTTGACACTTTAGATGCACTTTCTCGACTGAGAATTCTGGGGAATTTGCGAGCGGTCTCAGCAGAACTTTCCACATTTTTGTAATAAGATTTCACAATTATAAGACGTTCTTCTTTCGCAATGCGATCCATTTTTAATAATCTGAATAAACATATGTAACAGCAGCCGAATTTCAGAGTTGCCATTTGCACAAAAACAAAATTTAAAAAGTGCAATCTTATTGAGACACTTTTTACTTTCATACAGCCAACATGCGAGCTTCCTCCCAAAGAGCCAGGGTTAGTACGATGACATATGCAAAGTGTATTACCCAGCTAAATGTTGTTATTAGCCTGTCTGTGTTCGAGGGCTTTTTTTGTAATGTGACATGACAGGGTCTCTTCCTATGTCCTTTCAGAATTTCGAATTTCATCTTTACAATACGTGATCCTTTCTTCCTCCCTTTACATCTCATGTATATTTTGTTATATGTTAACAAACATGTTTATACAGGTGGCGCAAAAGTAAACTTCCGATGTTTTTTGGCTGTAATTTAAAAACAAAAATTAAAAACTTTGATTCTTCTTGTGGATTATTTTTATTTGGTCTTTTAATTTTTTTTACATCAAGTCGAGAATATGATGTCATGTAAATGGCCGCCGCCACAGTTGATTGTCATTTGAGCCCTTTTTATGGCATTTTCCATCACTTTGGCCAAAACTTCCGGCGATACGTCCTCATATTCTTGACGGATATTGTCTTTAAGAGCTGCAAGAGTCTGAGGCTTGTTGACATAAACCCGCGACTTCAAAAAGCCCCACAAAAAGAAGTCTGGAGCGGTCAAATCAGGCGATCTTGCTGGCCAGTGCAAATCGCCAAAACGGGAGATTAGGCGCCCGGGAAACGCATCCTTCAGCATATCGGTTGTGGCACGTGCAGTGTGTGCCGTTACACCGTCCTGTTGGAACCACATGTTTTCCAATCCCAATTCATCAAGTTGCGGCAAAAAGAACTCGTTGATCATTGCTCTGTAGCGCTCACCATTCACAGTAACCGTTTGGCCCGCGACGTCTTCGAGGAAAAAAGGTCCGATGACTCCTCCAGCGAAAACAGCACACCATACAGTGACTTTGAGTGGGTTACACGCGGATTTTCAGTGCCCCAGAAGCGTAAATTTTGCTTATTTACGTACCCGCTAAGATGGAAATGGGCCTCATCACTCATGATTATTTTTGATGAAAAATCATCTTCCTCTTGGTGGTGATTAAGGATGGCTTGAGCGTATGTTAGACGCGATTTGTGGTCAGCAGCTAACAGCTGATGCACCGTCTGGACTTTGTACGGAAACATCTTCAAATCTTGTACCAAAATTCGCTGTCAACACCGTCGACTGATACCCATTTGCGTGGCACGTCGTCTGGTCGATGTCGACGGCGCATCCATGACATCCTCGGCTACAGCAGCAATATTCTCTGCAGAACGGCTACTCCGGGGTCTGCCACGCCTGGCAACATCTCGTGTTGTGCCAGTCTCTTCAAGACGAGCGGCTAAAAGTCGCAGTGTTTCACCAGTAGGCGTTGGACGGTCAGGAAATCTGCGACGAAATGCACGTTGTGCCAAAGTCACCGACCGATTATTGGTCAAATAAATAGTCAGCAATCTTCCGCGTTCTGGAGCAGTGTAGCATAACATTGTTTATTAACGTGTATTTCGCATGTGTTTACTACACAAATGTGAAAACAGAACTGACATTAGGGGCCAATCGCAAAATTTATAGCATTTTCTGATAGGAGGATTACTTTTGCGCCACCTTGTATATTTTGTTTGTTAGAAACTATGTACCCTTTCCCTTCCTGGGATGTAATCGAAAACCATTTTTTTGTTTTTTTTTTATAAATGTTAATAAATAATGTAAATTAACAGATACTCGCGCTCGAAAGCTTCCGTAAAAGCATCAACTATTTATTTGACTTTTCAGAATGTTAAGAATTTTTGAAAAGAAATTTGTAAACAATGCTATCGAAGAACACGTCTCTGGAGCAGCGAGAAGTACATGCAGCAATCAGCAACAAACGGGCTGTACACGATGCAACATGCAACATTTTTTCGTCATTCCAATACTTAGCTTTTAAATTGCATTCATTGAGTGATTTAATTCGATAATGGTAGAAAGCATCATGTACGTTTAAACATAGCAGTCTTGGTCGCCTTGGAGGGGAAAATAAACATCTGACCCTCTGTCTGTAGTTGTGGTAGGGGAGAAAAACATGGGAAAGACATTTTAATCCCCAAAAAGCAGATGGTTTCATGGAATGATAAAACGAGTACGAATTCATTTGTTTGCTACTGGTTTTTTGTTTTGAGTCACCCAGAAATAAAATGTACATGCCAAGGAAGGATGCCAAAATTAAGTTCCTCTTTTGTCGAAAAATTACTAACAATGACACGGAAAGTAATTTCATTTCAATGGGATATGATAATATATATTTTATTCCAATAGGAAGAAGGGATATGTCCGGTTGCACAGTGGTGACGATTTGAAAAAAGCACGGTTATAATATGACAACATTTAAAGTATTGTTCTGATCATTTACGAATGTACCAGACATTTGGAGAGAATGAGTCAGGCTTTCAGAAGATTGCATTGTCAATCCAGTGTCAAAACAGGTGCTGCCACAAGGTGTCAAAGTTGACCACTTTGATGCTGTTGTAAATTTCAAAGCCTGATACTTCTACCCTTATAGGCCGATTACAAAGATTTTTTATTTCTGAAAATCTACTATGCCAGACACACAAAAAATATGCAAATGGCTACGGAATATCTTGTTTCGTTATTAAGCTTTTCTCTATCAAAGATTAAAAGTGTCAATTTTTTCTTTGACTTTTTTTAGTTTTTTGTTAATAACTCGGTCATTTGAGGGAAAGGAATATTTCTGAAAACACCACTAAATTGAAAGCACTTCAATGAAGTATACGTTGTAAAATTATTAAGTCATCGCAAAGCTTTTGGAAATGTCACTGTCTCAAATTTAGCATTTTTCCAACCTGTAAAAAACAATCTTTTCCCGAAAAGGCACCATGATTCATTTAGTATTGTCTTTAGCGTTTTCCAAGGAACCCATACAATTTTTTTAATTTTTCAGAAAGAATAGGCTTTGACAAGTCTATTTGAAGTAAAATTGTGACCATTTCGAAATGCACCCTGCAGTTAGCATTATCTGAAAATGTGAAATTTTTTAACAAATTTTTCAATTTCGATGTTTGGCAAAAATTTTGCCCGGGGGTTTTTTATTTATTATATTTTAATGTAGATTGAAATGTCCCTTAATACACGCCAAGAATGAAATAGATCCTATGCATAAATGAGCTCAAGATAGCTTAATATGTGAAAAATTTCGAATTTTCATAGGAAATTTGTTTGGGATTAAAAATACACGCTGAAAATTTTGAATTTTTTTGTTGTTTGAACGAAATTATAACGTGTTTGTAGGTTGTCGGAAATATAGTATGCTTGTGTCCAAACACATTGTGGTTGCTATTCAACATAACATGTTAGGGACACAATGATTAATAGGTTATAATATATACATATGTATTTGTGAGCCAAATGTCGCTTTGTTTGTTTGAAAGTGCTAAAAACAAAAATGTGACATACATTCAAGAATCAAAACAGCAGCAGATCTTCAATTCACGAAAACAGTGTTTGCAAACATGTGCATGGTTCCTGTAATAATATTAGTATTTACAATTTGGAAAAAAGATTTAATTGGATTTAATTGGCGGTGCACTGATCTATTACATGTGAAAACATTATTAAGATTCCGTGAATAAGCTCTTATATACTTTAAATCAAATTTTTAAAAAAATTTTCCGAAATTATTTATTTTGAGTTTTTTTCATATTTTTTCCAAAAGCTTTAAAGAAATTTTGGAATTGTGGATAGCTCTGTGGATAGTTTTATAGAAGAGAAGTTTACCTTTCCAACAGTGTATAATATGTCTGTGTTCGGTATTTGTACCCTGCCGATTACATCGTTCAGTATGGCATTGGCAAACACTTCATATATTTCCCAGATGTCATTCGAATTTTCATAGGAAATTTGTTTGGGATTAAAAACACAAGATGAAAACTTTGACTTTTTTGTTGTTTGGACGCAATCATAACGTGTTTATAGCTGGTTGCAAATATAGTATACTTGTGTCCAAACACATTGTGTTTGTTCTTCAACATAACATGTTTGGGACACAATGATTAATAGGTTATAATATATATGTATTTGTGAGCCAAATGTCGCTTTGTTTGTTTAAAACTGCTAAAAACAAAAATGTGACAGACAATAAGGAAATAAAAAGCAGCAGATCTTCAATTCACGAAAACAATGTTTGCAAACGGGTGCGTGGTTCCTGCAATATGTTGCTGGGACCGTAATTTATGGTTTGGGATAATAAAATACGTCGAACTTGCCTAATTTTGGCGAAGTTCTCTTCAAATTCTACCTGCAGTTACACATTCTGTGCTCTTGTTTGCTCAATTCTGTAAGACTGATTTTCCTCAATTCTGAAAGCTTGAATATGAAAGCCTGTCTAGTATATTCCGAAATGATCAGAACATTACTTTAAAAGTTGTGATATTATTACCGTGGTTTTTCCAATCGGCCCCACTGTGCGTTGGAAACAGATACAAATTCTTGAATATCTTTTGTTTATTTGAAAGGCCTGTCAATGGCATTATGTGGCATCCATCACATAGCCGCGGGGTATTCGCTGGGTGGCGCGCAGGTCCAATTTTCGATGACTCTGGCTCGATGGATCAGACTAAATTTGAGCGATGGCACGGGTTGGCTTTACAAATCAACATTACAAATCATCGAATGTATGAAACTATTCATTGCTTCAATGAATATTTACGTTGTGCTCATGAGTTTTGTGCATAGACTGGCTTTTGATGAAACTTTTGTATCTAGTGTATGGAAATTAAGATGAGTACTGAGTGAAATGAGTAAAATATTTACATTGTGGCGTTGAATTTTCTGCGAAGGCTGGATTTTGATGAAACTTTTGTTTAGGGCGCATAAAATTTTAATTGGTTCAATGAATATATGCATTGCGGTGTTAGAGTTTATGCTTCGTCTGTGTTTTTATTAAACATGGAATATGTTGCAAGATATTTAGGAAAAGCTTAGTTTTAAGGATAAATTCTCTTATTGGAATGATCATATTGGTGTTAATAATCTTTTTTATAGATAGTATCAGTCATTGATTTCATTTTATTTGAGGTTTCATTGACAACTTAATCCATTTTATTTGCAAACCTTAATTTTTGTGAACTTTTTGTGCCAAACAAAACTAAATTTATCATCACTGTTTCATTACTTCAGCGTTTTTTTTTTGTTTTTGTTTTTTTTTTTGTTATCCTTTGGATTTTGGTTTGTCAGTTCCCCTTCATGCATTTGAATAAGTATTCGTTGACGTCGTTTTCCTCAAATGACAAAGCCCGGCAGCTACAACATCACCCAACGCAGAGTAATTTAATATCCTCTAATCGATGCGCTGCAACAGAAACAGAAACAAATGCGTCTGGCCAAACACCGAGGTGAAGATTGTTTTGACAATCAGTCAATACACGTTATTTGGACTGAACTGAATGTCCTCAGACATCTTTAAAAGCCAAACATTAATTTCGAAGACCTTTATTCCATTTCTCGATTCTACTGACTGCTTTTGGTTGCGAAGGACTGAACGGGCATCTTACAAACGGCGGAGTAGCAATGGCATGGCAACGGAAAATTTTTAATATAAACGACAGTTTGCCCTCCAATAACACGGTAGATGATGTGGTGTTAATCCTGCAATTAATCTTGATTGTCCTGTAAAATTATCACTTCAATGCATACAATCATTTCCATGACTTAACATACCATATGTAAGGATTCGGTGTTGTTACAGTCATACCTGTACATTGATTTAAAATGAAGATAACAACAATGTTGATGATGACGTTTTGACTTTAGTGATAATGATGACAATGACGCTTATTATGCGACAAAGGCAAAAGAGGATAGGTGATGTAGTGTATGCGGAGGTATATGCACATGCATCCAACGTACGAAATTTATGGTCGAGTGGTGTTTGGATCGCGTGTCAATATTATAAACATAACTAAGAAGCAGCACTGCCTTACAGTCGGTTCGTAAAGATTGCTTTTATAATTGGTTAACGGGATAATTAGAATGACAAATACCCGCGAATGTTGAGATTTAACATAAGTTCAATGAACTGTGCAAAAGCAATTCAAAGCCAAATTAAAGGCCGATCTGGTATAAATGATTCCTAGGCAAGGGAAAAAAGTTTAGAGCTCGTTCGGCGCAAATATATTTATTTTGCACCAACAATTTTTCGTTCATGGCTTCTCAATTATAGTCATCATAGATCCCTCTTGTTGGAAATAAATGTTGTCGATGTTGTCGAGATTATGGGCTTCAATTTCAGGCAGATAATAGTCCTTTATAGCGGCGCAATAACGGGAGCCATTCACAGTTACGTTCCTGACGGGGTCATATTTTTTAAGAAATATGGACTAATGACACCACCAGCCTATAATCTACACCACACCGTTGCTTTGTCTGGATGTAATAGCAGCTCTTGAACCTCTTCAGGTTAGTCCTCAAGCGAAATACAGCAATTTTCCGTATTTACGTAGCCATTGGTCGCAAATGCGCTTCATTGCTTAACAACTTTTTGGTCGAAATAATTGCATCTCCTTCAAGCTTTCGTGGAGCCGAAAGACTAATGATATGCAGGGCTAAGTCTTTCCATGATTAAATATCAATCAATACTACACAAAAGTACCGTGACCGTTTGACAGTTTGGTCTGTTAATATTTTTTCGGCTTCCCGCTACATAAGTCATGGCTGAGTACACCGCTCCAACTCCATTTCATTATATTGATTACTTAGGTGGGCTCAAAAACCCAGAGGGGTCAAAGGCCTTACAAAATGAGGAAAATGTGTTTGGCTCGATCTTTAGTCTTTCTCCTCCAGTTTGTAACACCAAGCTCTTGCAGGCAATAGTTCACCTGGTCTTTCCATCAAACTCTTAGTCGTCCTATTTTTCGATGTCCTTCGAATACGTCGTGCAATATTATTCGCCCTGGTTTATTCTGATACATTCTACTTGCATGGCCTAGTGTAAACGCGTTATTTTGATATGAATAACTACGTCGATATCGGGATACAGATTATACAGCTCGTGGTTCACTGCTATAGCAGCTTATATTTTTCGGAGCATTTTACTCTCGAAGACTTCCAGTGATGTTTCATTAGCGTGCGATATGATCCAGCATTTTGCGCCATATAGCAAGACAGGTTGTCTGAGAGTCTAATATAGTTGGATCTTCATTTCTCAAGAGAGGGTCTTATCTCTGAAGTACTTGCTTAGTCCGAAATAACACCTGTTTGCAAGCACAATTCTCCGTTTGATTTCTAGACTGCCTTGAATGCTTTTGTTTACAGCAGATCCGACGTATATTAATTTGTTCACTACCTCGAAATTACTCCGGTTATCAACGTTCACCATTTCCTCCAATTAATAATTTTGCTTAAAATAAAATAAAAATAAATGGTTTCCCATTACATCCCATGAAGGAACTGGGGAGAGCTTCTCACAACCAGCGAGCTGTGCGTTTTCTAGTTTTATACTCACTGATTGGGACCTACTGTGTTTACACCGATTCCGAAAAGTATTTTGAGAAGCTTTTTCATGGCTAAATACTCGATAGTTTCGCCGTCACTAGCCAGGTGACCGCCGCCGAAACAAATTTAAGGCGGTCAATGTAGGAATCTCTCATGTACAAGAGACGGGCAGACTAACCATTGCACCACCGACAGCCACTTATCTTTGTCTTGTCCGTGTTTACTACCAAACCCACTTTGACCAATTCCTTCTTAATTACCGAAAATACTGCAGTAACATTTCAGCATATTCGCGCACCGTGTGACTTTTGCTACTGATGGTTTTATTCGTATTGACTGCAGCTTTTCTCACGATGATCTCAATTAATATGTTGAAGAGATCGCATTATAGGGTGTCGCCCTGCCTGACGCCTCGCCTCGTAATAAATGGCTCGGCGAGATCTTTACCAATATTTACTGAGGATTTCGTGTCGTTCAGTGCCATTCTATAGAGGCGTGTCAGTTTACCAGGAATGCCAAGCTCCGACATAGCTTGGTACAGTTTTCCCCGTATTGGCCTATCGAAAGCGGCTTATAGTCTACAAAGAGTTGATAGTTATCGATTTGTTTTTCGTGGGTTTTCGCCAGAAATTGTCGTAATGTGAATATCGGTACGATACTTGACTTTCCAGGCCTGAAGCCTGATGGAAAGATCCGATCAGATCTAGAACAAGCGGCTTTAGTCTCTCGCACATTACGTCAGAGTGGACCTTGTTTGCGGTGGATAAAAGGCTTATTCCACTATAGTTGGTACTTACACTCGGGTCGCCTTTTTTGAAAACAGCAAGTTTGCTCTAATTCAAAATTGTTGCAAACGTTTTTCGTTTCTCGTAAAAGCTTTTTTGAGTTTGGGTTTAGTATTGGTTTTGCTGTTGCAAAGGAAAAAACAGTTGACTGAAACACTTTTTTTGTTTCCCGCAAAAATTTCTGTATGTTTCACTTGAGCAAATTATTTGTGTATTTCATTAGACTTTAAATCAAATTTTAGTTGGAAAGTATTGTTCTGGATGTTTTCGTACTAGTGTATGAGGAAATAATTCTCATTAGGTTGAAGTTTCTTTTTCCCTAGACCTACAGATCAAATTATTTCAAAAGAGGTTGTAACAACCAGTCATTCTGTTGTTGCCACCGTATTACAATTGCCACAACCGAATTGAGGTTGCCACGACTGATTTAGTACCCACATGTGAAATTCAGTTAAAATAACTTGTAATAGGTTGTGGCAAACTATAATGCAGTAGTGACAACCTCTAAAAGTTGTCACAAAAATCCAATGCAGTTGTGACAACCTCAAATTAGATTGTGCTGACATGTAATTTAAGTGTGACAACCTCTAAATTTGATTGCGGCTAATACGATTATTTTTTCTGTGGGGTGTATAAGGTGTGATAATTTATGTACCCACAAACTTGCGAAGAAGGGTGAGATGTGTTTGTAGGCATTGAAATAGCTTAAGGCCCAACCATCCACCATAATAGTCAATATATCAATTTTCCAAATTCAAATATAAGGGCAATTGAGTTGACAAATGTCGTGTTTGATTTGAGTATCAATGTTTTTCTTTGTATCTAGGCCGTGAGCCCTCATAGGGCTAAAGCTAATGAAGATCCAAAATCGATAGCACGATTACATTTATTGCAACCGACTGTAAAATACAATTTTTGCGTTTACACTTTTGTTCGTTTTTCATATATTTTAGACATATTTATTGTACATGGAACATGGATCCATAAGATGTGCATTAGGGTATACTGAAAAAGGTTTTTCTTGGAATTCCAAATTTGGGGGTATCTCAGATGATACGCATTGAAAAAGTGATTACGGAAGTTGAAACGTTTATTTCGGTGCATGTACTTCTGGACCCCTGCATCCGGTTGAAGTTTCTATTTCTAGAGTATTGTTTCGGTCAATATTGCGTTTAAACCAGTACTGGGGAGTCGGAGTCTTGTAGTCGAGCTCTGGGTTATTTTCCTGGTGTAGGTGTCGAAGTTGTAGTCTTAAAAGTTTTGAACGACTCCGACTCCAAGTTTAGGATTTCCATCAAGAGTCTAAATTTTTTAAAGTAATAATTTGTTGGCCGATTTTTTCGGTTAATATATGTACATTGTTACACCGCATTACATAAAATCACTTTTATTTAGGTCTAAGTCGATTTGTCGTGGGTTTCTTGGATTCTCCTGCAATGACTGTTATTATTGTTAAATTCTTGATGTCGTTGAAAATGTTCCAAATCACATCTAAATTATACTTGTAACTAGACAACTGAAGTGCTGGACATTTACAATAATAATCGAACTTTAAACTTTTTTTCCGATTCAAGACTTTAGGCGCTATATTTGGAAAAGTGTATATGTGTATGTATATGTTGTTTTGAATATGCAATCACCTATTTTATTTAGAAAATAGTTCCTCTAAAACAAAATGCATATATGTGTGCTGGGCTGCCAACAATAGCATATTAAAGTTATTGATATCTTCGAAAATAGGTTTATTTAATATCGAAGACGGCGTGGAGTCGTGTATTTTCACAATGGTGGAGTCGGAGCGGAGTCGTGAATTTTTCAATTGCTGGAGTCCAAGTTATCCAATTTTGGACAGACTTCAAACGACGTAAAATAAAATCAATACTAAATAAATATTAAATAAAATAAATATTCATTTAAATAAAATATCCATTGCATCACATGAAGGGACATATTTTAGTGGGCTGTGCGCTTTCTAGTTTTTAATATCAGTGACTGGTACCCACTGTTTTACACAGGTTTCGAGTGGTTTATTTGAGAAACTCTATCAAGGCTAATTAGTGGTGCCGCCTATAAGCGAGGTGACTGTCATCGAAAGAAATAAAGGGTGTCTCAGTAAGAATGCACTTTTTCATTTTAAACTAAAAACACGTATTTTTTGAGATAGTTGTGATTTTTTTATTGGATTGTAAAGAAGTCATGTTCCGAATAAGAATGGAATATAATATTCGTCAAATAGCCCCAACGGCTCTGATGACAAGCCATTACTCTTTTCATGAAGTTTTCCATGACTTTTTCACAAAGGTGTGGCAGTATTTTATCGATAACGAGTTGGATCTCGGAATTGAGCTCAGGAATTGCTTCTGGTTTATTCGCATAAACCCGAGATTTCACAAAACCCCAAACAAAGAAATCGCACAGCGTTAAATCGCATGATCTTGGTGGCCAGTTGACATCAGAATTTCTTGGGACAATTTGTTCTGGAAATCGTTGCTACAATAAATCGATTGTTTAATGCGCGGTTTGTCAGATGGCGCCGTCTTGCTGAATCCACATGTTGTCTAGACCCATCACATCCAATTGAGGCCACAAGAACTCCGTTATCATATTTCTGTAAAGAATGCCGTTTACAGTCTCTGCAATTTCGGCCTCATCTTTAAAAAAGTAAGGCCCCATCACGCCGCCTGACCAAAATCCGCACCAGACAGTTGCTCGTTGCAGGTGCATTTGTTTCTCACACAATTTTGTGTATTCATGAAGCCATTCAGATGGAAATGCGCTTGATTGGAGAATATGACTTTTTTTGAAAAATTGGCATTGACTTCACTTTACTCCATTACCCACTGAACGAATTGCCGGCACTTTTAATGGTCTGCTGGTTTAAGCTCCTGAGAAAGCTGAATTTTTACGCATGAAGATTCGCTACGTAGAAATTCGTGAAATTTGAAGTTGTTGAGAACGATGAGGAATTGATGTTTTCGGGTTTCCGGCGACACTCTCATTTACATTGACGAACAGGAGTTTTACCCAGTTTCTTCAAATTTTTTGACCAGTCTTCGAATGGTTGTCGCATTAGGTGCTCTTTCTCGAGTGAAAATTCTTGTAAGTTTGCGAGCGGTCTCAGCATAATTTTCCAAATTTTTGTAACAAGTCTCCATTTTTAATAATCGGAATAAACATATGTGACAGCATCCAAATTTCAGAGTTGCCACATGCACAAAAAAAATATAAAAAATAAAATAAATAGTCTCCCATTACATCCCATGAAGGGACCGGGGAGAACTTCTCACAATCACTGAGCTGTGCGCTTTCCAGTTTTCACTCACTGATTGGGACCTACTGTTTTACACCGATTCCGAACGGTATTTTGAGAAGCTTTTTCATGGCTATATACTCGATAGTGTCGCCGTCACTATGCGAGGTGACCGCCGCCGAAAGAAATTTGAAGGTGGTCAGAGCAGGGTTCGAACCCAGGATCTCATGTACAAGAGCCGCGCACACTAACCATTGCACCACCACAAAAAAAATTATACTAAATTTAAAAAGTGCAATCTTTCCGAGACATCCTTTATAAGTTGATCAGAGCAAGAATCGAACATACGGTCTCATGTACAAAAGTCGTGCACACTAACAATAGCACCCGCGACGGCCACTCAAACGAGGTATATGGAGGAGAAATATTTTTAAAATGTTGACGTCGTCCGACTTTTCCAACAATCAATCTTATTTTTCTCCTAATTTTTGTTGTGTTTTATATGAAAATTCTTTAAAATGTTAAAAAATATTATTTAAAGGGAATTCGGGAATATAAAATTATTTGTATTCTTTTGATATTTTGCGAGTTTTCAATTTTTACAGCAGGAATTCCACTATGATTTCGATTTGAAAATTAACCCGTGAAAATAATAATGTATGAAAATTTTAAAAATATATTTACCCTTCTGCGCTAGTCCCTAACACTACGTTTGACCACAAAAAAATTACCTTTTTTTAAAAAAGGCACCAGAATATGCAACTTCAACTGACGTCTAGTAGGGGGCTATTGCATCCCTGCAAAAATTCAAGTTTAGCGTTCCCACAATCAGCTCATTAATTGCGAATCGTGTGAAATTCCGAAAAGATTGAAATTCAAAACTAAAACTGTTTTTCAGTACACCCTACTGTTCATACGTGGAAGCTAAGAAAAGTTGTTATCAAAAATTTTAGATTAAAAGAAAAGATGTTTATAAATTTTTTTGGAAACAAAAAATTTTTTTTCGTGTAATTTCAATTATCTAGAGTATTGATTTTTTGTTTTTTTTTTTAATTTTACACTTAATCTTGTAATTTTTTTGCCCGTTTGTTTCTTTTTGTTTCTAATCTCTTTTTATTCATTACTGTCCGCATCGATTAAATGTCAGTTTTCTTTTACTAGTGCTGGTGTTAATGGCCCAAGTTATGTCTGCCAATGTTAGCCAAGATGAAAGACAAATTAAATGAAAAATATGCAAAGAGCTTATTTCCATAAACACACCCTAATAAAAATATCAGTTCAATAGTATAAATGAATTTTAAAATATTGTGATTATATACTAATGAATTTGTATGCAGTCTGGAGACTGACGTTCGAATCAATTCCACTTGTTGATAATTGTATAAGAAAATAATACTTTTAATCGGAAAGTCGAGTCTTTTCCCTTTTCCCAGGAACATTTAGAGAATATAAAAATGTAAAAAAATTGGTCCGAATTTCAGCCGTGGTTCTCGTCTTAAAAGTTGTACTTATATCTGTGGCGAAACCGAGAAACTACTTCCACATGTGTATTTTAAAATTTTGTAGGTGATCATTCTAGGTGAAGTTCTAATCAGATAAGTCACAAATCTTTGAAATATTTCAAAAACAAAACGAAAACTGTGTCTGGCAGTAACTGCGATTACGGCGGTCATTTTCGTATTCTCAATCATGTTTTTGCTCTAAAGTCGTTACTCCGTTTTAAACAAAATAAATGGTTTCCCATTACATCCCATGAAGGGACCGGGGATAACTTCTCACATTGACTGAGCTGTGCGCTTTCCAGTTTTCACTCACTGATTGGGACCTACAGTTTTACACTGATTCCGAACGGTATTTTGAGAAGCTTTTTCATGGCTATATACTCGATAGTGTCGCCGTCACTATGCGAGGTGACCGCCGCCGAAAGAAATTTTTTGAAGGTGGTCAGAGCAGGGTTCAAACCCAGGATCTCATATACAAGAGCCGCGCACACTGACCATTGCACCACCGATGTTTATTCCGTTTAGACTCAGATATTATTTAACAAAAAATCGAAATATTTTGGTAGTTAAAACTAAGAATTAATTAAAATTTTTAGTTAAATATTAAATTTCGCTGAAAAATATCGCCCCCAGCAGCATTTTGCAGGAACCATGCACATGTTTGCAAGCATTGCTTTCTTGAATTGAAGATCTGCTGCTGTTTGTTTCTATATTGTGACAGACAGCAGTGTTTTCAGCAGTTTTCAATAAACAAACCCATATTTGGGTCACAAACACATATATTATAACCTATTAATCATTGTGTCCCAAACATGTTATATTGAATAGCAAACACAATGTGTTTGGACACAAGTATACTGTATTTGTAGCAAGCTACAAAAACGTTATATTTGCGTCCAAACAACAAAAACTTTAAAATTTTTCAGCGTGTAGTTAAATCGCAATCGTTTAAAAATTTATGCTATTTCACTATGAATCATTCGCAAAATTTATTGTCCATGTAACATCCTGGGAAAAAATGTGATATTCTACATTGATTCCGTTGCCATTAATCTGTGCATTTGTCAGACTATGATACCGAGGAGTCATTGTAGTTAATTGAACTATTTTAGTTGATTATTTCTGTACAAAAAAATTGTTTGCTTAAGATAAACTGTATTCCAAACATAAAGAAAAAATATATAAATGTTTTTCCGGCAAACAAATTACTGTTGTCGCAACAATATTTCGTTTGATATGCATACCCAGAGTTTACTGCAAACGCTGATACGTTTCAATCCTATTGAATCGAGCTTTCATATATAATTTATTGTATTTATTTTTTACTGTTACCAGTAAAGGTAGACAACTTTTGAGAACTCATATAAAACCACACACGGATGTATGTTAGTTTGTTGGAAATCAAGTTTCTTTCTAAAACAAGTTTGACAAAATATCCAAAACAAATAAAAGGTACATAGTATTAATGAAAAATTACATCTTCGTAATGCGCTTTTCATGAAAAAGCAACCAATGAATAAATTCATTCAAATTATGAATCATGTTTCATAAAACATCACTTTTATAAAAATTATTCTTTCCCAATGTCCACAAACACGAATGCGGATCCACTTCGAACTCGTTACGAGTCCGAAAAATCATAAAAAAGCGAAATGTGACTTCTCGAATTCGTTTCGAACCCGTTGCGAGTTCGTAAAAACATAAAAAAGCGAATGAGTGAAATTGCGATTTGGCGGATCCGTCTCGAACCCGTTACGAGTTCGTAAAAATATAAAAAGCGAATCAGTGAAATTGCGATTTGGCGGATCCGTCTCGAACTCGTTATGAGTCCGTAAAAACAAAAGACAGCGCATCAGTGAAATTGTGATCTGTCGGAACCGTCTCGAACCCGTTATGTGTCCGTAAAAACATAAAAAAGCGAACCATTGAAATTGTGATTTGTCGGCTCTGTCGGGAATTCATTTTATTTCCAAAAAACGAATCCGAATATGAAGTTTGTTACGAGTTCGAGACGGATACGAAAAAGTAGAAAATACGATTCGCGGTTTCGAATTACCCTATTTAGGATCTAGTAGCAAACTCTCATTGGCGGTTGTTGGGAATGATGCTATTGAAAAAATCATTAAGCTATATTTATGGAAAACCTTAGATGTAATGAGAATTCTTTAGTACGTAAATGACCACAAAAATTTCCAAACCAGGAAACATCTGGAAAAGAACTCTTGTGTTTGAGTATAGAATTTTATGAAAAAATTACCGGATTTATGAACTTTTTCTATGAATCGATCAGTATATATCGGGTTTTTCAATAAGAGCGCTACAAAAGTTTTTTTAAATAAAACAAAACCGGTTTTAGATACCAATGAAATTCTTTATTCCTGTGAAAGTACGTTCGATGCCATTATGTATGGAGCTCGATTTCTTTTGCATGGCCACCACGGGCACGCTTGCAGAAGTCCAGAGCTGAACCCATTTTTCGACGGTTTTCAAGCATAAATCGGCCGATACTGCTGCAATTTCACGTTCGATATTCGTACGAAGTTCATCAATCGTCGCTGGCTTGTTGGCATAGACCATAGACAGGAAATAATCTAACGGCGTCAAATCGCACGACCGAGGCGGCCAATCGACTGGGCCATTTCGTGAGATAACACGTTCACCAAACTTAGTTTCCAATAAATTGATTGTGGCATTCGCTGTGTGGCTTGTGCCGCCGTCCTGTTGGAATCACATGTCCTCCAAGTCCATATTATCCAATTGGGGCCAAAAATATTCGGTTATCATTGAACGGTAGCGATTCGCATTCACAGTAATATGCCGGTCTTGATCATCACGGAAGAAGTACGGCCCATAAACCGCACCAAACCGTAATTTTTTCGGGATGCAATGATGACACATGGATTACGTGTGGATTGCTGTCTGACCAATAACGCATATTTTGTTTATTGATAAAGCCATTCAGCCAGAAATGAGCCGACCATAAATTGGACGTAGCACTCTTAAAGTTGAGGCCACTGACTCCAAATTTCGGCAGTAAATTTTAATAATTTGGACTCGTTGTTGGCTCGTATATCTTTCCATGATGAAATGGCAAACCTTACTGAAGAGAAATGTCAAAAGGGCGGAAAAAAATATGGCGTCGTTTGCTGTCCCTATCGATTTAAGTTTGTAGCGTCTCTGTTGAAAACCCCTTTAGTTGTGAACATTTCATTAAATTTACAGAACTTTTCATAAGTTTACGAAATTTATTCATAAAATGAATGGAAAAAAAATTTTCTGAACAGATAATATGATTTTTGTTTTTTTTTTTCAATGTGATACTCTACAAACATTGTCACCCTTACTTCAGTATTTTAAGTTAAACAGACATTTTCTGCTGGTGTAAACCACAAAGATATACCTTAACAATTGCTATCAGAATTCCATGACATTGGCATATAAAACATTGACGCTAACATGTCGAAGATTATTTTGAAATTCTGGTCGTTCAACAGTGTTAGGGGTTCGAGTAAAATACGTTAAAATCAAATTATCAATAAAATATCCATCTTCCAACTATCAAGCAAATTGTATCAGACAGCAATAGTTGACACTTAAAATATTTATGTTAAATTTTAATTGGGAATTGACTTGTCTTGAATATACTGGAGCATCTTAGAATATTCCTTAAAGTAACCGCTCAAAATAAATCGTTGCCCGCAAACGAAAGTCAAGACAACTAAGCTCCGGTTAAAGAATTTATTTGCAACAAAGTAAATTTTTCTTTTTGTGGCAAACGAAAAACGAGTCATGGGCGCAGCAAAGAAATAAATATTTTCCCATTACATCCCATGAAGATCACTGTCCCTTTAGAATTCCTATTAATCAGTTAACTGTGCGCTTTCAAGTTTGTATACTCATTGTCTGGTACTTACAGTTTTTCAGCGGTTCCGAACGGTTTTTTGAGACGATTTTTCATGACCAATTACTGGATAGGTAAGGCGGTCACAGTAGGGGTGGAACCCACATTCTCATGTACAACATTCTTTTGCAAACTAACCAATGCCCTACAGACGGCCCATGTCGGTAAAATATACGACTGTAAAACGGTTGCTGCCGAGTACCCCAGATTAGAATCCATATAGAATCAAGCAATTTTTTTGTTATCTTATTGTATAAATTGTTCAATCAAAAAAAATCGTTTGGAGATAGTTAATCGAAAAAAAGGAATACTTTTGCTACAAGAATATATCATTTCCAAGGTAAACATAGCGTGGATCGCAAAAGTCTTACGTTGTCTCCAAATAAAGACATTTATCGAAAAAGAAAATACTCTTGATAGCTTTTCATCATCTACACCCTGAAAAAACTGCTCCTGTAACATTATGCCGGAACCATGTATATGTTTGCAACATCCATATACTTGCCTGCAAGTATTGTTTTCATGCTTTGAAGATCTGCTGCTTTTTTGTTTCGTTGTTGTCTGTCAGGTTTTAGTTTGCAGCTGCTTTCAACAAACAAATCAATATTTGGGTCACAAAACTTATAATATAACATTGTAATCAATGTGCTTTTAACATGTAATACTTAATAGAAAACACATTGTGTTTGTACACAAGTATGCTATATTTGCGACAAGCTACAAACACGTTATATTTGCAGCCAAACACCAAAAATCTAACATGGGATTGTTTAAATTGCATTGGATTTTAATTTGATTTACTTTATCTAATGCAAATGCAAAAGAAAGAAAACAATTATTGTTTCGCAATAACAATTAAATAATTTTGAATTTGCATTTGGTCAGGCAATGCAAATGCAGGTTGTAAAATTGGATACCACTTCTAATGAAATATTGGAATGCTTTTAATTATATTGCATTTGTTTGACTGCTGGCAATTCTGTTTTTAAAGTATTCTATATGTAGAGGTTTGTGGCTCCGGTAGGTATTGCCTGGTGGTATTTTCAAATGCATAAACCTGTACTGTATAAAATATTTGAAAACCAAAACGGCCAATATGAAGGAAATGCTTTGAAAATAAACAAAATTGAAAATGCTATTTTAATTTTTTTGGAATTTGAATTTGTAGAGGTATTTCAAGTTGAACTACAAATTATAATTCTTATCTAATTAACTTTCCCCATGTATGCCAAAACTAGACCAATTTTTCATAAAAAAAATAAAAATTGTTTCCCAATCCAATAAATAAATACAAAATAAATAATAGTTTCCTAATGAATCCCATGAAGGAACTGGGGAGAGCTTCTAACAATCACAGAGCTGTATGCTTTCTAGTTTTATATTCACTGATTGGAACGTACTGTTTTACACTGGTTCTGAATGGTAGTTTGAGAAGCTTTTTCATGGCTAAATACTTGATAATGTCGCACTCATTAAGCGATGTGACCGTCGTTGAATGAAATGTAAAGTGGTCAGAGCAGGGATCGTCCCCAAGTTCTCATGTACATGAGAATGAGCCATATAGCCACCCAAATAAGTAACAAACCTTTACCATAGAAGCTGTTTCAATTGTTCTAAAATAAACTTTAATTTACTCCAGCATTTTTATAATTCAGTAAACCATGATTAAATTTTTGAATTTTAAATATATAATGTCCTGCACGCTGGCAAATAACGGCCCCTGTAACATATTACTGGAACCATGTACATGTTTGCAAGCATGGTTTTGTGAATTGAAGACCTGCTGCACGTTTTTTCTTTAGTGTATGTCACGTTTTTTTTCAACAGTTTTCAACAAACAAAACTCCATTTGGGCCACAAATACAAATATTATAACCTATTAATCATTGTGTCCCAAACATGTTATATTGAATAGCAAACACAATGTGGTTGGCCACAAGTATTATATATTTGCGACAAGCTACAAGCACGTTATATTTGCACCCAAACAACAAAAAAACACAAATTTTTTAGCGTGTGTTTCTAGATCTCCTTGCGAAACACACGCGTTACTCGTATTTGACTGCAATTGTGTTCTTCTAAGACAATAGGTTTCGTTTGAATGACTTTTTTCCAATCGCAAATGAGACACAATACGAAGTGCACCGGCTGAAAAAAATGGACCACGCAGTTTATTGCAGGAAACATGTATATGTTTGCAAGCATTGTTTACGTGAATTAAAGATTTGGCGCTTTTTTGATACTTTGTTGTTTGTCACGTTTATGTTTTTAGCAGACTTCAACAACCAAAGCCAGATTTGGGTCACAAAAATATAAATTATAACCTCTTAATCATTGTGTCTCCAACTCGAAATATTGAATAGCAAACACAATTTGTTTGGACACAAGTATACTATATTTGCAACAAGCCAAAAAAAGGTTATATTTGAAGCCAAACAACAAAACAATACAGATTTTTCAGCGTGTAGAAATTATACTTTTTCGTTCAACTAGAAATTTCAAGATTGTGAAAGTCAGATAAAATTTCTTTCAACTAGTATACAAACGAAAGCTCTTGGGACATTATTTTTTCAAATTTTATGGAATTGAAGTTCAACCCAGGTCCCCGCCTTTATCCATCGAATTATCGCTGGAATTGCGCGAAGACGAAAAATACCTTAACATTAGGATTTGCCTTTTTGCTTTTTGTTAAACGAAAAGGGAAGCATTCAAGACTGTTGTCGCATTTGAGTACATGCGAGAGCGTGTATACATTTACGGGTTTTACACATGTCCACAAAAGTTTTCTATATTTCCCGTGACAGTAGATTGTAAGTAAAACAAATTACCAAATTCGTTTAGAAGACTAGAAATTGATTTTACGGTAAACATTTTCTATGGGAAATGTGTCAGCTTTTTCAGCAAACGTTGGGTGTTTGTAGCAAACGAAATCTGTTTGTGGCAAATGTAATTTAAAAGCGGGAAAGAGTATTAGGTACGTGTGGTCTTTGCGTTTGGAAAATAGTTTACCACAAGTGCAAAACCTTTTGTACAAAATTCATCACGTGAAAAGCAGTTGATTTTGTGCAGTCTTCTCTAAAATTTGCGGCAAACAAGATGGTTAAGATTTGGAGTAAATCGAAAACTTGAATTTTGAATTTTATGACCGATTTTATTATTTTTAGTTAATGTATGAGAAGTTCATACTACAAGCTTAGAAGGTCTAGAACATTTTTTGTTGGTTTTTTATTGGAATAATATACAATTTAGTTAAGCACACATAGTCGTACAGAATAGTTTATATAGAATTGAGTCGCTTCGATATCGGAAACGCTTGCAGACTCCTAACACACAGTCTTCTTTTTAAATTTTATATTCTCACTTAAATTTGTCAACTTTTTTCGAATCGGAAATGATGTGATGTTATTTGCACGCATTTTAATTCTTCTTTTTGCTTGATTTCGTTTCGTAACACTGTGAAATTTAAGACATTTAATATGTTATAATGTTGCGAGCATGCATGACTTAATATTTCATAATTCATTAATTCAAATTGTATTTTTAGTTCAGTTTTCATTCTTATCACCGCTCAAAAGAATGCAAGAAAAACAGAACAAAAAAACTACACTGAACTGAACGTAAGAACTGAATGCTCAACTGCATTACAAATTAATTCTAGTTGACTACGTTTATGTTGGAGAAATTCACTCCGATTTGATCAACCAGTCTTCACCTCGATACAGTCGCTTCATAGTGCATGAGTTATGGGGAAGGCAATGATCTTTTTTCCTGATTTTCCTGTTGTCCATTTCTCAGCTCAACAAGTCGATATTCTTCATTCAAATGACTACTTGTCAGATTTTCTTCAATGTAATCGAATAAATCATATTAAATGTACATAAATAAAAATGAAAAATGCTTTTGAATGCAAATAATAACAAAAAATGGTTGGAGTATAATGCGAAAATATGTCCCTCAAGCGATGTGTCTGCCTTTATCCATTAACACAAAGTAAGGGCAATCCAAAGGAATTGCATGTGATGCGAACATCCCTCTCCTCTTCATGGCAGTAGAAAGTGTTAAATACCAAATGCAAATATTTACAAATTGGCCAGGAACAAGCTAAAGACAAATACAAGCTGACACAAGGGGGAAAACACTTTGAATGCCACTTGTTGGCACTTCACAGCACCATCAGGATTGCTGCAACATGCAAGCTCCAGTGCCTGTAGAATCAACAACTGGGGGACCAAACCAAAGCCATCGGAATGGTAAATATGTAAATTTAAAGCAAACCTGGCCAAACGCAGGGGTACGTCCACAATGATGTTAATATAAATGTGTGTATTTTAATATAGTGGTTTCAAAAAGTTGGTAATTACGAAAATTGTTTGCATTCTGAGTTTTGTAATGTGCTGATACAGCAGGTTCAGATCTTAACTATAAAGATACTAGTAGTTTCTCTGCGGATAGATGTGGAATAATAATTATCTGTTTGGTAGAATATGTTAAATCAATTTAACGAAAATAATTAACAATTACATCAAGTTAATAAAAAATAATAAAATATTAAGATATTCATTCAATTTAAAAATGAAACTTTTCCTTGAGTTGCTGTTACTCTTTTGTTGAATAATTTCATTCGTTTATATGATAAAATTGTGACATTTTTCAGTTTGCACCACTTTTCGTTAAACTGATATAAATTGTAGTATAATAGAAGGATTTTGTCAAGTCTCTGAATATCTATTACATTAAAAAAAAAAATTAAATCCCAAATATGCTCTCCTACTTATACCAAAGACCGGGAATAGTTCGATGTTTCGTCGTTTTCTTCATCCCCACAGCTCAGGCAGTAATCGCGAGCTAAAATTCCTAGTCTACACGCTGAAAAATCTGTACTTTTTCTTGTTTGGATGCAAATAGACCGTGTGTTTGTAGCTTGTCGCAAATATACTATACTTTCATCCAAACACATTATGTTTGATATCCAATATTATATGTTTGAGACACAAGGATTAATATTGTAGTGCCGTTAATTTCTCAATATTTTCAAATCATTTGTAAATTATATACTTGTTTTAGTTTTTATATTTATTGGAAAAGCATGTGTATTATTTTATGTTTGTCAGTTGTTACTTAAACTTTTTCAGAAATATAATTATCTTACAACTGAACAGTCGGCTTTACAAAAATAATTTGCATTCCACCAAAATATGTTATAATATATATGTGGTTGTGCTCCAAATACAGATTTGGTTGTGACACAAATACAGCTGTGTTTGGTGCGCAGTTTACTTTAGTTCCGTTTTTGCTATGCTCTGTCGAGAGCAAAATAATAAAAGAGTGACAAAGAGAGATTGTTCTCAGCCTAAGTTAATGTTATTGCAAGTGTATAACTGTATTTTTGCATTATTCTTTCAGTCAGTCGTTCAAAAAATATTCCTGAATGCGTGTGTAAATGAATGGAATGTTTCTTATCTTGACTGATCTATTGCGTTTTAGTTTCATGCATTCAGTCCATTCAGTCCAGTAAGTATATAGAGTTTCGGAATGAAACTCCCATATGGCGCCACGAAAATATATGAGTCTTTGCAAGTAAACATGCTAATGTTTGCCTTTAAATATTTAGGACTTGTACGAATCTTTGCAAGTAAACATGCTAATGTTTGCTTTTAAATATAAGTACGTTTATGACTTTTAAATATTTGGAGTATGTTCCAAACATATACATGGTTCCTGCGGAATGTGTTTAATTGAATATGTTACAGTGGCTGTTTTTTCAGCGTGTAACCTCGTGTCAGTCTATCAAACAGCTAACATAGAAATATCCTCTCTGTAAGTGTATATCAAATATTTCGAACAATTTCGGTCATAACTTGGCCAAACTTATGGTGCTGTTTGTGCCGCCATAAACTGACAAACCGCCCATCGACATATTGCAGGAACCAAGTATGTTTTTGCAAGCATTGTTTCTAAGAATTGAATATATGCTGCTTATTTGTGTCTTTGTTGTCTGACACGTTTTTCTTTTCAGCAGTTTTCAACAAATAATGCCACGTTTGGGCCACAAAAACATGTATTATAACCTGTCAATTACTACGTCTCAAACATGTTAATATTGAGCAGCAAACACATTGTGTTTGGACACAATTGTATTATATGTAATACGAGCAACAATCACACATTTGCATCCAAACAACAAAAATATATTCGAAAAGAAATTAACCTCGATCTTGAGGTTTGAAATCGAAACTTAAAAGGTCGTATAATAAGATATATAATACACTAAACGAATAAATCGTTTACGACTATCGAAAAACGTTTACACTAAACGGTAACTATAAACCTATAAAACGCTTACCTGGTAGTAACTCTAAACTTTGTCATGCGAAGGATAGATGGTTTGGAGGCACAAAATTCAGGGCCACCAGGCACCAATAGTCAAGTTTTGACCTAAATAAAACGCTAAATTTGATATGCAGGTTTTATTTACGCTAGTATATTTACACTGAAAAACTAATTGAACATCAGCACAATGATAAAAGTTTCATCTATAGTTTTACATTAAATTGATGTAAACTTTTATTGATGCAATGAAAACTTTCCATAATTTTTTTTTTAATTTTTTCATTATCAATAAATTGAAGATTTTTTTACATCATTTCAATGAATTCTTAGAAACTTATATTTTAACTCGCGATGATTAATTTTGCTAGAATTTTCTATACAAGTAGGTCGCTAAGCTGGTATTTAATTACAACATGTCGTTTAAATTAGTTTAAACAATATACAAACTATACAAAAGGAATTGTTCTCAACCAGACATTTCCTTTCACACTATTCGTCGTGCGTTCGGTGCGATAGAGACGTAGCCAGGTGAAACTACAAAAATTTGTTGATTTAATTTGTTAACGTCGTTTTGGTGAAAAACTGTGAAATTTAAACGTATTTTTGACTTTTTTTATATATTTTATTGTTAGTATATATTTGTCGTGTATTTACACATAAATTTTAACGCACAGACCGAAATGCTGTTGCCGATTTTTTGTTGAATGGTTTGAACCATTGCCTCTATCTGGTGTTATTAAAGCGATACTTCCAACATACAACCGCCCATCTGCAGCACACCAAATATCATTAAGGAGGACTGCAGCAGAGACACCCTGAAATTTTAGTTAACGTTATTAATGCGTTGGATTGAACAAAGGTTTCAATATAATCTATGCACCAATGTTTTTATTCAATGAAATGCATTTAATCAATCGAATGTAAAATATCGTCAACTTCATGACAAATTTTCATGCAAATATCGAATAATTTTCTTAAAATTGGTCAAATAATTTCATAAATATAAACAAACGGCTACAGTTCACTTTTGTACACTTTACATCAACTCAATGAATAACATGCAATAAATTTGCGGCAACTCTGCATGCAACTGATGCACTAAGTTACATTAAATTGATGAAAGAATCTGAACAACATACACTTACTCACATATGTCCAATGCAATGAGTTGTAGGTGGGAGATTGATGAACTATTACATCAACACAATGCAAAAATTCATAATTTTCCGTTTTTCTTTCAGTGTAGAATTCGAGTCTCGTGCTTAGTGCAGAAGCTGTGGAGATGAGCAGAAGGACAAGAGCGTGCAACATCTCCTATGCTACTGCTCATCGTTATGTGTGTGTATGAAACTGTATCTGGGATCTTACTTCATGATTCATTCAGATTCAGATTTTCTTAAGAAATTATGTGAAGGACTACTAGGCTCGGTTGGGACTAATGTAAGTCTCTTCTTCAGCCACATTTTGGAAACCCGAGATGGGTTATCATATGGTTTGAATTTTACAAGGTAAAATTACAGGTTCCACAAAGGTCGCGGAACATGACGTCCCGTTGTATCACAATTGTACTTTTTGAACTAAAACTAAAACTTTTACCAGAACCTAAGACATCAATCAAATCCACTGATTTTTTGAATTTCTGACCTTAAGCCGAACTAAATTAGCTCAAAAAGGAAACCATATCACTGTTCTTTCATTTACTGGAAACAAGTTATGGTAGCTGCTACGTTTTCATAACATCTTCAACGACTTCTGCACACCCATTATAAATCGCTGACGACAAATCATCGACAGTCCAATATAAATCATCGACGTCTCTTTCATACAAATATTCTCTAAATCGTACACGATCAAATGAGCGACACTGCGCTTATTGAGTCGTTGACGACTCTGTGGGCAACAAAATGGAAGTCTTATAAATTATGTGAGCGATATCATGACAATCTTATCTTTGACGACCAACTGGCCCACAATTACGCAAATATCGTCAACGACGAGTTGTCTTCATCTCACCATGTCACAAACAAGAGTACAGTTAGCAGAAATTTGTTTCATAAATATAAACATAAGTTTAATTTTGAAATATTCACAATGAAATTGAATATAACCTTCTCAACTCAATTCTATCCAATTTCAACTTATTATTTTAAGTATCGACTGATTACGTCTCTTTTTTGGAAAAGTTATTGTGTCCCGTTAGTTGTTTTTCATATTTCTTCCCATTAGTTGTTTTTTCACATTCTTCAAGGTCAAATTGTGACAACCTAAACACAATTTCGCTCAACATGTCGCAAATAGAGTGCGACGGGTGACATTATAGGAAATTGTCGCTCATTTTTTCAACAACAATGTTCAATACACGATGAGCATAATATTTTGTCATGCAGCTGTCGTTAATGAAAATGCTCATTACAAGGTCATCAAAGACAATTTAATCGACATGGGTCGTTAGTGACAACAATCAAAAAGTCTAAAATAAATCGTTAACGACTACGTCATCTTTGGATGATTTAGCCAACTGGGGACTATCAGAGATGTTAATACCCAGGGCTGAGATGAAGTTTAGTCCAATACTGAGTACGGCTTTGCCGATTGCCACGACCACTGCTTAAAAAATAGTACTGTGATTTTTTTGATTCTTGGTCTAAAAAGTGTCTTATTTATAAATAAACTCTACATTTTGTGTGAATTCAACATAAAATGGCCATCTGTTTTTTACAGATTTTTTTCCTACAAAGTACTTACTTTTTTGAGCTCACTGTACATATGTATATGCGTTGTCTATCTATCACTTTGTCAACGGAAATATTTGCATCCAACGTCAAAGCAAATTCACCAGCTATTAACACCAACACCACAAATTACAACAACATACACACATATTTTCATTTTGTTGTTGTATCGTAATGTTTAGAAAAACCAATGTTTTTCTACTCATACCACTAAAATACTGAAAGTTTGATGGAATAAATTTATTGAGCATATCCGTTGTTGTAATAGAATTAGCAATCGTTTGACCATCATCCTCCTGGTCCAGTCCCACGTCTTTGTTGGCCACGAGTGTTGTGTAATATTTGCCATTTGCTAAAAATACAGATGTTACAGCAAAACTGAGCTGAAATATATTCAACATTTTTAAAATGCAAATATTTCTAAAATCGCGCATGAATTAAATTGGCTGGTGTGTTTGCAATTTGTTCAACTCGGCAACAGGGAAAGAAGAAGAAACTACAAAATTGACTTGTACTGATAGGGATTGGAATAACTAAAAGAATTTGGAAAATTGAATGTACAAACATTTGCTCAATGTGTCATTAAAACATCTTGTAGAAGCATTTGAATACATTTCAAAGATTATAAGCCCAACTCATCGTGGGCAACATATTCTCCGGAACATTTTCCTCTCAAAGACTCCTAGTATTCTGTCGCATGTTGACGAAGTGACCCAGTATTCTAAGCCATAACGCACGACAGACTTGTGGAGAGTCTGATAAAGCTGGATTCATTAGGATGCCCAAGGGATCGCACGATACATCGTCGACTTGTCTATATATATATTTTCCCATTGTAGGGGGAAAGGGGCAGGGACAACTTCTCATAATCAGTGAACCGTTCGGTTTCCAATTCTTCACTCGCTGATTGAAACCTAAAGTTCAATCTGCTTCCGAATGGTTTTTGACAAGATTTGTAATGTCTAATAACACGACAGTGTCGACGTCAGTAGGTGAGGTGACCATGGTCGAAAGAAATGTAAGGTGGACATAGCTGCGTATATACAGCCGTTGTCCGGCTGATATTGCTCTACGGCATTGTCGTATGGTGGCCGGTTTTGCTAAAATCCTCTTACCTAAATCTGTTGACAAAACTCGAGAGTATATCAGTGGTGTGTATTCCCGAGGCCCTTCGCACAAATCCTGCCGAGGCTTTTAGCGGTTATCCTCCACCTGGGAATTTGCAGGTAAGGAAATTGGCTGCAACCACTTCTACCTTTGAAATAAACTTGTCCCTAGCTGGCAGGACTGAAAGGGACGTGTACCAGCCATAGAAGGAATTTAGGCTTCTTCACTGATGGCTTCAACCCTGATGGTAAACTAATTTTTGAGGCAAGGGGGCTCTAAACCATAACCGTTATGTCGGCTTTTGACTTTTCGGTAGAATATTTGGAATTCATTCCAATTTCTGTAAGTTACGTAATAGACTGTTTAGCTCTCTCTTTTTCTCCTTATACCGCTCTACGATCTCGTCGTAACTGACTGAAGCATTGTCATACGTGCAGCACTGTCTTTATCACTTACTCTGCGACACTTCATCATACTATGGTTTGTCTTGAGGCAGTTTCTAGTAACTAACCACGGGTTTAACAGCAGTTTTCTAGAGTGTGGAATCTATTTCTGCTACGTTTCAAGATGAACGGGAAAGGGTGCGTTATTTCTATGCATCTGATTTCGTATATTTCAGAATGCTGCCATGAAAAAAATACTCTATCAACATATAGGAAAATTTTTTCTCTATTTGTGCTCGTCATTGCACGTCGTTTGATCCCCATATTGACCCAAAAAAAATATTTTTGTCTGCAAATACACTAGGAATCAAAACTGTAACGAACAGTAGGGTCTATAAGTAGTGTCGTATAAACCCAAGGGCGATGCGTTATCACCTCTTTGTTACACGCTACCTGTTCAATTTCTATGAACACATTAGTAAATGTTACATAGGAAAATAAAAATAGAATAGTTGTTGTCCTGAAGGCTTTTTTGCTATTGTATTTACTTTTTTCTTACATCTGATTTAAAATTGGGTGTAATATTATTAAAATAAATAGAGCAATATTAAGCTCCCTGAAATAATTGTTTTTGTTTTGTCATAAACAGAGTGACGACAAAAAGTAGTGAATAGTATAGAGAACTTATTGCACTCTTTTCCCGCTCTCATGTAGAGAGTCTGAGTAAAATAACATAAACAAGTCTTTTTCTCTTTATAGAATATTTCATTATAAATGCACCATTTCGACAATGTTATTACATAAAACAGCACAAAAAGTTTAAGTGTTTCAAAATGCATCAATGTTTCACATGGAAATTATGAATGGACCAAGTTATGACAAAAAGAGAGTAATACGTTTTGAATCATTTGCCAGATGTCGCCAGGCAGTCATACAATTCGTTCCATGTGTGCTCTATACTATTCAATACTCTTTGGTGACGACGACCTGCTTGTTTATTCGCTGCCGCTACATCAATGCCATCATAATTATTTTCAGGTAGAGACTATTGTTGTATAACAACCACGTATGTGATGCTAACGCTATGTGTTGTTTGCATGTGTTTACTTTAATAGATTGCCCTACCCGTGCCGATAGAAACATTTTTGATGTTCTCGTAAGCAACTCGTCAATACGCACCTTTTGAGACCTTCCCCCACGTTTGAAATTCCAAAAAAAACGGTTATCCGTTGACCCTATTATATATTCATGTCTTTCCATAGAATTTCCTAAATGGCCATTAAATTCATTGCCATTATGATTGGCAAGACCAGTTCACCGACAGTTTGCATTTTACCATCACTCACGGAACTAATTGTTTGAGGAAACGTTGCGGTAACTGTAAATTCGGCTGATGCCACCAAATTGTAGTTGCCACAACCGCATTGGGGTTGTCACTACTGAATTTTGTCCCCACAACTGAAATTCGGTTGAGGCAAACTCTAATAGGTTGCGAAAACCTCTAGTGCGGTTGTGACAATCTATAGTGCGGTTGTGGCAACCTCTAATTCGGATGACGTCTAATGTGTTTGTGACACCCTCTATATTCGATTATGGCTAATTCGGTTTTGTTCTGTCGGTTTACTGCCAGCATTTATATTGCATGCCCCAATTATGGATAAGATGCTGACCAGGGTACAGCTGTCGCTGAGCCTAGATTTGGTTTTTCTTTCGATTTCTTTGTATTGGTTAATCCATCTTCTAGATGACCTCCGTAATTGTTCTATGAGCGTCAGTTTCAGTTGTCAGTTGGTAATCTGAGACGCACCGCATGCAGATTACCATCTAATTCATTCAGTCGTCTTCACACTTTAACTACCATTAGACGGAATTCATTCAGTCGTCTTCACACTTTAACTACCATTAGACGGAAGTCTAAAAATGGTATTGGCGGGAGCACATGATCTTATGCCGGAAGTAGAGAGCGGCTTGGCAACTCCCAGGAAGCTGCTTTAGAATTTCTCCCATAACGAATAACAATCAGAGAGAATTGAACACAATGAAAAAGACACTCATGTAAGTTGTGTATAAATTAAAAGGTGCCAGTATTTACCCTCTATAGCGTGGTAGGACTTGAACAAACTGCGATGTTTTAGGAAAATTGATGATGATATGGTTAACGGCAAGCTGGATCGCGGGAAATTTAGAAATTTCTTATTCAACTAAATTTCAAAAGCCCAATGTAGTTGAACTTTAGTTTAGCATTCGAATAAATTTGTCTGCCACCCACAAATTTTTCAATTTCCAAGAGACTTGTAGAACTATCACCAACATACCCATCCGAGAAATACCGCATTGCATCAATGAGTGCATGACATTTACAACTTTTGAAAATCTTCATAAACTAACAGCCAACCTAATGCACAATGGGGTAAATGTGTTCTAAATGAGAAGGTTTTTAAGCTAAGGATTTGAAAACCAAAGTTTAGCCTGATGGTAACATAAACACCAATCGCTATTCCCCTAAATATGTTTAAAAATGCTCCGTTTACCTTTAGAATGCATTGATTATTGGAATGAATATTACGTCCACTCTGGACTCTGGGCAAACTTTAATGAAAACCGAATTTATTTGCTTTCTTTTTTAAATACTAATAAACGTCTGTGTAAACGCTTCGAATATAGTTTATCCTCAAAGCGCTCTAATCAGGGATATTTAATCAATGGTGACACATCCGCAAACATTGCCTTTTTTCGGTTGCTAATTTTTTAAGGATTAACTCGCAAAAGTCATTGTGGCGCGTGTTGGCCACATATAAAAATGTAACCTCATGCAGTGACATTTGATACCATGAACACGAATAAGAATTAGATGAGTTTGTATCGAATGTCCTGGACACTGGACAAAGTTAAGCTAAAATTAAAAAAAAATAAATAAATCGTTTATTTGTAGCTGCCCAAATACTTTAATGATAACTGAAGCATGTGATTTATTTTGGTACAAGCGGTTGTGTCATCTTTCTTTATATCATCTTCAAGTTCATTGTGACGTGTTATTGGTAATTATATTCTTATTGCTACTTGACTTCAGTGGTGAAGGTATATGTACAAAGTAACGTCACCATTTGTTTGCAGTATCTACTTTGTAATTTACGAGAATGGCCGAATGATTGGAGGAAACCTCATCGTTATTGGTGATACCAGGTAAACCTCTTGGTATACTATAGTACACACAGTGAAAGAAAATATTTACATCAAATCGATGCTAAATGTTCATCAACTGTATTTCATTGAATTGATGAAAATTTTCATCAACTCATTGAAAAGGTTCTTCAATTTGAAGAGTCTGCGTTTCTTCACCTTTTTTCGGCTTCATTGAATTGATTAACTTTTTTAATTATCATTAGAATTTAGAAATAATTAGTGGAATCGTTTCAAAATATAGACTTAGTATTGAATAAATAAAGAGATTAAGAGAAAAAATAGTAGAAAATTGAAAATACATAAATCCATATTAGAAAATAGTGCAATGGCAGAATACAATATCCCCGCTATGGGGATTTTCTATGTGGTCTCATAACTTGTTGTTGGGAATTTTTTACAATGAAAAATAGTCCAAAGAGTTTGGCTACAGATTAACAAACTATTTACATCAAAATGATGGCCAATTTATGATGACAAATGTACATCAAATTGATGACAACCTTACATCTAATTGAAGAAAAATGCACAGCAAATTGATGGAAATTCTACATCAACATGATGTAATGTTGTCGTTGAATCAGCATAAACTATTGATGAAATATGGATGAAAGATTGATGAAATGTTCTTCATCAATTCAATGAAATCTGTCGTAGGTTGGAAAATGAGGAAATGTTTCATCAAATTGATGCAGGAATTCATAAAGTTGATGTAGCTTTTTCTTTCGGTGCAGTAATATCTAACAAATCAGGAAATTTACTTCGGTCTATGGACCAGTAAGTTGTTCTACTAGCTCACAAAAGGTAACATTTATACTTAACTGTACATAAGCAAAAAATTAATAGATTCCCGATTACATCCCATGGAACGATAGGAGAGAACTTCTCACAATTAGAGAGCTTTACGCTTTATAGATTTACACTCACTGATTGGGACCTACAGTCTTACACCGGTTCCGAACGGTATTTTGAGATGATTTTCCATAGCTAAGTACTCGATAGTGTCACCGTTACTAAGCGAGGTGACCATCGTCGAAAGAAATGTAAGGTGGTCAGAGCAGGGATCGACCCCACGTTCTCATGTACAAGAGTCGCGCATACTAACCATTGCACCACCGACGGCCACATACGTAACTATGAATTGTTGCAAATGTCTCCGTTTGGGATTAAAAAACCTAGATCACCACCAGGGATGTTTGACATTAAAGTCTCTGGCAAAAACTATGAACTTGTCTTCATAAAATTTGCCGGTCGTCCCATACAGTGACGGATAGCCAGTAAACAATTTCATACGAATTCGGTCAAAAATCTTTCGAACACTGAACGACTTTCCGATTCTGATGCTTCTGTCGGTAAGACAATGTACAAAAAATCGTATTGGTGGTTGACAAGAATTCGAAAAGATTTGTCTGTGGAAATTCGGCAGAGTGTGCCGATTTGTCAGACAGATGTCTGAACAATTCTGAAAGAAATTCAAAGGGATTTTTCGACATGCTTGAAAGAATTCGCATTAAAATTTATTTAAGCATCCGACAATTTTTCGTGTTTTCCGACCATTTTCTGACACTTTGTCCGATTTGTCGCACAAATTTCGGAGAGATGTCTGAAAAAAACATCCAACAATTGTCCAACCTTTCCGACCATTTTCTAACACTGTGTCCAATTTGTCGCATAAATTTCGTGAAGACGTCTGAAAAAACATCCGACAATTTTCCAAAATTCCGAACGTTGCTAACACTTTGCCCGATTTGTTGCACCGATTTCGTAGAGATGGCTGAACAAACATCTGAGCATTACCCGACTTTTCCAGAAAATACAAATTAAATATTTATTTTTTTTAATTTTTAAAATTTTTTTTAAATAGATTTTTAACATGAATCAAATATAAATATTTTTCAAAAAAATTTTCCATAGTAACAAATATAACTTAATAATTAAGTGGTGTCATAAATTGTAAATATTATTTCGCGACCTGCGAAGTTTCCACCACGCGATAATGTCTGAAGGAGTTTCGGATATTTCGACTGAGTGACTGATAAAATTGAAGAGAATTTACAGACATCCGATACGTCGGTAACAATTGTTTACTGGGTTGATATCGACGTGTCGGAGGTCTATAAATGATCATTTATATTTCAGAAATTTAATCGATTTTCTGCACATTGACTGTCAGCCGTCTCCGAACGAACTCTGCAATTTCATACGAGAATTCTACGACGTATCTGCATATTCCCCGATCGGATTTTGTAATTTTTTTCAATAGGCGGTCACCTCGCATAGTGACGTCGACACTATCGAGTATTTAGCCATGAAAAAGCTTCTCAAAATACCGTTCGGAATCGGTGTAAAAACTGTATGTCCTAGTCAGTTAGAAAGCGCACCACTCACTGGTTGTGAGAAGCTCTCCCCAATTCATTCAAGGGATGTAATGGGAAACCATTTATTTATTTTAATTATCTCATTCTCCGTCGAAATAACCCCTTTTCTACTTCCTCTAACTAGTTTCAGCAACAAAAATACGATTAAGACTGTACGATTCCTAGCTGCGATTACACTCTAATAAGATGGAAATTGTTGGCATCCCTCCTCTGGACCATAAGATGGTGCGAAAGTCTTTGTATATGTACAAAGTCCTAATTATGACTTACTAACTTTATGACTGCTCATGTGTATATGACGAAGATGACGATGGTGTTTCACACCAAACGGTCTTGCATCATGTCAATCTATTTGCATATTTGCATATGAAGGAATTTCATATTGTTCCATGGCAGAGCTGTGTGACGACCATTGTCTAGAATGGAATAGAGTGCTTGAATGGAGTTGGGTGTGCGCATCAAGATATACTCGTATTACACATGTGTCTGTACATCTCCAGTCCATCCATTAATTGTATGCATTTCATGTGGCATGCAATCAGGAAACCACCAAATGCCACAGCAACAAATTGCATTTGCTCAAATATGATAAACGCAAATAATACTTGGAAAATTTGCTCAAACCTCTTAGATTTTAGAACAACGACATCGCAAAAACATATTGAATGTGATAGGATGGTATGAATGCGCTTGTGTTGGAGAGTGTCTGCAGGTATTTGTGTTGCATGCCCAAGCAAAAAAGGATAATAAAGATTTTACAACATGCCCATGCCCAAGCAGGGGAGACCAGAGATTAGTGCTAAAGGCAAATGCGACCAAAAGTTTATGACCATCACCACCACGTTGGCAATGTGGTGTGAACGACACTTCCCTTGCTCAATGTCTATTCCTTGAATCACTACCTCGGTGAGGTATTCATGGTTTGGGTTTTTCTTTTCTATAGAATTCTTGTGGAAAGTTTTCCCACTCGAAATGATAGCACCAATAACAATGATAATCATGATGATTACGGACAATGATGATTTGGGAGTTGATAAGATATGGAAAAGTGCCACGGAGTGGTGCTCACACATACATACATGTGTTTGTATGTAAATTTAACTATTAAACAGAGTACATGAAGATTACAAATATATCTATGTACGTATACACTGCTGGAAATACACACAAACATACACGTTATCTCATACACAAATGAACAATAAGTTTTTTTACGACCTTATGTCTGCACAGTGGTGTGGAAGTGTAATAATTATAATGTACAAACATTTTATTGTGTATGTGTTGTATCCACCGCTAAACTAGTGCACGCAAAGAAAAACCTCGTTCCTCCCAAACGAAATCTCAGATAACTGAAGTTATTTGGGGACTGTAGTTTGGAGAAACGAAGTTCTGTTAATCCCTACATGGAATTTCGTTTGGGGCAACCGAAAAATGTTTGCAGCAACCGAGTAATGAAAAATATAAATTGAAAAAACGTTTGCGAGAAACGAAAACCGGTTCCGCCAACTGTTGTTTCGGTTACAGCAACCGAGTTGTAGTTTCTCCCAACTAAAAAAACGTTTGCGAGAACTGAAAAACATTTGCAGTAACCGAATTATGAAAAATAACAGCTAAAACACGTTTGCAAGAAACGAAAAACGGTTCCACCTACTGTTCTTTCGGTTACAGCAACCGAGTTGTAAATGAAACTATTATTTATGGCTTCCATAAGCACTTTTTTGTTTAAATTTCCAACGTTTATTATTTTGGTTTTACCCATAAAGTTTGTTGTACAAAATATTTAAATTTTTGTCTATTTTGTCACTGTCTACTTACAAGTCTGTCTCGCATTGCATTCAAATAACAACTAAAAGCGCAGCAAACTACAACGCGTCAATCCAAGATATATTGACAAGGTAGAAGCATTAGAGCGTGTGATCTCTTTTATGTGTATACGTGAGTGTGTATTCCAAACGAGTGCGCACGACTGTGTATACAGTTGACAGAATGAGAGAAATGTATGTTCTCATTAGAAAAAGGGCTAATTTCAGTTACCGCAAACGTTTCTTAAATTTGCGGCAACTGTAATTTTTGTATGCGTTTGATGCACACGAGAACTCGTTTGCATGAACACGATACAATTTTGCGATATATGAGTTTATTTGGGAGAACTACATGAACGGTTGCGATTAATATATTAATACAAATCAATCAAAGTATTGTTGCGGCAACCAAGCAATAAACGTGTCTTTTAATTCCGTGTGGGCATTTGGCTTGTTTTTACCCTGGACTCAAATAGTTTTCCGACAACTCTGTTTGTGGAAGTAACTACTTACAGCGGCTCCCTGTAAAAATTAATCGTACAAATACATCAGCAGGCGACAAAAAAACAAAATGTCCCATTTCCCTCTACAAAAAACTCTAGTAATAGTTATTTCAGAAAATATGCATCAAAAAAATTCTTTTAATTAAAACAAACACTTTCATTCACTTACTAATCGACAAAAAGCCGATTTGGAATCTTTATTCACACACTGAAAAATAACGGCCCCAGCAACATATTGCAGGAACCATGTACATGTTTGCAAGCATTGTGTTCGTGAATTGAAGATTTGCTGCGTTTTGTTTCTTTATTGTCTGGCACGTTTTCGTTTTCAGCAGTTTTCAACAAACAAAGCCACAATTGGGTCACAAATACATATATTATGGCCTACCAATCGTTCGGTCTCAAACATGTTATATTGAATAGACAACACTATGTATGTGGGCACAAGTATGCTATATTTGCGAAAAGCTACAAACACGTTATATTTGCATTCAAACAAAAAATGTAAAACGATTTGTTCGACTTGTTTGTGAATATAGCAAAATTTTGAATTTAGGACACATGTCATAGAAGTAACCATGGGTGGGCCACAGGGAACGATCGCCCCTGGATATTGTAACAAAACAGAAGAAAAAACTAATTAACTCTCCGCTATCTACTATCCTGTATACATCCCTCTCACAAGTTACCCATGTTCGTGGGCAGTTTTTAAATTCGTGCCAGAATATCACTGAATAATCCCAATTTTATGCTATATATTGATTGTTTTCAGCAATTTTAAACATAGAAACACACATTTGGGTCACAAACACATATATTATAACCTATAAATCATTGTGGCTCAAACGTGTAATATTGAATAGTAAACACAATGTGATTGGACACAAGTATTCTGTATTTGCGACAACCTACAAACACGTTATATTCGCAGGCAAACAACAGCAAAAGACTGATTTTTCAGGGTGTATATGTGACCCAGTGTGTATAAAAGTCGATTTGCAGATATTGACAGATTCGGACATAGAAATATTTTCTCGAATTCCGGGTCACATAGGGGCCGTTCAAGTATTACGTAAGCAGATTTATTACAATTATTAACCCCCCTCCCCCTTGTCATCAAAGCAAAGCAATAAATTCGAATTTCAAATCAAATCATTTTAAAGTAACGAAAATGTTGTTGCGTCATTTTTGATTTTAGGTGACGATATGTTTTCCAAAATTGCAAACATGTTTGCTGTTGAGTGTACATTTTTTTGAGTGTAGCTTGAAATCATCCATCTGCCCTTCAAGTGTTTAAGGAGATGCGGACAAATAGATGGGCTCATCAATAATGACATAGGAAGTGACTTTGAATCTACACCTTTCAAAGAAATTGGATTTAGATTGTATAAAGCTGGGTTACGAAGGGTGTCTCAGTAAGTTTTCAGTTGTTAAATTTTCTGTAATTCATTTTGTGCAAGCGGCAACTCTGCAATTTGGCAGCTGTCACAAATGCTTATTCCGATTGTTAAAAAGGAGCGTTTACTCGAGAACAACAAATTAGAATTGTGAAAACTTATTACAAAAATTTGGAAAGTTATGCTGCGACCGCTCGCAAACATCGAAGAAATTTCAGTCGAGAAAGTGCACCTAATGTGTCAACCATTCGAAGAGTGGTCACAAAATTTGAAGACACTGTTGTGGACAGTAAGACTTCTGTGCGCCAACGTACCGGTCATTGCTGCTGTAAAACATTGGAGACTGTCGCCGAAAACCCGAAAACATCAATTCGGCATCGTTCTCAACAATTTCAAATTTCACGAAGCGCTACGCAGAAAATTTTGACAAAGGACATCTACCTTCATCCGCACAAAGTTAAGCTTACTTAGGAGCTCAAACCTGCAGATAATGGAAAGCGCCTACAATTCGTTTTATGGGTAAAATGAAGTCAATGCTAATTTTAAAAAAATCATCTTCTCCGATGAATCGCATTGCCTCCGCCTTCATGGATACAAAATTCACCTTACTTAGGGGCTCAGCAGACCATGGAAAGCACCGGTAATTCAAGTTTTCAAAAAAATTCGATCTTCTCCAATGTTTTCCATCTGAATGGCTTCGTGAATATACAAAATTTTCGAATTTGCGGTTCAGAAAATCCTCATGCAGTCCTTGAGAAACATATGCACCAACAATCAGCAACTGGCGGCGTGATAGGGCCTTACTTTTTTGTAGATGAGACCGAAATTGCAGTGACTGTGAACGGCATTCGATACAGGAACATGATAGCGGAGTTCTTATGGCCTGAACTGGACGGCATGGATCTGGGCGATATGTGGTTTCAGTACCACCTCACTGCGCATGAAACAATCGTTTTATTGCAGCAACGATTTCCACAACAAATGATCTAAAGAAATTCTGATGTTAGCTGGACACCAAGATCATGCGATTTAACGTCGAACGATTTCTTTCTCTTGGGTTTTGTGAAAACTAGGGCTCATGCGAATAAACCAGAAACAATCCCACAGTTCAAATCCGAGATTTAACGGGTCATCAGTGAGATACAGCCACGTCTCGGTGAAAAAGTCATGGAAAATTTCCTGAAAAGAGTAATAGCCTGTCATCAGAGCCGTGGGGGCCATTTGACGGATATTTTATTCCACACTTAACCGGAACATATCTTCATTACAAACCAATAAAAAAATCACAACCATCTCAAAACTGACGAGTTTCTATTTTAAAATGAAAAAGTGCATTCTGCCTGAGACAAAGCTAAAACTACTCGTATTATCAGGACGAATTACATATTTTATTGTAAAATATACTTTTATATATTATATATTTTTCTCGCAAAGTATTACGCTTCCAACCACTGTAATCCCCAAATGCTCTGGTCTGTTTAACACTGGGGTCTGAAAGTTATTACAATCTGATTGTGCCCGAGATATCCTTAAGTAATGTGCAATGTGTGAGCGTGACTGCATCTGTGTGCTCGTATAAACATGAGTATTAGTAAGTTCTGGCATTGATCATAAAAACAACATGAAAACCCCGAACATAAGAAGCAGAAACAGCAGCACGGAGCGCTGAGTTTACGACACCCCAGTCTCGGGGTAATAATGCTATACTTGAAATTGCAGTTAACATAAGACTTAAAAATGCAAGATTACATTCAAATTTGATTTTATTTATATTTCGTGGATAAAGACGAACTTGGGGTCTAAAAGTGGTGTCAAAACAACTGCAATAGTGTCAAGGGTGGGGAAAGAACAACAAATTCAAATTCTTCAGATATTTTAAATTCAATTTAAGTTTAAACTGACTGATGGGGGGAAAGTATTTGTAAACATATTTGGGTTACTGGAAATTAATTAGAAAGATTGAATAAAAATTCTTTTGTAAAATTATGTTAAATTCAATTCAATTGGATTTGAAATTCACTAACCAAGAAAAGTATATTGCAGATTCTATGAATTGTATAAATAAGTTCAGAAGTTCAGATGAATTAATCAATAAATTGTGAAATTTGTGTGTTTGATCACTTGTTTTGGTTTGCGTTAACAAATCGTTATTGTTGTATAAAACATTTTCAACTCAGCACAAAGCAAAAACAGCAAAATATTACAATTAAAATAAAACCATAAAAAAATTCTGAAAATACATTTTTATTAACACACATTTTATGGTTGACTACAGACCGCATTTAATATGGGAAAAATGCGAATTTATAGATGTTTTAAAACTCAAGAGCCATATTTATTAAGGAAACCCTAAAATTATTATTTGCTATAATAAAAAGAAAATAACTTGTGTTTATTCTTCACAACACTGCTGCGCTATAATTGTTGCCTAAGCCACACAATTATGTAGAACGTATCCCAACCCAAGTTGCACAAGCGAATCGTTTGCAGCAAAGAGGCAACTAAATTAACTCAATGAACTGGAATTAGGGAATTTTCAAATTAAACATAACATTGTTAACGACTTAACAAGAATCATTAAGGATTTCCACAGAAACTAAATTTAAAAAAAAAATTGTAAATTGTTAACGACGGAGTTAGTAAAAATTAATATTAGTATGAAAAGTTTATCTAAGAAATTTCCCATAGTAATTAATTCATTTCACATTACATTTTAATTACCGAGCTGTATTTAATCAGACCTACAGGTTTTCGAATAAGTGCATTCAAGAAATAACGTTTGCTATTAATAACAAACATTGTTTGCTATTTATCAGCAGGAAACTTTTCTGCTATTACATAAAGTTTATTGCCATAAAATTACGATGTTTGATGTGTTGATAAAATATTACACGAAATGTTTGCTAGAACAACAAACATATGTTTGCTGAAATCGTAGACAGTTTCAGCAGTTTGTTTCAGCTGTGTTTACTAACAAATATTTCTGAGTGGTGTATAATGTGCAAGCATTCTCGACTTATTGCACCAAAAGAATAAAAGGGGGTCAGGACGGGACACGACCTCGGTTTCTAATGTACCAAACGTATTGAGCATATGAGACAAAGTAAAAACTTACGTGCTTACTTACTTGGCCTCAAAATAACCTCAAGGGGGTGGCCACAAAACAACCCAGAGGGGTCAGGGGCCTTACAAAATAAGGGTAACATGTTTCTACAACCAGCTCCATCTTCAGCGTTTCTTCCCCAGTTGGAAACACCAAGCACTCGTAGGCAATGTTCCATCTGGTCTTTCCAGCGAAGTCTGGATCGTCCTCCTTTTCGATTTCCTTCGAGTACCTCTTCGAACACCTTTCGCACTGGTTCATTCTGATATGGTTCATACTAGATCTTTACGCCGCCGCCACCGCCATTTTTGAATTTTTACCGCGCCTTATTACTTAGAAATCACGCGCAGCGGCGGAGGCGACGTGGTTCGGCGGTATATAACATTTTGTTTAATATTTCGTATAATCGATCGATTAATATCAATGGCCTGATTTTATTTACACGTTGCAAAACACGACAAGCAAAAAACTACAAACTACACACAACCACAATAAGAAAATTTCTTAAATAAAAGTGATGATTTATCCTACCTTTCGTATTATATTCAAAATCAAAATCTTCAAGCTTTTGGTCGTTTTTTTTTTTAAATAACCCAAATGGCAGCGAAATATTGAAGAATAAAATTATTTTAAAAAAAACGACCAAAAGCTCGAACATTTTGATTTTGTATATGTCGTAATAACAGTCAGCTTAATTTCCCAAGAATTAACTGATGGCGTTAAACGGCAATTTGAATTTTGCATAACAACAGCCAGGCGAAATTCAACACGCTACGACACCAACAGCCAGTCCCATTCCCTAACAGGTTACAGCACACATTACAACTAGAACAACAGCAGTTCAAATTTCCTAAGTATTGAACGCAGCACAACAGCAGCCGGATCAATGTCCTAATGATTAGGAATAGCTGTCGGTTTTCCCGAATTCCTAGGCCGCCACCGAAACAGAAACACTCGGCGTAAATATCTAGCTCATACTGGCATGGCCTAGCCAGTGTAAACTCACTACTTTGATACGCACACGCTGAAAAATAACGGTCTCTCTAACATATTCTTCAGGAACCACTTCAAACATTAATATGTTTGCAAGTCCCAAACTCAGTTGTGTTTAAATGTAAACAGCATTGTGGTTACTGGCAAACATGTATACTATTTCGTGGAAACATATGCGTATTTCCCTCCAAACATAATAATATTTAAAAACGAATTATTCTTTGATTTCAACATATCGTCGGTATCCTGCAAAAAGGTCTCAAGTCCACTATTTTGTGAAATGGAGTTAATAATGCAAAAGTGTCCTCAAAGTGATAGTGTATGCCCTGTAAAAAAATTCCATGTCTATTTATAGTAGTTTTGTAGTTATTGTATCAAAACAAATCTTTCTATGTCCAAAACACCCAAATGTGTGGAGCAAAAAAGACCCAAGTCCACAAATCTTTTTCTCTATTTTTGCTGCAAAACAAGGTCAAGTCCTCAAATTGAAATATAATACACCCAGCAGAAAAAACAGGAATTTCATAGTCTACTTAAAAATTTATTAACATCAAAAAGATCTAAGTAATGAAAAGAAAAAAGATTTACTTAATCTTTGCAAGTCAGGAGCCCTCCCTCATCACTGGTACAAAAGCTTGATAACAAGCAAAACCACCAGAAATAAGGCCCCAGAACCCGATATATGTAAATGATGATTCGCAATCAGATCAAGATTAGCAAATTTAAAATAAAAACAACACATTTTCATAAAAAAAAACCATGTCCATAAAAATATATTTTTTCCAAAGTTTCATTTTATTTTTGTATAAAAAAAGGTAAATAAATAAAATTGAATTAAATTTTCTGACTTCATCTTATTTATAAATGATTTAACTATCAGATTTTAATATCGGGTTTCAAATCAAAACTAAATAAATAAATGGTTTCCCATTACACTCCATGAAGGAATCGGGGAGAGCTTCTCACAAACAGTGAGCTGTGCGCTTTCTAGTTGTATACTCACTGATTGGGACCTACAGTTTTACACCGGTTCCGAACGGTATTTTTGAGAAGCATTTTAATGGCTAAATACTCGATAGTGTCGCCGTCACTATGCGAGGTGACCACCGTCGAAAGAAATTTTAAGGTGGTCAGAGCAGGGATCGAGCCCAGGATGTCAAGTACAACACTACCCATTGCACCACCGATGGCCACTCATTGCACCACCTATAGCCACTCAAATGAAAACTGCTTAATTATTTTTCCAGCCGCCATAAACTTTAAATCTTCAATAACTCAGAAACACAATTATGTGACTTGAGACCTTTTTGCAGGATACCGACGATATAAATGAATTTAAAGCTAAAAAACCGGTTTCACCGGTTAATGCCAATATTAAAAACCGAAAACCGATTTGTCCAAAAATAGATTTTTCGAACATACCAAAAACCAGTCACTTGAAAATGTTATTTTTCGAACAAACCTTAAACCGGTTTTTAAAAAGTGCCCGTTTTTTGCTCTCTCTAAACAGCACTCAACGATTCAATTCGATTCAATGGACACGGGAAGGAGAAAATCCACTTCTCGGCAGTCCGATCTACGGACCGACAAAGCCCCCAACTGTTGATAACTTTATCTTATGATGCAGAACCATGAGATATTCCACAACCAAACAAAGCAGTTCTTGGAGTTTTATATGAAAATTACTCGACATTCAAGTTTACAGAGGACAATAAAATTCCACTGTTTTGGTTTTGCTTAGAACCTTTTATATTCACAAATACGTGATAAATACATGTGCAATGTATATCAGACATGTTGGCACCTTGTCAAAATCTCTATTGAAAATATATTTATTTTTATCCACGATTTCACTATTTCTGAAGCATTTACGGATGCAATTTTTTGCCACCTCTTAAAAAAAGTCCCATAAATTGTATGCCAATAAAGATTAGCCACAATGAGATCTTCAGATGTGTCGTGATTTCAGACTGCAATTAGTATGAAATCAAATTGCTACAAATTTTCTTTCTTTGCTTAGATTTATTACTTTTCGTCTTGTTAAAAATGTTGTTCATTATTTGTCAATATTATATGTATCACATGATTCACTCAGTTAGTTTTCTGGCAAACATTGTGTGTTGGCAAGCAGGAAGTAGCGAAATTATTGCCATCATTACAAGGGTGTTTATTGTTATCTTGTAACATGAATTATAAAACAAATTTCGGTGCTGTGTTTTACAGAGAGCACAGGTGTCTGAAGATTAATTTGATTTCACACGTAAAGAAAAAACCGTCCCAAATACTCGGTTCTTCTCGAAACTGAACTCGACAGAAAATGTGTATGTTTATCCAATTTTATATTCTTATAATAAGATATTTCACTTAAGCCTCTTTGGGAACCGCACATCACTAATCGCCATAACAAAATTATATGCCTAGCCAAAACTTGCTAAGCAGCCTAGAAGACGCTTCCATATGAGCAAATACTTAGCGTATATCAGGCAGCAGGCTGTCGTTGGGAGTTTTACTTCGATTCCCTACACGCTGCAAAACAACGGCCTCTGTAACATATTCTCCCAAATATATTCTGCAGGACCATGTATATATTTGCAACACACTTCAGAACACTTATATGTTTGCTAGTCACAAACTCAGGTGTATTTAAATGCAAACATTAGCATGTTTACTGACAAATATGTATGATTTTACGTGGAAACATATACGTGCTTCATCCCAAACATCCATATACTTACATGCAAGCATTCGCGTGTTTCCCCCAAACCTGCATATACTTACGTGGAGACATATACGTATTTTCGAAACGAATTATTCTTTATTTCTTTCTTTATTATAATTAAAATAAATAAATAATACAAAAAATTTAAATATTTAAAATTACCCTTTTAACATTTACTTTATGAAATGAGAATCTGCTGCTCTTTTTCTTCTCATTTCTTTGTTATCCCTCACGTTTTTGTTGTCAGAAGGTTTCCGCTATTCCTTGGTTATCACTATGCGTTGGTACACAAACAATAATCTTGTTGTATATAAGTTCCTGCAAGACAAGCGTGAATTAATTACTTGTGTTTTTTTATTATGCTTCACAAATGGTCGGCCATTCCGATTTTTTGTCAGTAGAGGCTCGGGCAGAAAAAGGGATTCACGTTGTTGCCCTTTCCAGTTGCTTTCCACAAAATCGGTTCTCGCTTTGGTAGCACATATAAATATATGCGAAACACATCCACAAAAACTAAAGCTCAAACCCTTTAACCGTCCAAACGTTTGTTTATTCTTCTTTCACTGATCAAGCACTTTTGATATCCTCTGTCCGATGAACCATGGACGACTGAATACATGAAACTAAAACGCAATACATCAGGCAAAATAAGAAACACTGACTTCATTTGCAATTTGCACGCACATTCAGGAATATTTATTAATCATTCACTGAGAGAATAATGCAAAAATACAGATGTACACTTAAAAGATATACACACTCGTTGCACTCTTTTATTCTCTTGCTGTCGAGAGAGCATAAACAGTGCAACAAACACGGCTGTATTTGTATCACAAACACTGATATATTTGGGTTACAAACACATATGTTATAACATATTGTCTCAAGCATGTGATATTGAATAGCAAACACAATGCGTTTGAGCACAAGTATATTATATTTGCGACAAGCTCCAAACACATGTTATATTTGCATCCAAACAACACAAAACTACAGATTTTTCAGCGTGTATGAATTTTGTGTCCTGTAATGAATTCTTGCGAAGGAGAACATTTGAAACAGAGATACCCATTTCGAAAATTAGGTAGAACAATGGAATATTTTTGGGATGAGAAATTTTTTGTTATTAGCAACAAAAAACATCTGTTCGATTGTTCAAGATTCGCAACTAAACACCATGCGAACAAAATTGTTTGTAACTACTTAGAACAATTATACACTTTCAAAAATTAAATTGTTCGAGCTTTTGGTCGTATTTTTAATTAATTTTATTCTTCGATATTTCGCTACCCTTTGGGAAGCAACGTCAGGAAGATAAACACAATTATTAATTAGAAACGAAAACAATTGATAAACAACATTTTTTCCTTGTCATTTGAAAAAACAACAATAACAAAAAATTAAACATTTGAAGAATACAATAGGTCGGATAAATCACCACTTATACAATTATTCGCTGATAAATCTGTCCTTGTGTTGTTGTTGGATGCTAATACAACGTGCTTATAGCTTGTTGTAAATATTGTATACATGTGTCCAAACACATTGTGTTTGCTTTTCAATAGTACATGTTGGAGACACAATGATTAATATGTTATAATATATGTTTTCGGGACCCAACAGCAGGAACTTCAATTCATAAAGGGTATGCTTGCACATAAGTATATGATCCAAACATTTGCATGGTTCCTGCATAATGTTACAGGGGCCAATGTTTTCAGCGTCTCCTGAAATGCTTGAGGTACTTGTCGTTAAAACATTGTACAAAAATTTAACCGTATGCGATGAATTCGTTTGAACTGAATCTGCAGAATTTAATATTCTAAGGAGTAGTTTCTAATCCCATACTTTCCTGATCAATTAAAGCCTTGGTAATTCGTTTTTCTATCAGTGTAGGGTTGGAATATGTTAGCAAGGGAGATAGATAGATAAACCGGACATCACCAATTTTATCCCTTTAAATTAAAGGTCATGATGTCCAAACGTATAATGCATATACAATTAGGTGTTTTGTTTGTCGCTAAACTAAAATGATGTTAATGTAAGCTTTCTTGTCATTTTGTGTTCATTGAGTGCCATGAGAACCATTGAGCAACATGTTTGATAGTAACATACTAAAGAATTTTATTTTTTTATAAACCAAACTTGTAAGCTCCTCCCTTTATTTTTGTGTTTATTTTGTTGACCTTGGTTTATTTTTAATTCTACTGTGTTTGGCTGTTTTTTCTCGCACGTGTGTTGTAATAACAATTTTTCAAATGTCGAAGAAACACATACAGATCTATGTAATCGCAAAAACAGAATATGCAAGCAGCAAACATACCCTCTTCTTAACCATTCTCAAGGTGTTCCCAGCAAGCTTTTTCCCTTCATTTCCGGTTGTTTCCGTTGTGCGCGCGTCATTACATTGCCCACACAATTTTGGTTGGGTGATTCTTGCAGTATTCTTCTCCCTATTTCTGGTATAACACACCCATTGAAGTTGAAGCAAACGATGTCATTAGCGAATATAATATCTCAATTTGTATGTGTATAGGTATGAAGTATATATAGAATACCTATAAATGTATTATGTATGCTTACATTATGTATATGATATTGTAGGTTATAAACAAAGTTATCTACTAGTGCTACGAATGTAGTTTCTTCCAGGTTTTTTTTTATCCTTTGTTTTAGTTCTTGAGCTCCTAACAAATAGTTTATGCTAAAAAACAACACAGACAAGAAAAGTGTCAGCAGGTCGAAATGTATGTTTCTTTTTGGGTAGATTAGTAGTTAGCGAATCAACTATGGTTAAAAACTTTAGAAGATTTTTAAAAGGTGACCACAAACTAAAATAAACTACTGTCGTGGAATTCGAAGTCACCTCTTAAGGAGGTCGTAGTGGGGAATTTGCTGAAATGGGTGTTCGAGCTATTTCTGTCCTACAACAAATAAAAAATTTCATGCATTTCGAAACCCAGCAAAACAAAGAAGGCCTAAATTAATGTAAGCCCCTGGTGGAAGAAGGGGCTATGCGAATAATCGCCCAAGTGAAAATCGCCCAATAGTTTCCTTCTTTTAATGTTTCCATGGTATCTGATTTTGTTTTAGATAAGAAAAAATTTCAACATCTAATATTTAAATTATTGAAATTAAATTTAAAATTTTTTTTTTTCATTTTTTTTTTAAATCAGATGCCATCGAGACATTAAAAGAAGTAAAATATTGTTCTGGAAAAAAGTTGAGTTAACACCTTCTTCCACCAAGGGCTTCAATTATCAATATTCGAAATCAGAAATTCATTAAATCACTTGCTTTCAACAATCATTTATTTATACAGTGGTATCATAAAAACTCTTTCAGAGATTTATATAAAAATGGTTTCCCATTTCATCCCGTGAAGGGATTTTAACACTCACAGATTGGGACCTACAGTTTTACACCGGTTTCGAACGGTATTTGAGAAGGTTTATCATGGCTAAGTACTGGATAGTGTCACGAGGTGGCCGTCGTCGAAAGAAATGTAAGGTGATCAGGGCAGGAATCGTACACTCGTTCTCTTATACAAGAGCGGGGCACACTAACCATTGTACCATCGACGGCCACCTCATCAGAGCTAAACCTAGAGATTTACGGAGTGCCAGACGGGCTGGAAAAAAAGCGGCGCCAACTCCGAATCTTGGTCAATTTCCTAAACTCCAACTTCTAAACTCCATCTTCGACTCAGCAACCCGGATTGGAAGGGATTTTTAACTAATATAAGTCTTTCTTAAATTGACAAAACATTTCAGATTTGAAATATGGAGCAGGACACTAACAAAAATTTATGATATGATGGCAGCCGATGGTGTATGAGTATCTAGATATAATAAAGGGTTTTTCAACAGAGACGCTACAAAAGTAAATCGATAGAGACAGCAAACGACGCCATATTTTTTCCCACTCTTTTGACATTTCTCTTCAGTAAGGTTTGCCATTTCATCATGGAAAGTTATACGAGCCAACAACGAGTCGAAATTATTAAAATTTACTACCGAAATTTGGAGTCAGTGGCCTCAACTTTAAGAGCGCTACGTCCGATGAGGCGATGAGGCTCATTTCTGGCTGAATGGCTTATTGCATGGCTTATTGCGTTATTGGTCAGACAGCAATCCACACGTAATCCATGAGTCATCATTGCATCCCGAAAAATTGCGGTTTGGTGCGGTTTATGGGCCGGTGGCGTCATTGGGCCGTCCTTCTTCCGTGATGATCAAGACCGGCACATTACTGGGAATGCGAATCGCTACCGTTCAATGATAACCGAATATTTTTGGCCCTAATTGGATAATATGGACTTGGAGGACATGTGGTTCCAACACGACGGCGCCACAAGCCACACAGCGAATGCCACAATCAATTTATTGGCAACCAACACACGTTCATCAAGTGTTATCTCACGAAATTGCCCAGTCGATTGGCCGCCTCGGTCGTGCGATTTGACGCCGTTAAATTATTTCCTATGGGGCTACGTCAAGTCTATGGTCTATGCCAACAAGCCAGCGACGATTGATGAACTTCGTACGAATATCGAACGTGGAATTGCAGCAGTATCTGCCGATTTATGCTTGAAAACCGTCGAAAATTGGATTCAGCGTCTGGACTTCTGCAAGCGTGACCGTGGTGGCCATGCAAAAGAAATCGAGTTCCATACATAATGGCATCGAACGTACTTTCACAGGAATAATGAATTTCATTGGTATCTAAAACCGGTTTTGTTTTATTTAAAAAAACTTTTGTAGCGGTCTTATTGAAAACCCTATTATATTAAGACTCTAAGAGCTAATTGGTATAAAATATTGAGCATTTCTATGACTTTCCATTATACAGGTTGGCTCAAAATCAACGTTGTAGTTTGAAGTTGTTATAACTTTTTTTTATTTTATTATAGTATTTTGTAGAGAAGACTTGTGGAATTAAAAGGACCATCGGAGGACGATGGGGCATATCCCCGAAATTTGTTAGCGCATTGTTGTTCGGTGATCGGTTCTGGTAAAATCCACTTACCTAAGTCTGTCTACAACAGACCTGCGAATGGCAATGAAGTGTATCAAGGGTGCCTTTCACACAATGCCTTTCGAGCGTTTGGGGGTTATTTTCCACCTGTTACCAAGAGATTTGCTGGGGTGGCAAATAGCTGCAACGTCGCTAATTCGCCTAATTTGCTAAATTCGCAATAGATCTCCAGTCTCTATGCTCATGGGTCGATTTTTAGGGATTTGCAGCAATCCAGAATATAAGCCGACTACATTACCCGACTACGACTACTACCCAGATCAACTTTTGAAAGAAACTTCGTCACTCTTATACCGCACAGGCAGGACTCGAAGAGACGCACATCAGGATACAGAAGATATTTAGGCCTCTACATTGATGGATCCAATGTAGAGGGCAATGTATGGTTTGAAGTCAATTTTAATGACCCGGGTCTACACCCTGCACAACGGTTATCAGCCCATTGTTGTGTATTTGCGGCAGAAGTCATGGCAATCGGCGAAGTTACTCTTTGGCTGGAACGAAAAGTCATCACCGTCTGCGGTATCAAAATCTAGCCCGACTGTCAGGCTGCTGTAAAATCCCTGTAATCTGTATTCCTGACTCCAAGAACTGCCCACAACTGCCGCGCACCTCTAAATGATATAGCCAAGCAGGTCGGTATTCACCTTATATGAATGCCGGGGTACATGAACGTTCCAGGGAACCATAGAGAAGATCAGCTTGCAAGATAAGGAACTACTTTATCTGTTCCACTAGATATAGTATACCCCTTTCTGCATGCAAGCTCATGTTTACAACCGAAACTCTTAAACATGCAGATGATAGATGGTCTGGTCCCAATAAGCACATCGGATCCGGCACCGATTCGGATCCGACTTCTCTGATTCTCGAATCTGAGCGGACCCGATCTCGAATCGAGAAAAGCGGATGTAATTCCTCTTTCATTGTGGAAATGATAATTGTGTCCGATCTCGAAACCATATTGAAATGTTTTTTTTTATTATATCTGATTCGATGTGGAATTATTTCTTAGAAGGATATTTTTCAATTTCCTATGAGCTAATAACACTTGTTGTTCTTACAACACAACCTCTAGCAGCTGAATCAAGATTCGAATTCTAAAACTATGTTTGCATTTTGAATATTGAAAAAATGTTAAATGTCTCTATTTGCTATTAAAAGATTCTATACAAAAAATTGTGTTTTTATATAGCATCTCTTCACACAAATGGTTTCAATTTTCATTCATGTTTTTAAGTTTGAAAATGAAATTCGAGCTACAGCGCCATCTACCACTTAATAGTATATTATTTATTCGAACAAAATTGTAACTTGAGTAGAAGTAGACCTCCTTCCGCGACAAAGTTAAACAGGAATCACAATGCATGTGACATTTTCAATAGGCGTTCGCAATGTCAGCAACAGTTTCAAAATGATTCCATAGGCGTTTGCAATGTAAGCAACAGTATCAAGATGATTTTGTAACAGTTGATACCAGTTTTACGACAAACACATCAATACCACAATCACAGACATTTTGTTTTCGTGTCCAGTTCAACAAAAATGCATGTCTTCAATAAAGGTAGGCAAAAAACACAAACACAAAATGCATTTGAGTTTAATAATGCATACACTGAACAAAAAGAAAAACAAATAATTTAGTTGTTCTTATAACACGACCTCTAGTAGCTGAATCAGGATTTGAATGCTACTTGCAAGTTTGTGTTTTGAATATTAATAAAATATTAATGGTAGTATTACATATTTGCTATTAAAGGATTCTATAGATAAAATTATGTTTTATAATGCTTCTTTTGGGAAAAATGGTTGCAATTTCCATTGATGTTTTTAAGTTGGAAATTGTAATTTAAGTTACAGCGCCATCTAGTGCTTAATAGTATAGTATTTATTCCAACAAAATTGTTGCTGGAGTAGAAGTAGACCTAGTTCTACGACAAAGTTTAACAAGATTTTGGCACAAATAACAAAAGGTTGTTATATGAAATGCTGTCAGTGGGAGCTGCTAGAGGGGAGGAAAAACAACCTTGTTACTGGCATTGTGAATGAGGCTTTATATGCCCTCCAATATTACTCCTCTAAACCAACTGATGGACCAAAACGAAATAAATCTATTAAAAATACACTATCGTTTCGAAACGTATCTCAACCAGACAACCATATTTGATCCAGTTTCTCCAATTGCTTTAGCGTGGGAGAATTTTTCTAGCGACTCATTAAGCCGCGTTCACAATACCAGCAACAATTTTGTAAATCATCCCCTTTGGTTTCCACTCACAGCAATTCATAGGTTTAACTTAGGTCGTAAAATTAGGTCTACTTCGAATCCAGCTACAATTTTGTTCGAATAATTAATGTACTATTAAGCGGTAGATGGCGGTGTACTTCGAATTTAATTTTCAGACTTAGAATTAAAAATATCAATGAAAATTTAAACCATTTGTATTAAAAGATGCATTATATAAGTGAAACGTAATTTCAGCTATAGAATCTTTTAATAGCAAATATGTTTAAATACATTCACATTTTTTAATATTAAAAATACAAACCTGGATGTGACATTCGAATCATGATGCAGATAGTAGAGGTTGTGTTATAAGAACAACTTAAATTATTTGCTTTTTCTTCTGTTCATTACATGAAGAATCAAATTCAAATGTATAATTTTGGGTTAACTTTATTAAACTGAATTTTCCAAATGTTGTTTTAAACTCCTCCAATTTATTTGAATGGAATAATGATGACATTGCATCTTACTTGAAGAAGAATACGGTCGAATGTTCGTTTAGATATTACGAATTGTTCGATAGTAATCATGGGTCTGACAGTATATCATTCGTATTATTGGGCTTCCACTGTATTTGCAATTAGTCGATTAATCTACATTTATTATTAATAGCGTAATCTAGAATCTAAGAGCAATTCAGTTTTATTTTCAACAATCCGCTTTCATTCGGATTCTGTTAGAAAGAAATTTTATCTGGATTCCAAAATTTTGCCATTTCAAGTTGCCTCAAACTGTACAAATTCTCTATTTCGATTGTGCCATCATTTGCGATCAGATAAAATGATAAATAATAAATATAAACGAAACCTTTTGGCTTAGAAGCACCCAATTTCGCTCGAAGTCAAGGAACAGTTCACAAATGTTACCTTTTGTTTGTATGGTACGTAAAGGGTGTCTCAGTAAGAATGCACTTTTTCACTTTAAAATAAAAACACTTCTTTTTTGAGATAGTTGTGATTTTTTTATTGGATTGTAAAGAAGACATGTTCCGCTTAAGTATGGAATATAATATCCGTCACATGGCCCCCACGAGTGTGATGACAGGCCATTACTCTTTTCATGAAAGTTTCCATGACTTTTTTGCAGAGATGTGACTTTGGATATCGAATTTGACCCCAGGAATTGTTTCTGATTTATTCGTATAATCCCGAGATTTCACAAAACCCCAAAGCAAGAAATTGTACGGCGTTAAATCACATGATCTTGGTGGCCAGTTGACATCAAAATTTCTTGAGATAATTTGATCTGGAAATCGTTGCTACAATAAATCGATTGTTTCATGCGCGTTGTGGCAGCTGGCCTCGTCTTGATGAAACCACATGTCACCTAGATTCATGCCGTCCAGTTGAGGTCACAAGAACTCCGTTATCATGTTCCTGTAACGAATGCCGTTCACAGTCACTGCAATTTCTTTGTCATCTTCAAAAAACTAAGGTCCTATCACGCCGCCCGACAAAAATCAGCACCGCACAGTTGCTCGTTGTCGCTGCATTTAGTTCTCATGGATTTCTTGAGGATTTTCTGTGCCCCAAATTCGACAATTTTGTGTATTCACGAAGCCATCCAGATGGAAATGCGCTTCATCGAAAAATTTCCATTGACATCACTTGGCTTCATTACCCATTGAACAAATTGCCGGCGGATTCCGTGGACTGCTTGTTTGAGCTCTTGCGTAAGCTGAATTTTGTACGTATGTAGGGTGAGGTCTTTCGTCAAAATTCGCTGCGTAGTGCTTCGTGAAATTTGAAGTTGTTGACAACGATGCAGAATTGATGTGTTCAAGTTTTCGGCGACACTCTCTTTTACAAGAGTAATGTTTTCAAGAGACCGATCAGTACGCTGACGCACAGGAGTCTTTCTGTCCATAACCGACACAGTTTCTTTAAATTTGTTGACCACTCTTCGAATGGTGAACACATTAGGTGCACTTTCTCGACTGAAACTACTTCGAAAATTGCCAGTGGTCTCAGCAAAACTTTCCAAATTTTTGTAATAAGTTTTCACAATTATAACGCTTTGTTTAATAATCGGAATAAACATATGTGACAGCTGACAAATTTCAGAGTTGCCACTTACCAAAAAAAAATTTCACTAAATTTAAAAAGTACAATCTTACTGAGACACCCTTTATTTCGTATGTTTTCCAAAAATTATTTGAATGATGAGTTAAATTATATAAATGTGATTAATTCAAATTAATTGATTAATCAATTGTTTGACTAATCAGAATTTCCGATTAACTGATTTAACACGATATCGGGCATCAACATTTTAATTGATATTAATTATTTCCTTTGTCTTCATAGAGGGCAATTTCTTATCTCACGGTATGAAAATTATATCAAAAAAGAAAGGTCAGGATTCACAATATGACTTTCACAGCAAACAAATATCCCCTTAAATTTCCCACAAAATTCTCCGATTATAAATAAATTCTTAATTTATTCGCAAATAGTTGCCTCGCAACAGTGGCAGAACATTTCTTGCAATTTAAAATGCCATACATTAAACCTTTTCATGACATTCACATTCAAATTCTATAAATTTTTTTAGTTTCTTGTTTTATTTTAATTATTAATTAAGTTGTTTCGTTAAATTAAATATTATGTACGCACGTGTAGTAAAATATAACAAAAAAAAAGGCTTAGTAATGCATTGTGAAGTCAAACTAAAAAGAAAATGCACATTATTTAAAGTTTTTCCACTGCCGCGGTTGCCTATGCCACTATTGCCATCGCCTCTGTTTGTTTTTTTATTGCTGCTGCTACTAGTACGTCGCACTCTCTACTCATGTTGTGAGGGGCAACAACAATCATCACCACATGTCGGCAACATAAAAGGTGGAGATAATGTGCACATAACAACTCAAATCGACCAATGACAACATTGACTCCGCCTCCTTAACTGAGAATACTAAAAAGCACAGCTCCGCTCATACGTACATGGAAGGCACAAACAGTGAACACAACACCAACAGCATTAACAGCGACAACAGCCACAGCCACAGAGCACAGCAGAGATGCCACACAACATGAAACGAAATGGCAAAGTAAGACAAACGACAAACATTGCAGTGCGTACAGTATCAAGCCAATGAATTAAGGATAGTTTTTAACATAAGTATTCATTTAGACAAATTAGAAAATTTTGTAATATTTCACGGCCTAAGCTACTAAACTTTTAATGTTGGAATAGTTAATGATAGAACTGTAAATTGAATAAAAACGTGCACAATTCCTTTTATGAAATTCAAATTCAATTCAAGATCTGTTATTGGTAAACAAAACTGGAATTCCTCTAAAAAAAAGGAGTTCATATTATCTGTTCTTAAACTGTTATTCATACATTTTATGAACAAATTCCATACATTTGTGGAAGGTTCGGAAAATTTTTTGAATCTGTTGTTAAATATAAACAAATACTAAATGAATTTAAACAAGCAAGATCTGTTTTTGGTATAAAAAACTCTTCTAAAAAGAGTTCATATTATCTGTTCTTAAACTTTTACTCATACATTTTATGAACAAATGCAGTACATTTTTGAATAGTTCGGTAAATGTAATGAATCTGTTGTTAAATATAAATAAATGTTAAATAGATTGAAACTTGCAATGTCTGTTATTGGTATACAAAACTCTCCTAAAAAGGGCTCATATTATTTGTTCTTAAACTGTTATTCGTACATTTTATGAACAAATTCCATACATTTTTTAATAGTTCAATAAACTTAATGAATCTGTTGTTAAAATTAAACTCATGATAAATAAAATGAATCTGACAAGATCTGCTTTTGGTAACACCACTCCCCTAAAAAAGAGTGCACATTATCTCTTCTTGAACTTCTGTTCATATATTTTATGAACAAATTTCATACATTTTGGAGTAGTTCAATAAATTTATTGAATCTGTTGTTACAATTAAACTAATGTTAAATAAATTGAATCTGACAAGATCTGTTGTTGGGAACAACACTCCCCTAAAAAAGAGTTCATATTATCTGTTCTAGAACTTCTGTTCATATATTTTATGAACAAATTCCATAAATTTTTGAATAGTTCGGTAGATGTATTGAATCTGTTGCTAAATATAAACAAATATTAAATAAATTGAAACAGGCAAGATCTGTCATTGGTACACAAAACTCGAATTCATCTACAAAAAGGGTTCGTGTTATATGTTCCATAACACGGTAAATTTTTTGAATCTGTTGTTAAATATAAATAAATGTTAAATAAACTGAAAATGGAAAGATCTGTTATTGGTATACAAAATTCGAATTCCTCTAAAAACAGGAGTTCATATTATCTATTCTTGAACTGTTATTCATACATTTTATGAACAAATTCCATACATTTTTGAATAGTTCGGTAAATTGTATGAACCCGTTCGTAAATATAAACTAATGTTAAATAATCTGACAAGATCTGTTGTTGGTAACAACACTCACCTAAAAAAGAGTTCATATTATCTGTTCTTGAACTTATGTTCATACATTTTATGTACAAATGCCTTATATTTTGGAATAGTTCAATAAATTTAATGAATCTGTTGTTAAATATAACTAAATGTCAAATAAACTGAAACTAGCAAGATCTTTTATTGGTATACAAAACTCGAATTCCTCAAAAAAAAGGAGTTCATATTATCTGTTCTTAAACTTTTTTATTCATACAGTTTATGAACAAATTCCACACATTTTTGAAAAGTTCGGTAAATTTATTGAGTCTGCTGTTAAATATAAATTAATGTTGAATAAATTGAAACTGGCAAGGTCTGTTATTGGTATACAAAACTCGAATTCATATAACAAAAAATAGTTCGTGTTATCTGTTCTGAAAGTGTTATTCCTATATTTTATGAATAAATTCCATAAAATTTTGGAAAGTTCGGAAAATTTATTGAATTTGTTGTTAAATATGTATGCCCCATTACATCCCATGAAGGGATCGGGGAGAGTCTCTCACAATCACTGAGCTGTGCGTAGTGTCCAAAAATCGGCATTTTTTTTAAACCGGTTTTCCGTTTTTTCGAAAAATCAGTTTTTTAACGTCAGCTAAAATGTAAAAGAACGTAACTACAATTTTCATTTGTTCAAAGGAGTTGAAAAAAAAACTTATAAAAATATACAAAAAAATTCAGTTTGCCAGTATATTTTCGAATCTTACTGAAGGTACGACTTTACTTTAGCAAAAATTTGAAAATTTGAATTGAAAAATTAATTCATCACCCTTTTACGAGGATTGTTTCTTCTCTTGGAAGTAGAAATTAAAATTGTAGTTACGTGGTTGTGCATTTCTCCTAACGATAAATTTGACAATCACGTTTTAGTATTAAATTTAAATTTAAATCATGTTCCGATTTGGAATGCGTGTTTAATATAACATTTAAAAGTTTTATTCAAACTTTCAATTTTTTTTATTCAAATATAAAATTTAAAAGTTTTATTCAAATTTGCATTAAACCGATGTAAACTCGAAACCCATATTCAAATTTGAACAACCTGCCTGGTTGTGACATAAAAGCGGGACACAATGGTTAGAATTATAATTTTTTTTGTTTGGTTGCAAGTAATATATTTCATGAATATACATGTATTTTGTTAAAACCAGGCTAAATATATAAAATAAAATGTTTGATTTTGTTCAAAATTAAAATGTTCGGGCGTTTGTTAGTTTTTTTAAATAATTTTATTCTGCAATATTTCGCTGCCCTTTGGGTAGCACTGTCAGGAATATAAACACTATTGTTAATTAAAATGAAATGAATTAATAATCAGTAAATTTTTGTAGGTCATTTGAAAAACAACAATAACAAAGTGAAAAAAAATTAAACAATTAAAGAAATTTTCTTTGTCGTATGAAAAATTGTTTAAGTTAATTCATTTCATATTTAATTAATATTTGTGTTTATATTCCTGACGCTGCTACCCAAAGGGCAGCGAAATAAAATTATTTAAAAAATCGACCAAACGCTCGAACATTCTAATTTTAAATATAATACGAAAGGTCGAATAAATCATCAATTTTTCAATGTTTTATTTTGTATATAATTATTTTTTATTATAAAATCAAATCAGGATGAGACACCGAAACGCGAAATAATCCCGTAAAAAGCAGGACAATACCGCTAATCTATATTATGTCTTATCTTATTAAGTTAAAAATGTTTGAAAATTTTAATTTATTCTTTCTTAACAAGTCATTAAATCATTTTAAAATTTGAATAAAAAAATTGGTTGCAAATGACATTTAGAACTTATTGAAGCATGAAATCATATTTGAAAATAGATATCATGTTTCTTAATTCTAAAATTGCATTATAATCGAAAATCATGTAATTTATTATTAAATTTGTAATGATTTTAACACAAATTGAGTAAAACCCGGTTAACCCAAGTCAAATAACCGGGTTTCGGTTTGTTAGAAAATTACGTTTTTTAGAAGCCGTTACACGGTTAATAGCAACAAAGCCTGTTTCTTCGGCGGAATGGGTCATGTGGCCATTGTTCCCCTTGAGCAACGTAGGACGGTCAATTCTAAGTGCGACACGACCATTTGTTTGCGGAAGACTTCGGGGAAATTCGTAAAACCAACCGCCAAAGACGAATCATTCCCCATCATGACAATGCGAGCTCTCACACATCTCGTCAAACAGGTGAATTTTTGAGCAGTCAAAACATTGAATTGATGACTCATCCTCCGTACAGTCCTGATTTGGCACCCACTGACTTCTTCTTGTTCCCGAATATCAAAGGAAAACTGCGTGGTCAACGATTTACGAGCGCCGAAGAAGCAGCTGAAGCGTTCAAAACCCATGATTTGGAGGTGTCTCAAGAGGAATGGGAAAACTGATATGACAAATGGTGTGAACGAATGCAAAAGTGTACTGATCATCAAGGGGAATATTTTGAAAAACAATAACGCCATTTTCATTTAAAAATGTTTGTTATTATTTGCTATTCCCGAAATATAAATTGCAACCCTCATAACAACCAAAACTAACACCGAATGTATTTAAAATAAATATGCTTAGACGAATTATAAATGAAATATTTGCAAGGCGAATCGAAAATAGGTGGCAACTGCATTAGCGATTTAGAGATAAAGCCCAGTACTCAGTTTTTATGAAATTATACAAAAAATAACTAAAATTTCATGAACCGAGAATTCCGATCACTTTTCATTTGCTTGGTACTCAGCTCTTTGCGAAAATTTCGTAGACAGAATAAAGTACAGGGTTGTTACTCCAAAGTTATATCGTACACGCTGAAAAAACGGCCTCTGTAAAATATTCTCCCGAACATATTCTGCAGGAACCATGTATATGTTTGCAACACATTTTAAACATTTATATGTTTGCTAGTCCCAAACTCAGGTGTATTTAAATGCAAACATTAGCATGTTTACTGGCAAATAAGTACGCTTTTACGTGGAAACATATGCGTGCTTCATCCCAAACATCCGTATATTAACGTGGAAGCATTCGCGTGTTTCCCCTAAACCTCCATATACTTATGTGGAAACATATGCGTATTTTCTCCCAAACATAATAATATTTAGAAACAAATTATTCTTTCTTTCTTTATTTATTATTTTATCAATATATGTATATCCACATTTACTTCTATAAATAATTAATACAAAAAATTAAAAGATTTAAATGATTTTTACCTTTACTTGCATTGAATGTATTATTTGTTTTGTTTTGAATCTGCTGCTCTGTTTTTTCTCCTTTCTTTGTGTTCTCTCACGTTTTTGTCTTCAGAAGGTTTCAACTATGCGTTGGTTATCACTATGCGTTGGTACACGAACTCTATACCTATATACAAATCTACTTAATGCAAGACAAGCGTGTATTAATTACTAGTGTTTTTTTTTATTATATTTCACAAATGGTCCACCATTCCGATTTTTTGAGTGGTGGCTCGGGCAGAAACAGGGCTTCACGTTGTTACCCTTCCTAGTTTCTTTCCTTAAAATCGTTTCTCGCTTTGATAACACACATAAATATATTCGAAACACATACACAATAACCAAAGCAACATCACAAACCATTTAACCGTCCGAGCGTTTGATTATTCTTCTTTCACTGATCAATATCTGATCAATATCTGATATCCTCTGTCCGATGAACCATTGACGACTGAATACATGAATTTAAAACGCAATACATCACGCACATTCAGGAATATTTATGAATCACTGAGAGAATAATGCAAAAATACAGAAACACACTTACAATATATACACACTCGTTGCCCCTATTTTATTCTCTTGCTCTCGAGAGAGCATAAACCGTGCTACAAACGCGGCTGTATTTGTATCACAAACACAGATATATTTGGGTCGCAAACATATGTGTTACAACATATTAATCATTGTATCTCAAACATGTAATATTGAATAGCAAACACAAAGCGTTTGGACACAAGTATATTATATTTCCGACAAGCTCAAAACACATGTTATATTTGCATCCAGACAACAAAAAACGACAGATTTTTCAGCGTGTACGAAAACAATTGTTTGATAATTGTTTGGGACAGCAATTTTGATATTTCGATTATTTTAGTAAACAAAAGTAAACAAAACACGCGTTAAAAATAAAATGGAGTGCAAAGATAGAATTATTAATGAAATATTTGCAAGGTAAATCAGAGATATGTGGTAAATGTCTGTAACAAAATTTTCCGTTTAGAGATAAATGCCAAAATTTCTAACGAACATTTCGCAAGAACTGAATACGGGGATTAAAACAAAACACGTTTCAATTACGGGTGCAGACAATTGGAACTGTTATAAAAGAAACATGATGGTTGAATTTACATATTTGTAAACAAAAAAAGGAGTTTCAGCGGAAAGATGTTGCCAGTAAAGAAAAATAGACAGAGATAAATACAGTGTTGCAAAAACATAAACCATTTGCGTATTTTCTGCGAAATTCAAAATAAAAACAAACAACAGTTCAGCCAATAACGAGAGACTCCTATCGCAGGCGAGTTACCTGACCATATTAGATTTGCTAGGTTTCAGTTTTTAAAGTTCCGGCGGCCAATTTTAACCCGTTATTTTCAAAAAGATTTTCATACATGTATGTATGTACATATATGGGCATGGAGCTTAATTTCATTGATTCACTGCATCCAAATACTCGGGTTTTTTTCCCAGCACTAATCTGGGCAGACAATGGTGATTTAACTAACAAAATACAATCAATAACCACAAAACGAACGAAATACAGCATGAAAACAAACATGCAATCACGAAACGAAAACCTGTATTACAAGATTTTATTTTGCACAAATAAACTAAACACAAAGCAAATAAGAAACAGAACAACAACAACAACAACATAAAAAGACAAACTACAATAAAATAACCAACAACAACTACAACACAAAAGCGACAAGCAATAACAACAATCATGGCTATTAAATGGCAACCATAATAACACACACCCATAAGCACATGCCTACATTCAGCCATACATATGTACACGCATAAATACCAACATCCATCCATCCACACATCGAACACCAGCCACTTGCATATTCCAAGTATACACGACGACGTGTGAACATACATCCATACCTACATACATATGGATGAAGGCTGTTCGAAGCCGTTGTTGTAGCTGTTTCCATTTCCTCATTACTATTCGAATGCAAGAAGAAGACAGCACTTAGTAATCACAATGGAACTACAACAACTCCATTTTGAATTGCCCAACAACACAAAACGTGGTCGTCAGTTCAACTGAAATAATTTTCTTTCGATTTTGAACTCATTAAAATGTTGAAAGAACAATGAAATTGAATCCCATTACAACGTAGCCAGACAAAAAGCCATGCACACACATAAAAGTACAGTGTGACAGAATAATATTCGTACAGTGCATTTATACACTGATTAATCTAATATAAGTAAGAAATTAAGTTACCCAAGGTAACCCAGTAGCCACGAAATACGACCCCTGTTTACAAATAATAATAATTTTGTTTATATTTATTTTAATTTTAATTTTTATGAGCGATTTTTGTTAGTTTTTGGTTAATGTATGAGAAATTCATATGACAAGCTAACAAGTCATGAACATTTTTCTAATTGAAAAATGGGTGGTTTTTTGTTGGAAATAATAGACAATTCATGGCATGACTAGTTTCGAACTACGTGACAAGTTCATCCTCAGAATTGATACCATCGGTTTATCATCAGTCGTTTATATTTAATTATAAAATTTACAATTTTATTAAAAAAAAGTAAAGAGTGTTCGAACTCACGGGCGATGTGTTAACACCGTTTTGTTACACGGTACCTGTTCTATTTCTATGAACACATTAGGAAATGTTACATTGGAAAATAAAAACAAATTTCAAGCTCTTTTAAACACTAATAAATTAATTTAATAAGTATTGATCAAGGTTTATATGATGCCCAGAATGCAGTCAATTCCAAAAGCCATTATACAAAATGTATTTACTTCCATTATACATAAAATTTAGTTTAGAATTGTTTTGTTGTGGTTTGAAATGGGGTTTTTTGTGCTGAAGTCTCTTTTGCTAGTGCACTTTCCTTTTTCTAACATCTGCTTTAACATTAGATGTAATATTGTTAAAATAAATAAAGCAATATTTAGCTCATTGAAATAATTGTTTTTGTTTTGTCATAATCACAACGACGACAGTAAGTATTGAATAGTATAGAGAACTTATTGCACTCTTTTTCTGCTCTCATGTAGAGAGTCTGAGTAAAAGAGCATAAACGAGTCTTATTCTCTTTATAGAACATTTCAATATAAATGCACCATTTCGATAATGTTATTATATGGTTGGTTGGTTGGTTACAGCATACTGTCTAGCACACTTAGGCTAAAGAAACCCATTGTGATATCTGCACTTTCCTCCATAGCAACTATTGACTATTCGTCTAGCCAATTTGCCCTTTCAATGAATTTGTCTATAAGACCTACAGGAATATCCTGTAGGGCTACGGTGCTAACTCAATGTGTTGCGAACATCCTACTTCTCAGTCCTGCCAGAGCAGGGCAATCCAAGAGAAGGTGTTTCGTCGTTTCCTCGTCATCTTCCATGCAGCATCTGCAGAGAGTGGAGTTTCTATGTCCCAATCTCTTAGGGCGTGTCCCGTAAGTGTTCCTATCATTGTGGATAACCTGTCTCTCGGCAAGTTAAGTAGTTGCCTAGTTCTCTTCCTGTCAACCTGTGTCCAGAGGACCCTGGCTTGTTTGCAAGTTGAAGTAAGTCTCCACTTGTCCTTGAACATATTATCGGCCTACTGCCTGATCTGCAAACGACAGGTAGAGATTGGCCGGAAGAACCTGTGCCGCAGTACCCTGTCTAGCTAACGCATCCGCTACGCAATTGTCTGGAATGTCGCTGGGTCCCGGTATCCAGATGAGCCTGACGTCAAAATACTCTGCCATCACCCTAAGTAATGAGTGGGATTCTTTCACCGTCGGGGACGTAGCAAACATGGCTTGCAGGGATTTTATGGCAGCTTGGCTGTCTGAGTAGATACATATTCTCCGGAGGGTTGTGACACTACTTTTCAGTAGCTCAGCAACCTCCAGTATGCCGGTAATTTCCGCCTGAAATACGACACAGTGATCAGACAGTTTGTAAAGTCATCAACCACTTCAAAAATTAATCGGTTGTCGATGTTCAAGTGCGGATCAAGCCCAGGGGTTTGTCTAGTCGTTGACACCATCAATTTTGTCTTTCCCTCATTAACAGCAACACCCACCTTCTCTGATTCCTTTTCGATTCTTGAAAATTCTTCAGTAACCTCTCGCAAATTTCGCCCAATGATGTCTATGTCGTCAGCATACGCCAGCAACATATGGCTTTTCGTGTTAATGATCTTGTTCGTATTTACTGCTGCTTTTCTCATTATTATCTCCACTAAGATGTTGAAGAGATTGCACGAAAGTGTGTCGCCTTGTCTCAGTCCTCGCTTGGTACAGAATGGTTCGGTCAGGTCTTTCCCCACCTTCACTACTGATGAATTAGGCAATTTGCCAACATTCATTTCCAAATGGAGCATTGTTGTTGGTAGTGTGGTTTGCGCTTTGATTTTTGCAATAATGCCACCTTTTCTTGTCTTCATGCAAAAATAAAACTCACTAAACCCACATTACCGATGGTTTTTGTCTGTGTAGTTTCTTGCCATTATTCCTGTATATTTAAGTCCTGTTAAAAAGTCCTGTTAATTTTTGCTGTATCATATTCTTATATTGTTATATATTTTGCGCGTTTTCATGCTATCCTATTCACCGTTTTTTGTACTTGTGCCCTGTCTCCTATTACCATTCCCGTTCCTGTTACTGCATTTTCCATGCTTCGCATTTCTCAGTTCCTGTTTGCCATCATTGCTTTTAATCTTTGTTGCCATCTCTACCAGTTGGTTGTTCTTCCATTTCTTGCATTCACCATAATTTGTCTACATTTAATTTTATTTCATTTATATACGGTGGTCTCAAACCTAGTCGACCTAATAAAGTGTAGACACAAAAAAGTTGGGACAAATGTTCTTTATTTTTCAACATAATCTCCTTTTAGCTCGATACACTTTTTCCAGCGATATTCAATACTTGTAGTTTCGAAACCCTGTTTATAAGTATAGTACGAACTGACAAACTCCTTAAAATAGCCATCAAGTGCAGACTCCACCTCTTCATTGTTGGCAAAACTTTTACCACCGAGCCATATTTTCAAGTTTGGAAATAGAAAATAGTGCGAGGGAGCTAAATCTGACGAATAAGATGTGTGATGAAGCAATTATAACCTTAATTCATTAATTTTGGCCATCGCAATAGTAGATGTGTGAACTAAAGCATTTTTCTTGAGGAAACAACACTTTCTTTTTCCCCAAAGGCAGCCCTTTTTCCACAATTTTATCACTTAAACGCTGTAATAAATTAGCATAATATTCGCCGTTGATGGTTGGTTCCTTTCTGAAGATAATCTATAAAAATATTCCAACGCCCATCCCAAAAAACAGACGCCATGACCTTGCCTTCAGATGGAACCGTCTTCGCCTTCTTTGGACACGAGTCTCCCATTTCTGTTCACTGCTTTGACTGTTCCATTGTCTAAGGTGTGAAGTGGTGGATCCATGTCTCATCCATGATTATAAATCGACGCACAAATTCGGCTTTATTGCGGTGAGACATCGCCAAACACTCTACTGAAACATATTCACGACGCTGTTTCTGCTCTATTCGAAGCAATCGCCCAGGCACCCACCTTGCGCTCAACTTTCTCATCTTTTTGAAATGCTTATCGTTTCAGCTAGCTCGCGCACCTTCACCCAACGATAAACCAATACCAATTTGTGGAGTATCTTATCCGGGTCTGGCGTGGACACCCCAATTGGTGGACCACTACGGTATTCGTCTTGGCAGCTCGTTTAAGCTCTGCTACCCAATATTTCACGCTCGTAAACGAAGGAGCAGTCTCCTCAACGTAGAATCCAGCTCGGTTTTAATATTACTTGGACTGAGTGAGACCTTTCATATTGCAATATTGAATTACATAACGGTGACCAATTATTGCCATGTTTACAAAGTCACTTAGGTCGTTTACTTCTGATGGTTCAAATAAAAATACTAATCGTGGCGCCTTGAAACTTAAAACATATGTTTTATAAGGTTGCCACTTTTCACCAAAATATTTTTCTTTTCAAAATTCTGGCACCTTCTATATGTCAGGTCGGCTAGTTTTGGGAGCGTCCTTAATTACAATTGTAATATATTTCCTTCCCGTTTTTTCCTGATTTCGTTCCGTACTCTCAATGCGTTTATGAGTGAGACTATAAATGTCACACAAAAAGAAAATGACAAAAGTGCTACCACTGCTAACGGCGATGCTCCAGATATAAGTACCCGTTTCAATTGTTTTGTAAGTGACCAAAAACATAAACAAAACAAGTTGAAAGAAGTTGTGGTGGACAAAAACAAACCCCCCATGAATGATGTTGTTGCTGATGCAGTGAGTGAGTAGTGAGAATTGTAACTGAATCGCAAGATTTAGTTTCACTGCCTCTCCCAAGTAATAATGTGGATGATGAAACTCACAATAACACAGCGAACTCTGCTGCATGGGTTAGTGTATCGCACAAGAAAAATAGTAAAACGAAAATTGTTATTAGACGAAATTATAATAGTGACCTAGATGTTGTTGCCAGAAGAAAATGGGTTCATATTTCGTCTTTTAAGCCCTCGGTTACTGAACAGCAAATTATGATTTTACTGAACAACAAAACAGATTGACGTCAGCTTGGAATATTTACTTTGCCGCAAACTTGTGACGACAGATGCTAAAGTTGAGGAGTAAAGAAAGGTTAGTTTAAACTTCGAATTTCTGCCGATTTTTATAACGAGCTAGTTAAACCAGCGTTGTGGCCAGCTGATGAAAAGGTGCGTCGTTTCACAGAGAGAAGAGATTCGTTGTCACAACTACATATATTTACAGCCAACTAAAATTTGGCGTTTCCTTGGACTATCACATTATTCAGTTGTGATTACCAATAACTGTGTTCCGTATCACCAAATGTTGTGCATATCAATTGATTTGCAAGTCAGTTTTGGTTGCAAGAACTGAAATTTCTAGTTAAAAACACAGCAACAAGAAATAAATGTGAACGTCAAACGTGTTTTAATTCACGCAATCAAATTATCCTGCAGTGGTGAATATTCTATTCGTTGGATCAACGAAAAATGTAAAAACTAATTCGGTTGTACCCAATAATATATTGAAATGCTCAACTAATTCCTTGAATTTAATGGCTGTCACAACCAATTGTTTATGCCATTATGAATTTAATAGACAAAAACACAAAAAAAAAATATTTTTTATTAAAATTGTGTATTTTATATTTCAATATAAACAAAAATTAATATTATTTCTTCGTATTTCGTTAGCAATGGGATACCCTGGATAAGCCATCCCCATTTTTTTTATCGAAAATATGAAAAAATGTTAATAATTGTTTTCCATAAAGTGGTCCACTTCGTATGAATTTGTTTTTCAAAAAATCGTCATAGAATATATATATATATGTGGTTTCCCATTACATTCCATGAAGGAATTGGGGAGAGCTTCTCACAAACCAGTGAGCTGTGCGCTTTCTAGTTTTAAACTCACTAATTGGGACCTACAGTTTTACACCGATTCCGAACGGTATTTTGAGAAGCTTTTTTCATGGCTAAGTACTCGATAGTGTCGCCGTCACTATGCGAGGTGACCGCCGCCGAAAGAAATTTAAGGTGGTCAGAGCTGGGATCGAAACCAGGACACTAACCATTGCACCACCGACGGTCACCGCCATAGAATAGCAAAGCGCTAAAATGAAAAATGGCTATTTTGTTACCTACGTAGGAGACTTTAACGTAGGATGCGCACAAAAAGTCAAACCATTTTCTTTGAACCGTCACAACGCGAATATGATATCGTTAATCTTGTGAAAACCTCGCTGAATGATGATTTCCGAGATGAAGAATATTTCGATTCGAATATTTTACAAGTTTTCCGTAAAGATAGCGAAGTTATCAAAACAAGCTGTACTAAAGGCGGTGGAGTTTTGGTTGCTATTCGTCGTAACATTCGACGATTCGATAATAGCGCTGCCGAACACTGATTTCCTATTAGATCAACTTTGTGTTAATATTTATGGTGATTCATCGTTTTGATATTTGCATCATATATTCCTCCTAATATTATTTATGAAAGCATGCCCTTAATGTCCTGAACATTTCAGCCGAATTTGACTCTAGTGAATTTGACTCTAGTTTTTGGGGATTAACTTGTCTCATAAGGTTAACTTGTCTTTACTCCCTGAATCTGATTTTTTGTATGGCTCTAATGTCAGTTCTCCTAATGAGATAAACTTAATTGATAGCTTTTTAAGTTTGGATTTAGTACAAATTCTTTTCATTCCTCCTTAGTCATTCCTCAAAGCGTTTCTTAAATTTATTATTTATTAGTAAAAACTTCAAATGCGTGGTCAATGTGTGTAACTAATCATTTTGTACAAAAGATATGCATCACATTGCACTGGAGCTCGAACTTGATTATATAAGTTTCTTTTCTTTCAAAAATTTTGATTATACACTCAAAAAAATATGTTAGTAAACACAGCAGAAAAGTCTGCTGAAAAGGGGAAAGCAAACATATTTGTTATTTCAGCAAACATAGGTTTGTTGTTTCAGCAAAGAGTATGCCAATTATTTTTAAGAACCCTGCAACAAGTTTGCTGTTATGACAGTACATTTGCTAGAATAACAAACAAATCGCCTGCTGATAAGTAGCATACATTGTTTGCTGTTAATAGCAAACTTTATTTTTTGAGTGTAGGCTTTGTGATTTTGAAAATATAGATAAATTAATTTTAATTGTTAATTGCTCAAATATTTTTTAATAACAACTCTACTGATGATTGCTATTTTGAGTTCGTAAATTTTATTAATTCTCTTATTGTAAAGTGAATATGTTCACGGAGAAGCACAGTTCAGAAATTACCTTGCTACACATCCGGGTTAAAAAAGTTAACAAATTTAAGAAAAATATTTAAATCCGCAAATGATGAATATAATGAAAGACTTTTCACACACTATTCGTGGAACATGCGTTAATAAATTTTTTACATAATTTTCAGTTTCAAATTAAAGATAACCCGAAGTCGTTTTCGAACTTTGTGAGTGGAAATTTTTCAGTGAGTAGTACCACATCTGAAAATTTTTCGAGTCTTATTTTGGAAGTCAGGTTTCAGTTGTTGACAGAAATTTTCTCAAGTGTGTCAGTCCCTGTGTAGACTATGGATTTTTCCAACTAGATGTTGAAGACGATATTGGAGCTATAACTAACGTCTAGACCTCTGAAAAGCAAAACATTGACGGCCACTTCGCTGCCATTTAAAAAAACGTAACGGTAGGTCCCTTGACCTCTCTCTATAGAATTTTGACTCTTACTCAGGAGCTCAACCAGTACACCTTGGAAATCGTCGGCAATTCGATCAATGGGTAATGGAGCAAAGTAAAGTCAAAGTCAAGTTCAAAAAAAAGTAATCTTCTCCGATGAAGTGCATTTCCATCTGAATGCCCTCGTGAATATACAAAATTGTCGAATTTGGGGCTCATAAAATCCTCATGCAATCCATGAGAAACAAATGCACCCACAGCGAGAAAACTGTCTGGTGCGGATTTTGGTCAGGCTGCGTGATTGGCATTACTGTGAACGGCATTTGTTACAAGAACATAATAACGGAGTTCTTGTGGCCTCAACTGGACGGCGTGATTCCGCACGACGTGTGGCTTCAGCAAGACGGCGCCACCTGCCACACCGCGCACAATCGATTTATTGCAGCAACGATTTCCAGAATAAATGATCTCAAGAAATTCTGATGTCAACTGGCCACCAAGATCATGCGATTTAACGCCGTGGGATTTCTTTCTTTGGAGTTTTGTGAAATCTCGGGTTAATGCGATTAAACCAGAAACAATTCCTACATCTGTGTGAAAAAGTCATGGAAAATTGCATGAGAAGAGTAATGCCCTTTCATTAGAGCCGTGGGGACCATTCGACGCATATTTTCTTGCATACTGAATCGGAACATGTCTTCATTACCATCCAATAAAAATTCACAACTATCTCAAAAAATACGTGTTTTTGTTTTAAAATTAAAAAGTGCATTCTTACTGAGACACCCTTTATTTTCGTTTCGAAATAGAATAGGCCGTTCTACCGGTCCCTTCATGGGATGTAATGGGAAACCATTTATTTATTTATTTATAGAATAGAAAATAGATATTCCCAGTAACCCCATGGTTTTGTTTTGTTTTTTTTTTGTCTCATTCCCTTTTTGATAGTGATTAGACTATGAAGCTGCTTTAATATTGCAAAAGTGCAATAAAAATATTTGAATCGCCTCAAACGACCCCCGAAAACCGCAAACAGGAAAGCAAAATGGAAAGGAAATGGGACTGCGTCTCACAACTATGTACTTATGAAGCTATTTGTTAAAAAAAAATTTGTTTCTCATTACATCCCATGAAGGGATTGGGGAGAGCTTCTCACAAACACTGAGATATGTGCGCGTTCTGGCTTAAATCTCCCAGATTGGGACGCACAGTTTTACACCGGTTCTGAACGGGTCTTTGAGAAGCTTTTTTGTGACTAAATACTCGATAGCGTCGCCGTCACTAAGCGAGGAATTTAAATTTGTCTGAGCCGGGATCGAACCCAAGTACTCATGTACAAGAGCCAACACTACCATTGCACCACCGACGGCCACGACCACTTTGGCTATTTGCTTATTGTTTTAAAACTTGTTAGACGGTAAATTTAGTTTGACACCGGTTTGAAAATACAAAAGTCAATTGAAAACCGATCAGACCTGGACAAAGATATATGTACAGAACTATGAAATCCATTTGCCCACTGGTGACATCTATTGACTATCAATTATTATTACTGACAATTCAGATCCATCAAATTAATTTTCTTCCTATTAAAATAAATAACTAATACTTTATTTCATATTCTCCTTGTTATTACAGATCTTATATTAGATGATTGCCAAAAATTAATCGAGAAATTTAGTTATCCCTGGGAGATGATGCCACTCATGTATGTGATACTTAAAGATGCTGGTGTAGATATTGATGAGGCTTCAAGGCGTATTGAGGAGGGTGAGTATTCCGAGTCCCATAAACAGTTGTCAATAGTAAAACCACAACAACAAAATCAGTGTTTTCTGAGTCACATACTAAATGTTCAGCATTTTCAAATAGATGTAATCAAAAAAAAAAAACAGAAGAAATATGGCAACTATGTTAGCCATTATGCAATATGAAATTTCATATGGTGGCAATGTCATAAAACTGATTTTCTTACAGCGATGCAAATAACAAAGCATAGAAAGCGGAAACCCGAGAGTGATGCCAGATCGGAATGTGATGAAACCACTGAACGAATGCGGCTAGAGGGTAAGACCGATGATCTACTTTATCGCATATCTCTACGCAAACTACTGTTAAGAAAAGCTAGCATATTAATAAAATTTAGAGCAGAAAACACTGAGTTGATAGGGTTTCTGTTTCCAAATAATCCGATGTGATCTCTTTGGCGAAATAATATTTTTAATGCACAATCCACCTTATCCCTTTCTAGGACAACATGTTGTCAATGAGTACTCACGTCAACACAATTTGAATATATACGATGGTTGTGAATTACGCTGCGCCACACGGCAATGTGGTTGATAAGCGATTTCATATACTACCACCAATTTGAGATGAAGCTTTTGCTTGCAAAAACATAATTTATCTGTTATATTTGAAAACTAAATTTAAAAATATTTCTCTATTTAACTAAAAGTTTCAACTTGTTGTACAAATTACTTAGAATGTTATATGTATAGGGATTTTATTCTTATTATAATTTTTATTAATATTGATTTATAATTATTAAAATATTATATTTATATTAAAAGCTCTTAATAATATGAAAATATTTATCGAGCTTAGTAATCACTCTTTGGCAACATACACCACATCAACAGTTCTTCAATGACTTTGAAGACAAACATACGGTTAGTTAATTATGGACAAACTAGGAGTATAGTTAAGCCATTCAACAGTGTCTAAACTAAACTACAAAAAAAACAAATACAACAATCAACATACCATGTTAAACATAGATGATCATCAATCAACATAACAATCTGTGTGGGAATTATCATACTTCAACAGGCCTATCAACAAAATCAACAGACTTGAACGCACAAGGATAAGCAAACAATGACAGCCAACAGGAAATGTACAGAGTTGCAAGTTGCACTGACTTTTAAGGATTTGAAATAGGAATTCGAATTTTAAAAATTGATAAATGAGATTTTATTATAAATAGTGAAACAATCTAGTTTGAATTATAAAATGTCATAGCTATGTAACATTTTCAGCGCCAGCGCAGTGCAGAAAAATATTGTGCAGATAGAACATTTCCCAAAAACACCTATTCACTAATGAACAGGCTATTAGGAGTTTCTCTTGCAACATCCACATAGCTGATAGGATCAATCCTAATCACCTGGCAATGATTTGCTTCAAATTTCCATTTGTGTGTCTTCAAGAATATTGTTGCCCAAAGCAATTTGATCACAATCAACATACCATGTCAATTTGGGAATTATTTGTCATCAATCAACATACCATGGAAAGGACTAAAGGATCGATCTTCAATGAACAGAACAATATTTCGCCAATGAAGGATAATTTAAAATGAATATTCATTACATTTAGTTTATCGAATGTTAGCATGTAAAATATATAATCAAGGAAGGTCAGCTAAAAGGATTAGGACAATATACAAAAGATGCTCTTAATAATATAAGGACCTCTTAATAATATCCTACAAAAGGACTTCTTAACAATGCCCCACAAAAGACCAGCATGAAATCCAAGTTGGTTGGAAGTTTTTATTTTTCAACAATAATTCGAATATAGATGTAAAATTTGAATATCTTCAAGAAAAACAACTCTTTTTGATCACAGTCCACTTGGTTAATTGAAAATCTTCTTGTATTATATTACATGTATATGTATAGTCCCATTATTATCCATAATGTAGGCTGACTTTCGTAGACAGAATGATAATTAAACGCATCACTTTTGTTAATAGTTTGTAACTAGATTTAAGATTGTTACGTTTATTTATTCAAATAACTAATATAATATATTATATATAATATATTAATCAATATATAACTTATAATGACGTTTATGTAAAAACAAAACATTATATTTAATTAGAATGTATCAAAATGGTTGTAGTTTAAAATAATAGCCATGTTTTTTTGCCAATGCTAAATTCAATGTTCGCTTTTTCTAAATATGTCTTCATTTAATGTAAGCGAAAGATTAGTTTAGCAGTGACAAAGCGGAAGACAAGCTGAATTCTGTTCACAATTTCCTAACATATGGCAACACTGTGTTAAAATGTCTAAGAGTCTAAACATAATCAAACACGCGCTACAGACGACGACGATTTTTCTATATAGGATTCTTATGGCAGGGAACAATCGTCACGAAAATCCGCTGCGGCTGACGACTCGCCGCTAGAATAGAATCTTTTCTAATTTCTTGGCGGCGCTCTCACGAATCTCTCAATTGAGAGCATGAAGTTGCCACATGTTCATGAAAATCATAAGAGAAACCAACACATGATATACGATGATTAAAAATAATTTATTGTTAAACACAATACAATAAAAATGAATACAATTTTAAAATCAGTAAACACAATTTAATTCCTGTACAACTGTAATATTATTTTTCCAAATACTTTCCATAAGAGCCGCAAAGATATACGACGCAGTGAGAAAAAAAATCAACCGAAGTCGCCAGATGCTCTCTCTCTCTCATTTCGTTTAGACGCTAGAGATTTTTTCCGTCGTCGTCTGAAGCGTATCTGGTTCTGTTTTGACTCTAACTTTGCCTGTCATACAGGAAATAGTTTGTCATGTGACCAACACACAAAACTATATTTGTTGTGATGAAAAAAATTTTTAAAAAAGAAAAGAAAACCGAATTAAAATTAAGCACGCTCCAAACCAATGCGGTTGCGACGCATCCATATCGAATTTTAAATTTTGTGATTGTAACAGCAACAAAATACCTTGCAATTTGGATGTGACACTATTGGCGCACGGCTGCGGCATTGGTTTGCGTCGCGCTTTAAGTGTGAACATTTATCGTAATAAGCTTGTAAATTAGATAGTAATAAGTTTTCTAAATATTATTTGGAGCAATGAATATTTTCACAGCAGCGCCTATTACAAAAGTACTTAATACACGCTCAGCTTGAATGATTGTTGCCTAAAAATCGCGCGTTGAGATAAGATTCGAACCTTGGTCGCTCACAAATATTAGCAAGATATGGAATAATGTTTAGCTGCATATTTGTTGGCGATTATTTTCATTAGTCCTGAATGGAAAAATGTTTAATAAACTATAAAATGTTTAAAAAAAATTTTAAAATTAAATTTTATCAATATCAAAAATTGTTAAAGAAGTCAACGAAGCGTCGGGAAAACTGTAGTAAATTGTTCATAGGCGTATTCTTTTGTCCCCTGCTAAACTCACTTTTCGTACACTTCGGTGCACTGAAAGAAAAAGCTTTATAAAATGGGTGAATTCCTTCATCAATTTGACGAAACATTCCCTCATTTTCCTACCTACGACACATTTCATTGAATTGATGAAGAACGATTCGCCAATCTTTCATCCATATTTCATCAATACTTTATGTTGATTCAAGTTGACACATTTCATTGAAGTGATGAACAACATTTCGCCAATCTTTCATCCATATTTCATCAATAGTTTATGTTGATTAAACCACAACGTTACATCAAGTTGACACATTTCATTCAATGGACGAAGAACATTTCGCCAATATTTCATCCATATGTCATCAATAGATTATATTGATTCAACTACGACGATACATCAAGTTGATTTAAGTTTGTCATCAAGTTGAAGAAAATTTTTCACCATTTCGATGTAAATTGTTCATCAATTTACTGTACCTTTGCCGTCAATTAAATGTAAGGTTGTCAACAATTTAATGTAAGTTTGTCATAAATTTGTTGTAAATTGGTCATAATTTTGATGAAAATTGATTTTTAATGTGTAGCCAAACTCTTTGGACTATTTTCCGTAGGAAAAAATTCACAAGCACAGAGTATAAGACCACATAAAAAATGCTCATACCGTGGATATTGTTTTCTGTTCATTTCACTATTTTCTATCACGTATTTATTTTTAATTTTCTTCTATTTTTTTTTTCTTTTTCTCTTTATTGTTTCAAAACTACGTCCATATTTTGAAGCGATTCCACTGATTATTTCTTTATTCCAATGATGAAGATTGATGATAAAAATTGCATCAATTCAATGAAGCTGAAAAGACTGAAGAAACGCAATCTTCAAACTGGAGAACCTTTTCATTAAATTGATGAAATATGTCATCAATTCAATGACGAACAATTGATGAACATTTATCATCGATTTGATGTAAAGATTTTCTTTCTGTGTATATAAAGCTAAGGACTTTGAAGCAGCTCACGGCTTACCACTCAAATTGATCAAGAATTTAGTTTGGCGGGGAATACAAAATTACGCCTATTGTTTACCTTTTTCCGTTTTCGAATAGAGATTATTATCGAGGAACACGTAAATCGGATGTCATTGTTTGAATGAAAAGTTACTAACATAAAATATTATTTTATGCCTAATGGGAATGTTGAAACAATTGGCGAAACTTTATCTTAACACAAAAAAAAATCCTAACCTCCACGAGTTATTCCAGCAAATGTGAGTTAACGTACAAAATATATCGTTCAAAAGTAAATATTCATTGCAGGAAATAAACAGTTTTATAAATCCGATAATTATGTCATAGTTGCAATGAATATCTGCGTGGTGGCAATGAATTTATACATTAGCTGGATTTTGGAGAAACCTTTTTATTTTCACTGAAATACGACAGACCTTATGAGATTAGACCTCTACGCGGCCGAGCCACCGCCGCTGGTTTTTGAGTTGTATCCCTCGCTGCCACCTGATTGCGTAGAAACCGGCCCAGCGGCGGCGACGGCGTGGTCCGACAGCGTATAACATTTTGTTTAAACAAATGGTCGTATACTAAAGTGACCGTCCTACGCTGCTCAAGCGGAACAGTGGCCACATGACCCATTCGGCCGCAGAAACAGGCGACCATTTGCCTCGCGTGCTTCTTCCACGAAAAACTTTGTTGGACCTACACTGTCGATTGCTGTTTTATTTAAGGCTCATACGCATATATTCATAATTCGTCACCTATCACGATTTTATACACGTCTTTTGACTTTTTAATCATTTTCTTACACCAATTGACATGGGTCTATTTTTGAGCGATTGCCAAATTATGTGGGATCCAACGCGTTCAAATCTTTTTTACAGCCAAATGGTCACGCAAAATCTAATATATTGAAGTTGGACTAATGTTCAAGGATGCCTCTATCTCACAATATGTCACATGACGATCTTGCATTATAAGTTCATGCACTGCAGCGATGTTTTGTGGCTGAACAACCGATTTTGGACGACCTTCACGAAATTCATCCTGGAGCGAAGGGCGTCCGAGTCTGAACTCTTGGTACCAGCGATTAATAGTGATTTTTGATGGTGCTTTATCGCCAAAAGTCGAAACAAGTTGATTGCGACACTCTTGTCTCGATAATCCACACCGAAAATCGTAAAAAAATCATCCCGCGAAAATTTTCACGGGTTAATTGCATTTTTTGACCGAGATGCATTTCACTGTAAATGCAACAAATAGTGCTCGTAATTGAAACGTTCTATGAATATTTGGGCTAAAAAATGTCAAACTTTCCAATGGAGGTTCCCGTTTGCATCTGGAAACACTAGTATTGCCAGTTCCGGAAATATAAATAGCAACCTCGTACACGTTGTCCTGAATTACACGCTGCAACCACAACAAGTAAAAAACTACAACCTATAAACTACACACAACCACAATCAGCATATTTCCTAATAACAGTCAGTTTAATTTCCCAACACTTAACTTATGGAGTTAAAAAACAATTTGTATTTTGCATAGCAACAGCCAGGAAAATTCCACACGCTACAACAACAACAGCCAGTCCCATTCCCTAACACGTTACAGCACATATTACAACTATAACAACATCAGGTAAAATTTCTTACAAATTTAACTCAGCCGGGTTAGTTTCAGGCCGGTTTCCCAAGTCCCCAAGCCGCCGCCGAAGCAGAAACAATCGGCGTAAACCTCTATATGATATGAGGAATACAACAAGATAAATGGTTTCCCATTGCATCACATGAACGAATCGGGAAGAGCTTCTGACAACCAGTAAGCTGAGCCCTTCCTAGTTTTAAATTCACTAATTGGGTCCTACAATTTTAAACCGGTTCCGAACGGTATTTGGAGAAGCTTTTTCATGGCAAATACTCTAGAGTGTCGCAGTCACTATGCGAGGTGATCGCCGCCGAAAGAAATTTAAGGTGGTCAGAGCAGGGATCGAACCCAGGAGCTCATGTACAAGAGACACGCACACTAGCCATTGCACCACCGATGGCCACGATAGAGGAGTACATATTTGTTATAAATGAAATTAAAAATATTGTCTTTCGACTAGAACTCGAACGAAAGGATGCATTTAATATAAAGCGGCGGCTATAAGTGTTTTGAAAATGCACTCAGAAAAAACGGGTTCGCAGCTCGGGAGCCAATGTCAAATCTCTCGGCCCGCAAAATAACAAGTCGGCTCGCGAGCCGGGAGCCAATTTTACTTCTTTAGGCCGACAGAAATTAGCTCCCTTAGCTTTTTCTCTTTTTTGAAAAAATTGCTCTTATGCTAGAGGTACCTCTTTGTACAAATCCCTTAGGAACCCCAAAAAGTCAAGTTATTTCTCCAATCGATCCCTGGTTACATTCCTGGAACCGCGAGCCAACAGAATTAACACTGGCAGTCGGCAGGCGAGCTGACAGCCCTCTGGTTAGATTGTGGCCAGCGGCTGATTTTGGCCTGATTTTACGAACCTGTATGTAACGCTTTTGGTAGGGCGCGAAAAACTGAAATATCAAATAGCATTCTGCACAATTATTCAAGGGTGACATGAGCTTCCAATGAAAATATCCATGTATTACTGTTATTACAGACAATTTCGCAAAAGTCAGGAATTTTATGACACAAACAGACCAAAATTTTTACGCCAACAAACGAAAATTACGACACCAATATTGCATCAATTCTCGCTTCTAATATGTTACTTTTGGTACTTAGTGTATTTTACTTAGTTATCAACAATACTATATATTTGGAGAAGGGGGTGCTGGTAGTGGTAGCCGATATATTTCCTGTGTATTACATATTACACGAATTCTTGCACCTTTTATGTATGGCAATTTTGGTACAGGATACGTATCTGTGCTATAAAGGAAACCAACTTAGGAGAATTTTTCGCAGTTTTTCCATGTGAAGTTTTTACATTTAATCGGATAAGTCAAAAAAGTCGGTTCTTTAATGTCGCATTTACACCGCAGTTTAACGCGGCCAGGTTAGCGAAAAGCTTTCTTCCTAATCTTTGCCATTTTTGAGATTAAATTGACATTTCAGGTGGCAACTTTGTGCTTAAACCAATTTAGAGAAACTCCGTGCCGAGACTAAATTATAGAATACAGCATAACAGAAAAATGTAATTGGCGGCTCTAGGTTTTGCCAGTTTTGTACAAATTTGGGATGTTTGTTTACTAACTGAACCTTTCAAATTAGATCAATCAATCAAGTTGTTCGTGGCAGCGACGCATTGGAAAATATTTATCGAATTCCGTCTGTCAAACGGAAGATCTCCCCAATCCCTTCATGGGATGCAATGGGAAACGAATTTTTCTCGTCTGTAAAACAGTTGATTTTTTGTGTATGTTTTACAGTTGTATTTTTTTGTACTTAGCAGTGTTGCATCAAATTGTACACCAGTTTAAAATGAGGTTAAAAATTAAACTGCCGCTTTTACAGATTAAAATTATATAGTATTTTTCTAGGTTAGCGGAGATAATGTGCTAATCTTGGTCAATGTAAATGCCGTATAGCTTTCTGCAATATTTGTATAGTTAACAAAAATTACATCCGGCCCTAATTGCTATCACAGTGGTAATTTTTGTATCTTTAATACTAAGAGCTCTTAAGTCGTTTTTTCTTTTTTGACACAGATATGTCAACAATATTGTGGGCTACCATTTTTCCAGTTTGGAAACAGAAAATAGTCTGCGGCAGCTAAATATGGCGAATAAGATGCGTGATGAAGCAACTCGAACATTAATTCGTTAATTTTGGCCATCGTAATAGTGGTTGTGTGAACTGGAGCATTGTGTTGATGGAACAATAATTTCTTTTTCCCCAAATGGGACGATTTTTGTACAATTTCATCAGTTAAACGCTGCAATAAATTAGCATAATATGTGCCGTTGATTGGTTTTCCTTTCTGAAGATAATCAAAAAATTACAAATAAAAATTATCCCATGCTCATCCCAAAAATCAGACGCTATGATATTGCCTGCCGATGGAACCGTCGTCGCCTTCTTTGGTATCGATTCTCCCAGTCCAGTTCACTGCTTTGTCTCAGGTGTGAAATGGTGAACCCATGTCTCATCCATGGATATAAATCGACGCATATTCAAATCTTCGGTCAATACACGCTGTATAGCACTTTTCTAAATGTATATAATTTCAGCTAGCTCACGCACCTTCAGCCGACGATCATCCAATACCATTTTGTGGATTTTCTTTTCTTAACCGTTGACACCTGAATTGGTCGACTACTACGGTGTTCGTCTTGGCAGCTCATATGGCCTCAATTAAGCTCTGATACCTAATATTCTACAGTCGTAGAGGAAGGAGCAGACTCCCCTAGAGTAGAATCTAGCTCGGCTTTAATATAGCTTGGACTGATACCTTTCAAATATTGAATAAATAAATATATAATAAATAATAAATTTTTTCCATGTTTACATATTCAGTGAAATCGTTTAATTTTGTTGGCTCAAATAAAAATACTAAACACTGTGGCGCCTTGCAACTTAAAACATATGTTTCATAAGGTTGCCACTTTTCACCAAAATATTTGTTTTCAAACTAATGGCACCATCTATACGTCAGGTCGGCTAGTTTTGGGACCGCCTCGTATCACATATGTCTCAATTATAAGTGTAGTTTAAGGCGAATTTCGAATGGTATCTTTTGAGTAAGCAATATATTATTTCTGTTCCCAACATTCAATTCGATTGACTGTCAATGTAATTTTAAACTTACTTTTTTACCTGCCTGTATTCCTTTAAATTGTGTCGTATTGATAATCATACACAACGCTTTTTCATTATTCACTCATTCAAACCTGAATACCCTTATTGTGTTTGAAAATTGACACGTTTATTGAAATTTCTCGCCTATACGATTCAAACATTCTTTAAGCCAATCACGTATTCGATTTACGTCTCCATTAGAAATAAGTCTATTTCAATTTCTTTAATTTTTTTTTCAAATAATATAATATTCCGCATATATTTGCTGTACAATGCGTTAAATGGAAAACAGTGAAAACTTAATAAAATGACCGCACAACAAGTAAAACCCCCTTTAAAACTTCCAATGCTAACACACTATTTGCATAGATATTAATAGAATTACAACAAAGAGGCAGCTAATTAAAGGCAGCGTATACAATTTATTAAGGTGCCACTGTTAGTTTCTAATGTACATAATATTTCCCTAATTAAAATGGCATGACACAAAAAATTATGAATAAAACTAAAGAAAAGAAATAAAAAAAACTAAAATGGAATTTCGCATAAATTACAAAAATTATACTGTTGTTCATTGGCTGTTTTAACAAATGGGAAATTGGACATTTTGTTCGTTTACATTAGAATTTCATTTTACAAACAGCAGAAAATACGAAAAACTGTGTTATTCTTATAGTTAGACATTCAAAATTATACAAAAGAAATAAAAAATAAAAATTATATTATTAATTTACTATATTGTACTTTTATTCAAAGTATCAGCAAACACAAACATAAATCACCTAAACATATAAAAAACAACTACAATTATAGTTACAATATCTCTAGAACAAAGAATATTTAAGAAGAGAGGGTGGGTGTGGCACATTCAAAAATATTTATGTATGTATGTCAACCTACGAGTACATGGTAAGTAAACCTTACCTTAATCTATACGACAAAATAATAAAACATCAAATACATAATATTTATTAGAATTTAAACAAAATGAAAAAAGAACAGCAGAAAAGGATAGAAAAAAGTTTAATTATAACTAAAATTTAAACACTCTCTTTTAAGACATAAGCCGCAGCTAATTAAATCTATAGAATTAAGCACAGAGTAATCGACACGGAGACAAACAAACATACACACATTTTATATTAAAATTTAGTAAACTTATTTAAGGCTTAAATGGTTAAAAACACACATATATATATATGACTATTTGAAATTCATAAGTTAACTATAATCTAAATGTAAAACAACAAGAGAAATGTAATAAATAAAACAAAATTAAATGTTGAATTAAAAAACACCCCCATGTTGTTTTAATCCTTTAGTATTTTATAAATATTTTATTTATTTTTATTATTGATGATTTTTATTTATTTATTCCTCTTTTTTTATTTTAATATTCAAGCTTAAAATCTTTCTATATTTCTATTATTACAAATATAATTTATTAAAAGAAGTTTTGCACAATGCAGTCTCATTATTCCTGGCAAACCGTATAGCTATTTCAGATCCAGCCACAGATCTTCATCAGATCAGATCTTCATTTGTAAAATTCATCAAACTAAATGCAAACGAAATCTCATTTGAATTGAGAATTCACCACTATGCAAGTGTTCGAAAAATAATATAAAAAATAAATGGTTTCCCATTACATCGCATGAAGGGATTGGGGAAAGATTCTCACAAACAGTGAGCTGTGCGCTTTCTAGTTGTACACTCACTGATTGGGAGTTTGCACCGTTTTGCACCGGTTCCGAACGGTAGTTTTGAACGTTGCCATGTAAAAGAGCCGCGCACACTACCCATTGCACCACCGACGGCCGAATATTGCAAGCAACACACACAAGAAAACATTTGCAGTAACTACTTTCCATCTCCAGAGATCCATCGGTTCCCATTCGAGATGTTTTTTCTTTTTGTTGCCCAAAAAGACAACTCAATTCATAAAGACAATAACAATTAGAGTTGGGTAGTTCGTGAACTATATAGTTCGTTTACGGTGACCAGACATCACCCTCGCGAACATAATGCACAGGTTCGACACGGCGAGTATGTTCGTGATTGTTATGTCCGGGCACCTTAAATGAACGAGTACGAAAACTAGTGAACGAGTTCGACACAAGTCTAATAACAATTGCCCGCAGTTTCGTCTTGCTTTTTATTGCCTTTTTATTGATATTTCATGTATATTTCTAAAAATAATTAAATAAAAATTAAGTTACAGTGTTTTATTTATAAATGCACTAAAAACTAGAAAATAATTTTTCTCTTAGTATATTCTTCCTCATGATGGGGTTGTACAATGGTCCGCCTACTTGGCACTTCAACAACAATTGTCTAGATACTTTCAATAAAGAGCGTAATTAAAATGAATTAGTTAATTAATTTTCTAGGGATCTCTCAAATAAAACGATTGCATTTAAATTAAAAATGGTGACATTTAATTTTGACACTTAATTTGACATTTAATTTTGACATTTAATAACGGGTGTCCTCAGTAAGAATGCACTTTTGGAACAAAGTTCCTTATCGCACGTTGTGGGTTGGAGGCTAAATGAAAAAAAATTAAACAATTTTTTTAACACTATTATGCTACGACCCAGTATTATCAACTATAGTGGCTACTTTTCCTTTGGTTTGTGTCTAGACTAACATATGTTGGAAAATTTCTTGTTTAATGGGAAGTTTTCTAGGTGGAGCCTGTAACCAATATTTAGTATATATTGTAATTTTGAATCCAATAGAAAGTAAATTCAGAAAAGCCAAAGTGAAAGAAGTTTAAAAATAGAACATTTTCTTAAATTAGTGCCTTTTCTTAAAAAACGTAAATGTTCTCAAAAAAATATACCTATACAAATTCTTAAACAAAGTACCTTTTTTTTAAAAAAAAATAATTTTTTGAAGTACCTTTGCTTAAAAAAAGTAAATTTTCTTTCAAAACATACCTTTTCTTAAAAAACCTAATTTTTTTTAAATAAGTAGCTTTTCTTAAAAAATTTAATTTTCTTAAAAAACTACCTTTTCTGTAAAGAGTACCTTTTTGTGAAACAAAATAACTTTTCTTGAGATAAGTATCTACTTCTAGAAATTAACCTGTTCTTGAAAAAAGGACCAATTCTAAAAATATTCCATTTCTTAAAAGAACGTTTTCTTCAAAAAAAATACCTTCTCGTAAAAAAATACCTTTTCTTACAAAAATTTCTTTTCTTAAAAGTACATTTTCTTAAAAATATAATAATACCTTTTCAAACCTTTTATATTTCTATAGAAAACTTCGTCAAACGCTGTATATTTCCATAGAAAATCTTGTCGAAGTTTTATATTTCTTTAGAAAACTTTCTAAGTTTTAACTTCTATAGAAAATGTTGTAAATTTTTGTTCGTATTTCTATAGAAAACTTTGTAACCTGTTGCAATTTTCTTTTTATTTCTATGTAAAAGTTTGTCAAAGTTTTCTGTTTCCAAAAAAAACTTTTTTCTATACTTTATATTTCTACAGAAAACTGTCAAAGTTTCATATTTTGTTTGTTAACATATTTTTGTCTACGTTTTGAATTTCTGTAGCAAACCTTTGTCCAAGCTTTATTTTTCTATTGAAAATTTTGCCAAAGTTTTATATTTCTAGAAAAGTTTAGCAAAGTTTTATATTTCGATAGAAAGCTTTGTCAACATTTTACATTTCTATAGAAAACTTTGTCAAAATTGTGCATTTCTATACAAAACTGTTAAAGTTTTTTATTTATATAGAAAACTTGGTTAAAGTTCTGTTTTTCCATACAAAACGTTGACAAAGTTATATATTTCTATTGACAACGTTTCTTTGTCAAACTTTTGTATTTCTACAGACAGTTTTGTAAAACATTTGAATTTCTGTAGCAAACCTTGTCAAGATTTATATTTCTATAGAAGACTTTACCAAAGTTTTATATTTCTATAGAAAACTTATTAAAAGTTTTATATTTCTATAGAAAACTCTCCAAATGTCGTATATTTCTATAGAGAACTCTGTCAATGTTTTATAATTCTATACAAAACTGTTATAGTATTATATTTCTAGAGAAAACTTTGTCAAACTTCTGTGTTTCTATACAAAACTTTGTAAAAGTTTTATATTACTGTAGAGAACATTGTCAACGAAAACTTGGTCACTTCTTTGCCATGCAAAACTTTCCACACAAACTAAAGACAACTTCGATCTAAAAAATCCAAATGTTTGGCATTTGCCAATCACAAATTTTATTATTCTCTGCAAAAGATTTCACCTGTTGCAATAGCTCTTATTCACATCCTTTAAAGCGCCATTACCATACCTCCGCTGACAGTACGATTTGTCTCTTAAAAATAATAATTGAGGTTCCATTTCACACTTTCTAGTGTCGAATGTAAGACCATGCTTTGTGCCCCAAGGGGGTTTAGAATATTTTTGGGTTTAAAATGTCTTTGCGACAACAGCCATATCACACTCTACACTTAGACAATGATTTTAACTACATCTCAATTATGGTAAAACATGACTTGCAAAACATTTATGCATATCATAAGGGCCAATCTGCATCAAATTCCTTCTGAGTCATGTTCATGGGAACACTTGATGAACGTCCACAGGCCATGATCACTTGATAAGAAAATTATACGTCATTGTAAACAAATTAAGGGCCATCAAAATAACAAGATCACACTGAATTTAATAAACTTTGCTTTAATCGCGGACTGCTTGTCGCGTGTTGCATCCTCAGTTCACTTTTGGCAAATGGAGCAGGTGCATAATTGGGCTAACACATCAAATACGGCTATTGAAAGCCCATTACGAAAATTGTATGGTGGTATGGTTTCACTTTACTTTTCATGGATGCGAAAAAAGTTTATGCTCCTTTAGATGGGAATTAGCACCCAGAGTGAGAATTCCTTAGAAACAACATCATCGTCATAAAACTGGCGATGAGCAGTTGTGAATTTTTGTCTAATAAGCACATAGGACTCATTCAGGCACATCTTTGCATTTTACGATTTTTATACATTTTATCGATTTTTGTTTCTTCCTGTCTGTTGGGTTTTTGGTATTTGCATTTACTCATTGCTATGACACAACTCGATTGCAAAAGTTTGTGAAACTAAAGAGGATGAAGTTCAAATCATGCCCTGTCGATGATGCTGTTGTTGTTCCAAGTTGTCAAGAATATCGTAAATCCTTTATTATATCAAGAAATATATACGTACATTTTTGAATGTATTCTACGGTTTTATATCAATACATTCGCATAAATTGACAACCCATCTGCATGTGAACATATCCCACCCTCTCATCTGTAAAGGGAGTTCCAAATACAAGTATCTTTTTAAATCATACATTATTTTGACACTGATACGTTTTTTCTGTTCGAAATATTGACTATCAGTCAGTACAATACACGCTGAGAGCTAGCGGCCCCAGCAACATATCGTAGGAACCGTGTACATGTTTGCAAGCATTGGTTTAGTGAACAGAAGATTTGCTGCTTTTTGTTTCTTTATTGTTTGTCACGTTTTTGTTTTCAGCAGTTTTCAATAAACAAATTCACATTTGGGTCAGAAATACATATATTATAACTTACTAATCATTGTGTCCCAAACATATTGTATTGAATGGCAAACACAATGTGTTTGGCCACAAGTATAATATATTTGCGACAAGCTACAAACACATTATATTTGCATCCAAACAACTACAAAAATACAAATTTTGCAGCGTGTATCTCAGCGGTCCAAAATGAGTAGATTTGCGATTGAATAACGTTGGGAAATATTGCAATCCGATTTCCAAAGTGAGTGATGTGTTGCCCAAACTGCGCATTTGTTGAAAAGAAGTTATGGCCGAAGTGAAGCACCTACCGCGCGTGCTATACGCGAGTTTGTGCAAAAACTGGGTTGCTAGTGGACAACACTCATGGTCCATGACGTCGTAGGGTGTGTGATAATGGGCTTGCTGTGGCCGAAATTGTACTACTCAATCCATGAACATCGACTCACCATCGATCTCAACAGCTCGGCATTTCACACACCAGCTAGATGATAATTTTGCTTATTTCCTTTTAAAGTTCCAATTGACTCAGCAATTAAAATCAAACGACCATCCACTTTGTTACAGCTTCTCAGTTTAGGCGTTACAGAAGGTCCAATCGGATATATAATTTGACCGAAAAATTATCTTTTTTGACGATACTCGATTTCGTCTCGACGGTTATGTCAACAAACAAAATTACCGCATCTGGGAAACGGAAAACCCGCTCATCATTGTCGAGAAGCCAATGCATCCACACTCGCTGAAATTAAAACGGTCTCTGTAACATATTCTGCAGAAACCATGTATATGTTTGGAACACACACCAAAATTTCATATGTTTGCAAGTCCCAAACACACTTGTATTTAAATGCAAAAATATCTTCTATCCGATGAAGAAGCATTGACGACTGAATACATGAAACTTCATCAGCAATTTACACTCACATTCAGGAATATTTATGAATCACTGACTGAGAGATCGCAAACAGAGCAATAAACACTGTTATATTTGCATCACAAACACTTATATATTTGGGTCGCAAACACAATATTGAAGAGCAAACACAATATATTCGCGCACAAGTATATTATATTTGCTACGAGCTCCAAACACACTTTATATTTGCACCCAAACAACAAAAAACGACAGATTTTGCAGCGTGTATGTACATTGGACCGACTCACAAAAAATTTCCTTTCACCCCCCCTCAAAATGTACCTCGGTTTGTTTTATGATGATTCCAAAAATATTTTGTGTCTAGCATTAAGGTACAGTGAAAAGGTATTTTGTTTCAGATTTTCAAAGCTAAAGACAATATGTCGACAAAGTCGAATAACAATTACCCACCTCGATAGCGACATTAGGCTGTAAACGTAAGATTACGTTTGGTAAGGTAAATAAGAAGTCTCTCCGAAATCCGAGACTCGAGCAAACGGGCTGTGTAATCCTTTACTGTGGACATCCTAGGGCTGAGCGAATTGCGTTGACTTGATAGTGGCAAACACCAATTATTATATGCTCACTGACTGGTATTCTTCGGCAATGAAAGAAAACAAAGAACCGGAGACAGCCCTTTTTTCACCCAGGGTAAACTCGAAATTCCGTAGGGTTTCTGTGCACAAAAAAATTACACTACATTTAAAAGTGCAATCTTACTGAGACACCCTTTATATATACATGTGAATAACCCTATGGACAAAACCGCCGTCGCCTTTAGCGTGTTCTGAAATAAATGAGTTCGAGAACTAGTCAACGAGTTCGACACTAGTCTAAAGCAGAATTAATATAAATAGTGTTGTAGTTACTTAGAGTTGGGTAGTTCATGAACTATGTACTAGTTAATTTAGGGTGACCAGACATCACTCTCACACATGTTCGATACGACGAGTATGTTGGTGATTGTTATGTCCGGGCACATTAAATTAATGAGTTCGACACAAATCGAGTTTTATTAATACTAATAATAGCTAAATTATGTTTGATGCTGGTTGCATCAAACAAAAATAAGTATTCACTTTTATTTCTGTTCATTTTATGGCCAAATATTGAGTAAGATCAACAGCAACTCGGAGTCTATGAAATTGATAATACAGACTGGAAATCAATGTGGTCCATGTTAGTTTAACAAGGGGATATCGAATAAGATAATTTCTCTGATTCTGGAGCAGTACAGGGATGCAGCATATCGTTTTAATGGAAGGAAAAGAAAAAACCCCTTTTACCACTTCTGGGGTCGTGAGACAAGGATGTGTGTTGTCCCACACGTCTATTCTCGTACTTATTGCCGTTGTAATGGCAGCAACGCATGTAGAAGTACCATTTGGCATTCAATAGAATATGTATGAACCCCTAAATGATATCGACTACGCAGATGGCATATGACATTATGGTTCATAAATTTGTTGATACTAAGGCGAAGATAAACAGGCTCTTTGAAAAGTATATGAGCTATTTGCGATTGCTTTGATTTTACTGATATTAATCTATTACAATTTTTAAATTCAATACAAACTGGCAGATAAAAATTTTGGATAACTTGAGCTGGTTATAATGGAAGTTACTTGATTTTTATATTTTAAATCTAAATTTTACTACAATTGAGCAAATATTTTGTATGAAACTAAAGTATAGATTTTACTTAAACCTAGAAACAACATTTTTCTAAGTGTGCCCAATGTAACGAAACTGTACCTTTTCTCAAATGAAAAACACTATAAATGTAGCCGTTGATTTTCGAAAACACCAACGTCTCACGTTATTTTCTCAATTGGCTAAAATGTTAAAATACACATTCAACTTCAAGAAATAATTCACTCTCATCCTTCCAGGAATCTTGCACAAAACGGCACGTAATACGAATAATCCTCTTAATTTCATACATCGTGGCCTGATAAACTCACATCGTCAGCAGGAGAGAAGTTAAAACGCTTCCTATCATAAGATTTGCCGACATTTGCCAACAAACGATCGTAAAATGTAAAGTGTTTATGGCCAGGTTCATTTTTGTTTCGCTTTTTGTGTTTGCGAATAGAAAAACTTAAAAACTTTGCAGTAAACTGAGAAAGATTGGAGGATGAATGATGGATGGATGGATGATGGTTGATGGGAGCCGGTGTCGGTTGATACATGATGCATTTTGATGATACTCGTACACTCGCACAATGTATATTGCATGTAATATATAAAAATGTTTACTTTAAGAATCTGTTTATGACTTTATTTCCGACACGGACGATAGTGTGTTGAACAACGCCAGCCAGTTTTTTCAATGGAACTTTAAGTTGTTGAAACTTTTGTGATTTTTAAGGGAAAAATTATTTGACAATAAATTTACATTCGAACTGATTGATTAGCGCTTTCTCCATTGTGTGCTATGTTCGACCCATGTTTTTTCCTCCGATATAAACCAGAGCAAAAAGTTGTCCCAATTGGGGTTGAACATTTCTAAATAGTCACTTGAAGTCATCATATGATTCAGTTCTGTGGTCAATAAAGAGCAAACGCGTCACATATTGTGAGACATCGTCAACCAATTTTATTAACAGCCAAAGTCACGATCTCGAAAGAAACCCTAAGCGAGTCACTCACTTTCGTTCTTATCCCAGGCTTTAAATGTTACTGTGTGGTTGTGTGTTTGCAAAATGGGAAGCCACTAACTATTTTCGCTGTCATCTATGCGAACGAAAATGTCAAAACCAGCCATTTGTTTTTTGATTGTCGCATAACTGGAAATCAAATAAAAGCTTGAAACAAAAACAATTTACAACAACCACACAAACACACGTAAAACCAAGAAAGATAGTGACTCACTTTTTGAAACGAAAGTGAGTGCCTGGCTTGGTTCGCTGGGATTTTGTAGGACAGGGTGTAAGTGCGGTCCGATTTTGTACTGAATTGTATATGTTTTCGTTCGCTTGTTAGTGGCTCCCATATCAGCTGTTTGTCGCATAGAAAGAAAACGAACGTTAACGTTCGACATCGTGACTTTGGCTGTAAATTACTATTTGGACAGTAGTGTATCTTACAGGAGCATTGTTGCTTTGGATTCAAAGTGAGCGAGCGTTAAAAAGAGGCCAGCAAGAGAAAATAGTGAGCGTGAGTACAAGGGCCACAATGACACCCAACCCTTCGACTATCATAATCCTTCTCCAGACGAGTGGTATGACTATAGCAATTTATTTCCGTTTAAGTATAAGTATATAAGACCATTTTCGAAACAAAAAATCAAAAAATTCTTATCAAAACACCTTCAATGTAATACTAGCAGTGTATTTATGTGCAAACACACTTTAAAATATTCATTGCAGCAATGAATCAAAATCATAGCAGCAATGAAACAACTTCATAGCAGCAGCGAAAGAAATTCATAGCAGCAATGAAGCAACTTCATTGCTGTAATGAAACAAATTCATTGCAGCTGTGAAATAATTCCATTGCAGGATCGATACTTCTTCTTTTCAACAATGAAACATATTCATTGTAGCAAAGAAACAAATTCGTTGCAATAATGAATCAAATTCATTGCATTACCAACAATACTTGCATCACCCTGACGAAGCAATCGCAGTTGATGAACACATTTTCATAGCGAGAATGAAACTGTACGTTAGCTCACTTTCGATGACAAAGTTTTAGGGGTGATGAAAATGTTCATCCGTGTGACGATGCCTTTCCGTTCAGTGTAATAAAACCTTCATACCATGGGTAAAGGAAATAAGTAGATATCGCACAGGCGTTGTCAAGTACTGCCACTAGGTGCTGTGTTGTCGTTTTGTAACTTTCATTGACGTTTCTCATAACATTCACTGACGTTTATTCAACAGTGTGGGACATTTTTTCAATACAAAAATATAATCATTTTCCAGGTTGTGCTATTCGAACAATTAATTTAATTTTTTTCATGTCGATGTGTTCCCCACTTTCAAATTCAAATGTATTTTGGTTATGTGCTTTTGTGCTGTACTGTTATTGTTGGTATTCGTTTCTGTTGACTTGTACAGCATCGGCCCACTAAACAACCCAAAATGCCTGTTGATGTTGCCTACAACACCTACTGCTATCACCTGTTCCAAATACATCTCGCAAGGTATATTTTATTTGGTATCAAATGTTATAATTATTGCTTTCAGCTCCATCTTGAAAATATTCCATTGAACAAGAAATTTCCCAAGGCTTGTGCGATATCTAGTTATTTCCTTTATCTATGCTTCATAACTTCACCCCACACTGAAAGAAAAAGCTTCATCAAATTTATGAATTATTTCCTCAATTTGATGAAACATTTCTCATTTTCCAAACTACGACATATTTCATTGAAGTGATTAAGAACATTTCGTCAGTCTTTCATCAACAGTTTATGTTGATTCAACGACAACGTTACATCAAGTTGATGTACATTTTTCATAAAGTTCCTGTAAATTTCTCGTCAATGAGATGTAAGGTTGTCATCAATTTAATGTAAGTTTGTCATCCATTTGATGTAAATTGGTCATCATTTTGATATAAATTGGTTAATAATCTATAGCCAAACTCTTTGGAATATTTTTAATTGTAAAAAATGCACAAGAAAAGCGTATAGGACCACATTAAAAATGTTCATAGCGTGGATATTATTTCCTGTCCAGTGCACTATTTTCTATTAGGCATTTATTTTAAATTTTCTACCAGTTTTATTCTTTCTGTCATTTTCTCTTTATTTTGTCGATACTATGCCCATATTTTAATTCCATCCCACTAATTATTTCTATATTCCAATGATGAAGATTGATGTAAAAATGAGCATGAATTCAATGGAGGCGAAAAAGGTGAAGAAGCGCACAATCTTCAAACTGAACAAACTTTTCATTAAGTCGAAGAAATTTGGCATCAATTCAATAAAGTACAAGTGATGAACATTTATCATCGATTTGATGTAAACATTTTCTTTCAGTGCAAGTCACCCATTGCGTTAGAGTTCTGTTAAAACCCCCTTATATTGACCTTTACGTTGAAGGAATGGGCGTAATTAGATAGGATCCTAAGTGGTTTTGGGGAATTTTTATGACCGGCAACTAATTGTACGCGCAATATTTATTTTGGCAGGTACAAAACTGGGCATGGCAATGTTGTTTGTTTTGTATTACACAGTAGCTTTTGAGCAAATAGTGATCAGTACCAAATTTTATTAGGATCAGTTGTGGTTTACTGGAGATAACGAGTCGGCCAACCGGTAATACGCCCAACTTTTGTATGGCAGGTGCGAAACTGGGGGTGGCACAGTAGTCAATTATTTATTCAACAGTTAACAATTTACTATAATTACGCGCAATTTCACCAAGCAACGTTAAAGCTAACTGACAGTTAAAAATTATAAATTCCATACAAACTGAAAACCATATATAATCAACTAATGGAATGCTTACTCCAATTTGCGCCGATAACTTTCGAGTCGAAATGAATGGATTTGCCCGAATACAGCCGCGCTCGTCTCTTGCACCTGAACATAGGAATCTCAATGGTACGGTTTTCATGAGATGCTTCCAGGATTTTGCTCAATACCAACAATTCATCAGACTTTTTTTTTCGAAAGATGTCTTATTGTTGTTTTTAAAATTTGTCTAAAACCTCATTCATGTAAAAGTCGTATATTTTCATACCTTTAGTCTTGAATAACTATAAAATATATCCTGCCGAACACGAAATTAGTAGAATTTGTATTTGTTCAGCTTTTCGGTTCCCAGTTTAACATCTTTAAATATCTTTGTAACATCAGCATTCGCTTGAAAATTGTAACTAAAATGCTGTGGAACACTCATATCAGTCTATTTTTGAAATACCCTTTTGCAGAACTCCCTCCACCATTGTGTTTGCTGACCATCTTTAATTATCAATGTACTGTAATTGTCACTCCTGTCTCAAGCGTAGGAAATGGTTCACCCTTACAGCGCCAGTCGTGAGGGAAATGAATTAAGCAGCTTTTGTCGTTATATATAAACATCACATTATTCCTAGTTTCCCCTACCAATTTTAACCGTTCAAATAAATTCCCACTGTTCGGAATAAATAAATTTGCAATTCAGATGGTTTTCAGTGTGCACAAATTTACATACTATGATTATTTGTTTTAGAGATAATGCCTTGATGGTTGATGGGCTGCAATTTAAAATTAATTCAAAATAAATGCATAATATAGAAATATATTTATTTCAAATATAATAATATCTATGCTAATGAAGCAATATTTTATCTAAAGCTTTTTAATTATCATAAGGCTAAATTTACCCTGTTGTTTTAAAAGTTCTCAGTGAATTCCACAGAACCACAGACACTAACACATAAACAATGCAGCAGAAGGACGACTGAATTGTGAAACTCTTGCATTTATTACATCATATGGCAGTGATCTTTGAGAACTTTGCTGGTGGAGAAGAAAAATAGTGAACATTTTGCACACTTGGTTGCTTGGGTCTTAAGACACGTATTCAGTTTTATGAAATTTTCATTCTCATAAGAAATACGTGTTTAAAAACTAATGAAAATTTCATGAACAGAATATTTCGCTCACTTTTCATTTGCTTGGTACTCAGCACTTTGCGAAAATTTCGTGAACAAAATCAATTACAGGGTTGTTACACCAAAGTTATTTCAAAGTTATTTTCGTAGAATTGCTTGATAATTGCTTGGAACCAAAATTTTGACATTTCGATTAGTTTTACAAACAAAATTAATACCACATGCGTTAAAAATAAAATGCAGTATAAACATAGAGAATATATAAGAGTCTCCATCCCTCTGTTCGCGTTCTCTTGCGGTTACCCAAGTCGTAGGAAATTTCTATTACGGTTTGCCATTTATATTTCGGGTCGGTCCCGGCAATCCCAGTGTTGCCAGATGCAAGTTGGAACTTCCATTGGAAAGTTTGAATTTTTTTAGCATAAACATAATACATAGAACGTTTGTACTTACGAGCACTAGTTTTTCTATTGGCTGTGTGTTGAAAAATTCATCTCGCTCAAAACATGGAATTAATCCGTGAAAATGTTCAAGCGATGAGTTTTTACGATTTTCGGCGTCAATTATCGAGACAAGAGTGTCTCAATCCACTTGTTTCGATTTTTGGTGATGAATAATAAATAAATGGTTTCCCATTACATCCCATGAAGGAATTGGGGAAAGATTCTCACAACCAGTGAGTTGTGCGCTTTATAGTTTTTGATGAAGAACCATCAAATACCACTGTAAATCGCAGGTACCAAGAGTTCATTCTCAAACGCCGGTCCCTCCAGGATGAATTTCGGTCAATTTGTCGGAACCCATCGATACTGTGCGTGAACTGATAAAGCAATAAGGCAAGACCGACATGTGACACACTGTGAGATTGAGGCATCCTTGGGCATTAGTATTGTAAGCATTAATAAGATATTGCATGTTCATTTGGCCGTGAATAAGATTTGTTCTTTTCGATCCCCTATAACACAGTGAGGCACTCAAAATTTGATACGCTCGAGACCAAATAAATCTGAAAGCTACCGATGAGAGAAGAAAAACCATAGCTGGGTTTGGTCTGATTGATTAAGTTTTTTTTAATTGGCGTTTGAAGTTTTAGGCTTAGAAATGAATTTTTGATAAGAGAACACTTTTGGAAATGCCTACATCTCGAAAACTGTTCAAGATTTTTCTTGGGTGTCTTCGTCAAAGTTGTAGCTCGTGAACTGCCCTTTATTCAAAAAATTCCACCTTCATGATCAAAAACTTTAAAATGTAAAAAATTAAATTTTCGCCGTTTTTTACGGGTTTTGTTTATATTTATTAAGTAAAGTAAGTAATATATGGGCAATAAACGTTTGAGGGTTTTTTGTAGGGCAATTCACGAGCTACAACTTTGTCGAAGGCACTTGAGCAAATATGTGAATAGTTTTTGAGATGTACGTATTACAAAAAGTGTTCTCTTTATCAAAAGTTCATTTCTAAGCCTAAAACTTTAAACGCCAATTAAAAAAAAAACCTTAGTCAATCAGACCAAACCCAACTAGGGTTTTTCTCCACTCACCAGTAACTACCAGTTGTTTGAGTCTCAGGCGTATTAAAATGTTTAGGTTGCAAAATGATCCATAGTGTAATTTGACGAATGATGAAGCAAAAGGTTCGTGTCGATTGGAGCAAAGAAATGTTGAAAAAAAGTAAATGCTGTGTCAGGGGACACCCAGTTGGAACGAAGTTCCTTCGCTATATATTATGTACTAGTTAGTTCCAACACACCTAAGGCGCCCGTTGAAAAATGCGACAATTTAAATCGATCCTTAAGAAAAAATACTTTTTGTAAAAGGATCAACTATTTTTAAGAAAAAATTTTTTTATTTTATAAAATGTATTATTTTTTTAAATAGTATATTTTTATGTCCTTTTTGTAAAAATATGTATTATATTTTCCCCAAAAGGTAATTTTTTAAAGAGAGATACTTCTTTTATTAAAAGCTAATGTTTTTTATAAGAAAAGATAATATTTTTAAGAAGTACTTTCAGGAAGAAAAAGCCATAAGGGTATGATTTTTTACAAAAAAGTATTTTTTTAAGAACAGGAATTTTTTAAAGAAGTGGTTCACTTTTTTGGAAAAATTATTTTTTTAAGAAAATTTACTTATTTTCATAAAGGCTACCTTATCCCAAGAAAAGAAAAGGTATTATTTTTAAGAAAAGGAATTTTGTTAAGAAAAGGATTTTTTAAGATGTTTTTTGAAGAAAAGGTTTTTTTGAGAAATGGGAATTTTTTTAGAATTGGTCCTTTTTTCAAGAATAGGTACATTTTTAAGAGTAGGTACTTATCTCAAGGAAAGTTATTTTGTTTCACCAAAAAGGTATTCTTTAAAGAAAAGGCAGTTTTTTAAGAAACGTCAATTTGTTGTAAGAAAATTTACTTTTTTAAGAAAAGGCACTTTTTGTAAGAAAATTTTCTTTTTTAAGCAAAGGTACTTCTTTAAGATAAGGTATTTTTTTTTTTAAGAAAATGTACTTTGTTTAAGAATCTCAATAGGTTTATTTTGAGAAAATTTACTTTTTTTTAGAAAAAGTTCTTATTTAAGAAAATGTTTTTTTTTAACTCTTTTCACTTTTACTTTTCTAAAATTACTTTTTATTGGGTTCACAACTACAATATATACTAAATATTGGTTACAGGCTCCACCTAGAAAACTTCCCATTAAACAAGAAATCTCCCAATATTTCTGAGACATTTAGGTAAATTCTTTCCAAGCCGTTATCTAGACATAAACCAAATCAAAAGTAAACAATATAGTTTCTAGACATAAACCAAATCAAAAGTAAACAATATAGTTTATAATAGTGGTTTGTAGCATAATAGTGTTAAAAGAAAGTTGTTTTATTTTACGTACGATAAGGAACTTCGTTCCAAAAATACACTCGCGGTAGCTGAAATGTAGTGAATAACATCGTCACAGGTGAAGACTCATGGATTTATGCCTATAAGCCCGAAAAAATAGCAATCGACCGTATGGGTATTTCAAGACAAGCTAAATCCAACAAAAATTGTTCGTGGAAGAAGCACCTCGAAGCAACTGATCGCGTTTTTTCTGTATAACCGGTTATGTGGCCACAGTGCCTTATATAAATATAATGGTATACCACCATTTGTTTGCCAACACTGTTCGAAGAAATAAGGGAAAATAACAAGAGAGGACGGATCATTTCGCATAAGGAAAATACGAGCTGTCACACATCAGCTGAATAACATGTCGAATTGATAGGTCATACACCGTCCAGCCCTGACTTGGCACCCAATGACATCTTTTTATTTCCTCACATCAAGAAAAAACTGCGTGGTCAACGTTTTCCGACGCCCGAAGCAGCTGTTGAAGCGTTTAAAAACCATGTTTTGGAAGAATCTCAATCGGAGTGGAAAAGGTGCTTCGAAAATTGGCTTGAGTGCATGCAAAACTGTATTGATCTTCATGGAGAATATTTTGAAAAACAATAAAAGCATTTCTAATGATAAAAGATTTTGTTATTGCTGGAACAGAAAAATATATATAGCAACCATCGTTACTCTTTGGTTGGGCATAAAACGGGCAATAATATGGAATGCATATTTTTGCTCGATGCAACCAACATAAAACATAATTTAGATGTCATTAGTATCAATCGCTGGACGTCGGTGGTGCAATGTTAGTGTGCGCGGCTGTTGTACATGAGAATGTGGATTCGATCCCTGCTCTCAACACTTACAGTTATTTCGACGACGGTCACCTCGCCTACTGACAGCGACAGTATCGAATATTTAGCCATAAAAAAGCTTCTCAAAAATACGCTTCGGAACCGGCGTAGGTCCCAATCAGTGAGTGTTAACCTTTTCGATTTTAATTCTTTAATATCTTTATGAAGTTTGCTCTGATCTAGAGGAAATTTTGACTCACTGAACAAGTTGTTCAGAGTTGTGCAAAAATATGATAAAAATTTAATTTTTTTGAAAAGATTTTTTTAAATTTTTTCAATTTTATTTCATGGTTTACCATCAATCAAATGGGTAACGCGATACTGGTGAACGATGCACATAAAAACCTTTCGTAAGGCGAAGGTTAAACCAGAACGTGCACAACGCACTGGTTGTGAGAATCTCTCCACAATAGTGGTCTTCATTAAAGCTCGAAAGAACCTCGTAAACTCGAAAACATCGTAAACTTGCACAGCAAACGTCAAAACAAACAAATTTCCCATACAAAGCGACTTGCTCAAAAGTGGAAAGTTTTCGAGGCAAATTTGCTGCGCAAACGTGGGATGGAGAAACGTGTAAACTTTTGACATTTCGTTGTCATCTGACTAGGATGGATAAATAAGGTGATAGCACTAGAACAGTTACTCTTTGGTTGCAATTGCTACTGCTACCACCTTATGTATCCATCTTGGTCAGCTGATATGGTTTTGAACAACTACGCTGAGCAACTTTACCTGGTGCCTCATGCAACGGTGCGAGGGAAACTTGCGCTGAGCAAAAGTTCTCGGCTTTCACGTTTGCATGAACGCCGCTTATAATTGCATGGGATGTAATGTGAAACCATTGTTGTTGTTGTTGTTGTATCAATCAAACACTATTTAAACTTAGTTTTCTGCAACGTTTGCTTCTGACTGATTATAGCTTCTTCAACTATCTACTCTGATTTCTATCAATTTTCAAATTCATAATCGATCAGTTATGGCATGGATACCCCCTGGTACAACCAGGAAATATTCATAAAATATTTGAAAGTTAAATCCGAGATATCCTCTACAAAAAAATTTCCCTTTACAGATAAATGACAAAATTTCTTACGAAAATTTTAAATTCGGGGCTCATAGCTCATAGCTCTTTGCAAACATTTGGTAAACCAATTCAAGTACAGGGTTGTTTTGCCAGAGTCGGTTTGCAAACGATAACAATTGTTTGATTTTGCCATTTCGATTATTCTGACAAGCAAAAGTAACACACATAGAGCAAATTAGAATAGAGTGAGTATTTTATTCTCTCAATAATTTTAAATTAGGTTTGGTTGCATGTAAACGTAGGATGTTTCAAGGCATAGCTGCAATACTACCAGATAGAGGCAATAATACACAACCTCCAACAAGGCAACAACAACCGCATTTCGTGTTTGTGTGGCAAAATAGTTGTGTTAAATACAATACAAATATATACCAACGATACATGTCAACAAAAAGTGCACAACACATTTAAATTCCACAATTCTATACCAAAATGACATGAAAAAGTTAAGTCAACAATTCTTGTAACTCCACCAGGTGTAAGTTAATTTTCGTCGAATATCTCTCATTTGCACAATAATAATAAGAGAGAGAATAAAATAAATACTTGATTGTAAGTAGGTCTATGGTAGCACCACCACAAAACTAGAATACGAAGACGAATTATTCATGAAATATTTGCAAGATAGATGGTAACTCTATACAACAAAAATTTAAACGCCTTCGAGTGAGTACAAAATTCACAACAACATTTTAAAAAATGTCTACCAGATTTCAATTGCTTCTTTTTTTCGAAACTTTAACATAAATAAGATTTTGTTTTCTGTGGTTATGATCATGATGATATTGATTTCAATCCAGTTTTGGAAAGGCACATACTAACTTTCTCCTTCGCCAACATAATGGTCGTCTTCTTTTGCCAAAAATTTCATTGTGTCAATAAATTCTTGAACTCAGCTAAACTAATCGATTAGGAAACCTTTGGTCTAAGCTCAGGCCATTAGTTGTGTGTTATCAAATACGTATTAGAACAAGATACGAGTACATAAATATTATGTTTCATTGGGTTGAGTTCATATTTTTTATTTTTTTTAACTTATGATATAGCCATTGGAGTCACCGTGGTTCCAACTGATGTTTCTTTGCACAAAATTCGCTACAACCTAAATTTTTAACTGATTTCAAAAATGCATAATATTTAAATCTATGATTTGTCTTGCCAGACTTTTCTTTTAAAGGAAAAGTGGGCATAAAATCGATTTAAGGGAATTTGTAGAAAGTTCTGTCTAGAATATGACGAATAGAGAGCAGTTTGGCAACTCTGGGACTTTTTGAATAAACGATATTTTTTTCGGCAAAAAAACATTTTTTAGAACAATATTTTATGTTTTTAAATTTTCGTCGGGCTAAACCTGGGCCCATAGACTAATATTTATAGTAGACCTAATAGTTCTCTCACCAAATTTATGACATTTGGCCTGGTACTGATATTTACGTTCGATGTTGAAAAGAATTACTTTACTAATACCAGATAGAGGCAATGGTTCAAAACAACGAACAAAATAACAACAACGCCATTTCGTTATGTGTGGTAAAATTATTGTGTTAAATACAACACAAATGTATGCTAACAACAACAGTAATAAAAAAGTTTAAACCACATTTAAATTTCACAGTTTTTCAACAAAACGACATGAAAAATTAAAGCAAGAAGTTATTCTAATTCTACCTGGTGTATGTCACTTTTCCTCAAACATCTCTCTATCACACCGACCGCATCAAGAAGAGTGTGAAAGAAAACGTCAAATGAGCCAAATAATCTCTGTAGTATGAGATTACTCTATGGGCTAACCATGACTCAGCTGATCGACTATGATGTAGGAAACCATGAATCAGCTAATCGACTATGAAGTAGGAAATTGATAGAAAACAGAGAGAGTAATAAGCAACCAGAAGCAAACAATGCAGCAAACTGAGTTTAAATAGTGTTTGGTTAATACTATGACAGCTAAATTATGTTTTATTTTGGTTGCATCGAACGAATATACGCATTCCCTCTTATTTCTGTCCGTTTTATATCCAATCAAAGAGTTAAATACAACAGCAACTCAAACTCGATTCCCTAAGTCCCCAAAAGCCCCGCAAATGGGGCTTTCGCACAACACACGTAGCCAGTCTTCGACTTGCTCATCACATGACTTCCGATCTCAATCTGCGCAATGTCTCAATCTGCGCAAGAATCCATTTAACGATCCGTGACTTGTCAGTATGAAACCAAGGCTTAGATTGAAAGTAAAACTAGGGGTATTCCCTGCGATTTCTACATCCGGAATAAATCTATACGTTACTAGACCGTTGGCACTGGTATTCCAACGGTCCTACCTTCCACTCAGATGTGACTAAAACATCCCACCGAGCCCGCCGCTCACTCCTACTTATTCACTCTGACTCACCCAGTGCATTACCCCTTGATTTTGAAGTCTATGCTACGACGCATCAACTTTAGTTCAAGAGTAGACACCGTACGACAAACTACGACATGGAAAAGAACGCTGGAAAAGAACGCATTGATTTAATGAATTGAAGATCTGCTGCTTTTTTGCTTCTTTGTTGTGTGTCACTTTTTTTTCAGCAGTTTTGAACAAACAACCCCATATTTGGGTCACATAGACCTATACTATAACATATTAATCTTTGTGTCTCCAACATGTAATATTGACTAGCAAACACAATGTGTTTGGACACAACTATACTACATCTGCGACAAGCTACACACACGTTATATTTGCATTCAAACAACAACATAAAATACAGATTTGTCATCGTGAAGCTAACAACAGGACCCTCTGAAGATAATATAATCGACTCTGCCCGACTGCACTTCTCGCAGTATCATACCATACAGAAGATCCAAATGTTGCCATGGCAACAAAAAGCTCCATATTCAAGGTCCTCACTTCCTAGCGGCTCAGATCTTAATTGCGCTCCAAAACACGCCTAACCTTTCAAAGAATTCCTCCTTTCTTCCATGGTGACCCCAAGATACGCCACCTCAGTGGAGTACCGAATCGCGCCACCACCATTTACTCACATCATTGGAAAATGGGACTTGAAACTGCCTTCAGCAACATCGTCATTGTCTTTTCCACCGAGATACTCGTATTTTTTTTAAATCGATAAAACTAAAATTGTTCAAATAAAAAATCGCTAAAATGCCCTTATGTCGGAAACGGAGCGTCCAATCGAAAAAATAACCAATTTGTTTGAGTTTCTAAGGGGTTTTCATAAAGTTGTCTAATTCGTATATGACGGAAATTTTTTCAAAAAATCGCCAAAAAAAAATTCACAAAATAAAAAAATCGCTGAAATACAAAAATTACGATAACTCGGAAACGGTGAGTCCAATCGTAAAAATAATAAATTTTATGGATGTTTTTAATACTGCATGACTTTTTAGAATGAAGTTCCTTATCGCACGTTGCGAGATGGGGGCTAAATGAATAAATTTTAAACAACTTTTTTTTAACCGTATTATGCTATAACCCAGTGTACAACTCAGTATTATTCTGCATACTTTTAGGATTTCGTGGTTTAGTGTTTGAAAGTTGTACAAATTCGTTTTGTTATTTTATTTTATTGCATACCTTTAGACATAATATGCCAATGGAGTATGTGGCAAAGATTTGTACAGTCAGGGACGTATATGAGGATTGTTTTCTTTCATGTTAGTTTGTGATAGTCATGCCCATGTGAAGTGTGCTGGCTTCAATGGAAGGCATTATGACATAATTACGGCTAAGGAAAGCGGGATTCACTGAACATGTTGGAAGTGTAGGGAATTCAATGTTCACTTTTATGAGCTATTTAAGGAGGCCAAGGAAGGATTTCAAAATTTTAATTCTGATTTTGTTTGTATTAGTTCGAAACTTAAATCGTTGGAGGATATGTTTGATACTTTTAAATGGCCTGAGGACATCTCGTCCTCCCAAAGACGGAACAAAAGCTTCTAGTGATAGTAATTTAATTGTACCAGTAACTCCTAACTTAGATAATTTCGACAGTCTTTTCTTATCTCCGTAACAGTCGTCGTCTGTTGTTCCTTCATACACAGAAGTCAGGGACCGTAATCATTATGAGTTTTATTATAAATGAGTTTTATTGTAAAAATTAATTTTTTAGGAACAACAAAATGATAAAGAATTATTTTTGTTTCTGAACGTTTATTGAATTCAAGTAACTGTAAAAAATTTAATACCATTATAAATAATAGCAAATTAATAATTTATATTTTTTATATGCATTGTCCCTAGATCGGAATCTGGAGAATATGTATCAGACATCTGTGTTGTATTTGTACAGTTTTATAAATTCAATTTGTTGAAAGCAATTTAACACTCATATAAGATAACAATGTACTAACTAGTACATAATATATAGCGAAATGAACCTCGTTCCCACCGGCTGTTCCTTGATTCATGTGTCATATTATCGCGAACACATATGGGCGTTTAAGCGATCTTTTATTCAAAAAATTCTAGTTTTAGCGATTTTGTTTTATAGAAAAATGATGCCATATTGAATACATCCATTTGTTGAAGCCTCCTATGAAGTTAAAAAATTTATTATTTTTGCGATTGAACGCACCGTTTCAGAGTTATTGCCATTTTTGTATTTCAGCGATTTTTTTAATTTTGGCGATTTTTCAAAAAAAAATCTTCCATACGAATTGAACCACTTTATGGAAACCCATGAAAACCCATTAGAAATACAGGCATGAGGTCGTATTGGCGATTTTTTTATTTGAAAAATTTTAGTTTAAGTGATTTTTTAAAAAAAAAATCAGTTAATAAATTTGGGGATGTATGAAATTTTGTACAAAACCACGTAAGTTGGAACCACTGTGCGATGTGACTTGACCAAAACGGTTTAGTTTGCCTACCAATATTTAATTTTGTTTCTGAGTATACTAGACGCCATTGCAAGAGGTCGTTTTGAGTCAAAAGGAATAATTTAATGGCTACCGTACTAATTGTCTTATTGGTGATTTTGGTAAATTTCTTTCGTCAAAGTCTTCTTCTGTTAAGACAATGTAATTAGCATACGAAAATTTCTTGAATAGAAATACGAATTGCTCCCTCATACATTGTAAATCATGCTCCCCGGATTTAGGCCCGGTGACTACTTTCTAGTTCCAAACCTGAAGAAATGACTCGGAGGTAAGAAATTTACGTAGAATTAAAAGGTCATTACTGAAACAGACGCCTATTTTTCGGACCTGGGGAAAACCTATTATATTGAAGAAATATAAAAATTCATCAGGAATAGAAAAATTGGAAAAATTATGGTCTAAAAAAAAGGAGACTATGTTGACTTATTCTTATTCTAGACGTCACGGAGTTGTCAATTTGCCCTCGTAGTCATCACAGTGTTGACATTCACCCTTCCGACGTGCCCTTCTAGAGAGCCTACAAAAAAGCTTTCCCATTACATCTCATGGGGGAATGTAGTCACAACAAGTGAACAGTGCGCTTCTAGGTTTTACATTGATTGGAACCTACGGTTTTACACCGGTTCCGAAACGTATTTCGAGAAGCCTTTTCATGGGCAAATACGGCGTCAAAAGCTGGGCAGAGAAGGGATAGAACCAACGTTCTCATGTACAAGAGCCGCTCATAATAGCGTTGCAGGACAGTCTGATGATTAAATAAAATGGAAGAAATCGAGATACGTTACAAAGGCTGGTGGGATGAACAAATGATGGCGGACTATTGTTGGTTCCTCATTCGCGAAGATCCATGCGAAAAGAAACGCAAAAGTTCAAGTCGCTCGTCATTTTAATTGTAATTTTTTGAATTAACGCCGAATATAGTGTGTGAGCAATGAACGTGAAAATTGTGTCGTTCCACAAAATCCTTAATAAAAACTTTATTTTTCACCCGATTTTGTTCAAATTACGCTTAAAATATTGCTAATGAAATAAGTTATATGTAAAAAAAATATAGCATTCCAGATCTTCACTATAACGTAGAGAAAAAACGAAATAAAAATGAAAAATTTTGAAAAAAACCTAAAAAAAAGGAAAATTTTGAAATTTGAGTTGCCATAACTCAGCCATTTCTTATCAGCATATCGACGTAAAGGACATTCAATTACCTTTCCAACGATATTCCATTTATCTCGATCGGACTTTTCGGTTGGGCTCCACAAGAGTTTGAGTGGGACCATACACCGAAAAACACAAAAGTACCGTTATCTAAAAAACGGTACTTAGAAAACAAATTACAGCGGTTTTCAGGAGGTCCCAATTAACTCATCTAGGCATGTGGCGTTCTTGGAATTTTTAGCTGTGAACCAGTGTTATTGATGTCATCCAGTGCTTTTGAAAGTCAGATTCCTTCTCTCGGAGTGGGCAGCACAGTTCAAAGGTATTCACCAGAGTTTCCGGCACCTTGTCTATTTCTCAATCAATTTCAAATGACCCTTGAAATTCAACAACCGCAGCTTCGATTCAAGCTCTCAGTTTAGCATCGAAAAATGAGTTGCAGAATATTTCTTCAAGAAATTAATGTTTTTTGATGTTTTTTATTGATCGAACATGGACAATTTAAACTATTAAGAAAAAATAACCAAATCGATTATTACCTGATATTTTAAAACGATGTTTAGTTAAAATAATTTCCAAATCATATTTATTAAATAGTATAGTACACACCTGATTATATTTATTAAAAATTATAATGTCCACACGGAAGATGAGCAAAGGAAGTATGCCGATAATGTTTACTGTGCTCTTCTCTGTTATTAAGATTAATTTGTATTCTCTTACATCCCCTTAATGAAAACATGAACATGTGATAAAATCCATTTTGGCCTTTTAATCAATAAATGTCCAAACATGCATCTGTAGCCCTGAATCTGGTTGCAGCGTCTTTATTTTTTGTCTCTGTTGCCATGTTTCCAAAAATGCTTACGTTTAAAGTAATCACGATAAAAGTGATAAATTGTGAAATGCCACCCTAATGTTGCGTGTGAAAATCATTAACAATTATTGAACACTTTTGATCGAAAGTTAAGCACAGGGCGTGACGGAAAACATTAAACATCTGTTTGCCACCGAGTGTTGGCAAGATGATATGCCATTGGAGTTACTCTTCAAAAATGTATCACAATCGATATTGGCATGTGCGTCTTAAATTATGGATCTGTTCCAGCATCGACATCATATAGTGTTTCATAAAAATACACGCGATCATTTATTCCACGAATTTTGATGATGTTAATGAACATCAACCATCAATTGCACAGTATGGGACAGTTTCGGCAGGTGATGTGGTGAATACAGGCAATTTCCTGGTTACTCTAATGACTGTTTTGGCTGCCTTAGTGTTTAGTTAAAACTCCTTGGAGACTTCATAGGCATAGTGTTTTATAAAAAATTCTAAATTTAATCAAAGTTTTCAAAATAATAGTTTAAAAATGTATTAAGTAAGTTTTGTTCTTTTGTCCCTTCAAGCTGTGACACATTCTTCACTGAATGTCATTCGAGAGGGATTAATTAAAAGAAAAATTATTTAGTCTGCAACTGAAATCTGCGCAATTTTCATTTGACAATAGGCTGCAACTTAGACCAAACTTCACTTGCATCTTAATATGTCTGACTCAGCGGTGAGAATGTGTATTCTCTCAAATACTTTAACAGGTTAAATACATCGAATCCGTAGAAACTTTTCATTTAACCGTTTATTGGCAACCCTGCCTTCCCATTTAATATCCTTTAAAATACAATGCCGTCATTCTTCACATGTCTGCAGGCTTTTTACAACTTTCAACTCAAATGCATTCGACTGCACTCAGGCAGGAGACCTCTACCTACCGCATAATGATGGAATCGTCGATTCCATAATATTTTTATCGCAGTCGTATTTTTACGACTCGAGTAACTATGAAATCAACTATTGTATGAACAATAAAATAGAGAAGAGAGAAATCGGCATATATACTATTTTTTAGTGTGATTTTTTGTTGTTCTTCTTCTAAAGGAAGGAGAAGAAAACAAAAACACACCCAAATGGTTATAAAACTGCAAAATGGATAGAAATAAAATAAAGGATATTAAAAATATATATTTTATGGTGCAACTTTGCCCTTTTCGACAAAGGATTCGATTGGAAGGAGAGGTAAACTTCAAAAAAATATGGTAACAACTACACCAGCAGAAAAAACTGTTGAAACGGGAAGTAAACAATTTTGGCATTTCAGCAAACTTAAGTTTGTTGTTTTAGCAAACACTTTGTCGGGAATTTTATAAACACTGTAAGAGTATGTTTTCTTACCTACTTAGGTGGCGTCAACCAACCCACAGAGGTCAAGGGCCTTACAAAATAAGGATAACATGTTTCTCCAACCGGGTCGATCTTCAATTTGTCTCCTCCAGTTGGTAACACCAAGCAAAAAAATATAAATAAATGGTTTCCCATTACATCCCATGAAGGAATTGGGGAGAGCTTCAAACAACCAGCTCACTGGTGCGCTTTCTAGTTTTATACTCACTGATTGGGACCTACAGAGTTTACACCGATTCCGAACGCTATTTTGAGAAACTTTTTTCATGGCTAAATACTCGATAGCGTCGCCGTCACTATTCAAGCTGACCACCGCCGAAAGAAATTTAAAATGGTCAGACCAGGGATCGAAGCCAGGATCTCATTTATAAGAGACGCGCACACTACCCATTGCACCACCGACAGCCACAAGCTATAGCACCGAGGTATCGCAGGCAATATTCCACGTGTTCTTTCTTTCTGATCCATTGTACTGACATGGCCTATCCAGCGTAAACGCGCTGTTTTGATGCACATAACCATGTCGGTGTCGGGATGCAGATTTTACAGCTCGTGATGCATTCGTCGTCGAGACTCGCCGATTTATTCTATACGACCATATTTTTTTCGGAGCATTTTTCTCTCGAAGATTCCTAGTGATGTTTCATCAGCATTCGATATGACCCAGGATTCTGTGAGAGACTGATATAGTTGGCCCTTCGTTCCTCGAGAGAGGGTCTTATATCTGACGTGGTTGGTTGGCTGGTTGAAAAGGCTGCAAGACAGCACGCAGTCTAGCACACTTAGGCTAAAGAAGCCCATTGTGATACCTGCGGTTTCCTCTATCAATCAATTTGTCTATAAGACCTACAGGAATATCCTGTAGGGCTACGGTGCTAACTAAATGTGTTCCGAATATGCTACTTCTCAGTCCTGCCAGAGCAGGGCAATCCAAGAGAAGATGTTTCGTCGTTTCCTCGTCCTCTTCCATGCAGCATCTAAAGAGAGTGGAGTCTCTATGTCCCAATCTTAGGGCGTTTTTCCCTACAAGACAGTGTCCCGTAAGTGTTCCTATCATTGTGGATAACCTGCCTCTCGGCAAGTTAAGTAGTTGCCTAGTCCTCTTCCTGTCCACCTGAGGCCAGAGGACCTGGCTTGTTTGCAAGTTGAAGTAAATCTCCACATGTTCTTGAACGACTGCCTGATCTGCAAACGGCAGGTAGAGATTGGCAGAGTAACACCTTCTTTTGCCGGAAGAACCTGTGCCGTAGTACGCTGTCTAGCTAATGCATCCGCTACGAAATTGCCTGCAATGTCGCTGTGTCCCGCTACCCAGATGAGCCTGCTGTCACAATACTCTAATGGGTGGCATTCTTTCAACGTCAGGGACGTAGCAAACATGACTTCCAGGGATTTTATGGCAGCCTGGCTGTCTGTATTGATACATATTCTCCGGAGGGTTGTGACACTACTTTTCAGTAGTTCAGCAACCTCCAGTATGGCGGTAATTTTCGCCTGAAATACACTACAGTGATCAGGCAGCTGGAAGGAGATATTTACATTTAGGTCGGGTGAATGGACCCCATAGGCTACTTGCTCGTCCAACTTTGAGCCATCCGTGAAAAATCTGATACTACTGGTGTCCCCTTCCAATGACTTCTCCCAGGTATTCCTGTTCGGAATAGAAGTCCTTAGATTTGTTGCTGGTAGAAGGTAGGGGATACAGTAGTCCGTTTTTACGGGAATAGAGTTGATCCGGTGTAGTAATTGACGTGGTTGCTTAACCCGAAATAACACCTGTTTGAAAGCAAAATTTTCCGTTTGATTTCTAGGTTGACGTTATTGCTTCTGTTCACGGCAGATTCGAGGTATATAAATTCGCAAACTACCTCGAAATTACAAGGGATATCAACGTTCACCCTTACTTCTAATCGCGTGGATATTCTGCATGTTGAAACCATTCATTTTGTTTTCCTTCTCAAGTCTCGAAAATACTGAACAAACTTCTAGCAGATTTCGCCCAATGAAACCTATATCATCATTATATGCGAGCAACATGTGACTTTTGCTGCTGATAGATAATTCGTGTTGACTGCAGCTTTTCTCATTGTGGTCTCAATTAATATATTGAAGAGATCGCATGATAGGGTGTCGCCCTGCCTGAAGCCTCACCTCATACCAAACGGTTCGGTGAAATATTTACCAATCTCTACTGAGGATTTCGTGTTGGTCAGTGCCATTCTACAAAGGCGTGTCAGCTTAGTAGGAATCTCCGATATAGCTTGGTACGGTTTTCCCCGTAGCGGGCTATCGAAGGAGGCCTTTTAATCTACAAAGAGGTGGTAGGTGTCGAATGGATTTTCGTGGGTTTTCTCCACGATTTGTCGAAATGTGAACATCTGGTATATAGTAGATTTTCCAGGCCTAAACCCTCATTGATAAGATCCGATCAGGTATGCTACAAACTGCTTTAGTATTTCGCACATTATGCTCGAGAGGACCTTGAATTAGGCTTGTTCCACTATAGTTCGTATATACACTCGATTCGGCTTTTCTAAGAACAGGACACAGTATGCTAAAACTCCAACCGGCGGGCATTTATTCGTCTAGCCAGATTTTGCATATGAGCTGATGCATGCACATTTCCAACCCCCCAGCCTTAAACAGCTCAGCCACCAGTCCATCTTTAGGTGGAAAATTGCAGTTCTAACTCCTATATGGCTAGGAGGGGTTAGTCGATACCAACCTCCCTCGTCTCCTGGAACAAGTAAAGCAAAGAATATTCCCCACATTCTTTGCATATCTGTGACAAGATTCCCGTCCTTATCTTTACAAAACGGGGGCTCTGTACTTTTCGGTAGAATTTACGGGCCTCATTATACCTTCTGTAAGATTAAATTTGATCCCTCTCGAACCTACACCACAACTCGAGTACAATTTTACACCAGTTCCAAACGGTTTTTTGCGAAGCTTTTTCATCGTCGTCGAAAGAAAAGTAAGGTGGTCAGAGCAGGTATCGAACTAACGTTTTCATGGTTCATGTATGGTCTATATTCTAGACAAGTACCTATGTAAAATGTACATTTGACATTGGTCCATCCAAATCGATAAATTAATGTAAAGGACTTGTATTATTCGGAAAAATATTCAATACTAAACAGAATATTTCTGCCGACATGTCGCCTTTGTAAACATTCCATTTCTAATGAGATTTTTTAAAGCACTTACTTTTGCACCTCATTGCGCCCTCCTGGGATAATACTTAGAATCTTCAGGTGTACAATGACAATCTTTTGTAGCTAATGTGTTTTCCATCTTAAACTGGATACGAGTTTCTTAAAATAATTCATAAATTTTTAGAAAATTACAATTTCATTCACCAGCTACATAAGTAGCCGATTTTTAAATTGTACAACAACATTGATTGTAATGGACTAAAACGTTTGCATTCATTTGCTGTTTCGTAGCAAATCCTGGAAATATCAAAATTAAGGATAACAAAAATATCATTAAATAAACTTTGGTTTTACTACCGTCTTGTATTTTCATTTCCTTTTGTTGCTTCATATAGTAGTCATAAACATAACCATTATACGAATGGATATTTTTAACGAGTACATTTGTATATGACGTCTGATCAAACATACGGACAGGCATAATTGGCAAATTAAAAAAATGCTAACATTTTGGAAGAATTTAGTCACAGTGAGAGGTGGAATTGGGGGATACTTATCCTGACCAACCGTCCTACTTTTGGCGGGATTATTCCGGTTTATTGCAGGATTCTCATTACGACTTGAATTTAAAATAATGAATTTAAGGGTTCGAAACCAAATAACTATACTTTTGGAACGAAGTTCTTTATCGCCCGTTGCGGAATGGGGGTTAAATTAAAAAAAAATCAACAACTTTTTTTTAACAACTTTATTACAGCCCAGTATTTTCAACTATATTGGGTATTTTGCTTCGGTGTGTGTCTAGACTAACATATGGTGGGAAATTTCTTGTTTAATGGGAAGTTTTCTAGTTGGAGCCCATAACCAATATTTAGTATATATTGTAGTTTTGAACCCAATAAATAGTAAATTTTGTAAAGCCAAAGTCAAAGAAGTTTAAAAAAAGGAAATTTTCCTGAATAAGTGCCTTTTCTTAAAAAACGTTAATTTCCTGAAAAAAAATACCTTATCTTAAAGAAGTACCTTTGCTTGAAAAAAAGTAAATTTTCTTACAAATTTTCTTAAAAGAAGTAATTTTTTTTTAAATAAGTACCTTTTTTAAAAAAGTAAATTTCCTTACAACAAATTGTCTTTTCTTAAAAAACTACATTTTCATTAAAGATTACGTTCTTTGTGAAACAAAATAACTTTCCTTGAGATAAATACCTACTCTTAAAAATATACCTATTCTCAAGAAAGAACCAATTCTAAAAAAAGATTCCCTTCTCTTAAAAAAAACCTTTTCTTACAAAAAGTCCTTTTCTTAAAGTACCTTTTCTTAAAAATAAAATAATACCTTTTCTTTTCTTGAGATAAGTAGCCTTTCTGAAAACATGTACATTTTCTTAAAAAATAACCTTTTCCTTTCCTTTCTTTAAAAAGTACCTGTTCTTAAAAAAAGTAATCCTTTGTAAAAAAAATCATACTCTTATGGCTTTTTCTTACAAAAGGTACTTCATCAACTACTTCATAATATATAGCGAAAGGAACTTCGATCCAACCGGGGGTGTCCCCTAATACTTCATGTAATTTTTTTATCCATTGTGTACGGCTTTTTGGTCACAACCAGTTGGCCAGGTTAGGTATACCTTACCATAATATTACATCTCTTTCTATTTGAAACCGTTTAATGAATTACAGGACAATCTGAGTTATAGTTTCTTCGTACAGTAGATATGTTCGCATCTCTTATAAATGTACTGATGTCTGATAACTGGATGTGACTTTCATTCTCATATCAGGCGATGTGAATGTACAACAGAAGAGCTGTGAATCTCCCTTAACTATGATCGTACTTAGTAGGCGCGGTTGACTTTGCATCGTCATCCCAAAATTGGTACTAGTCGCACTAATCTAGTGACGATGGGAACTTAGCTTTTGGCGAAATTGAAATTCGATCGGTCGATATCTGACAAGCTTGCAATTCCCAAGCTTCTTATGGAGATAGTTTAGTCAGCCAGATTCTGAAAGTAGAGTAGAAAGCAATATACCACTGTCTGCTAGAATTTCTAGGTCAACCCGTTTACATATTTAAAGCTCCACAAAAAAAATATATCTCCTTTCATCCAACTATAATTCGGTGGTTCAATGGTTAGTTTGCATGGCTCTTGTACATGAGAACGTGGATTTGATCCCTGATCGACAACTTTACATTTCATTCGACGATGGTCATCTCGCTTAGTGAAGGCGACACTATCAAGTACTTGGGCATGAAAACGATTCTCCAAATACCGTTCGGAACCGGTGTAAAACTGTAGGTCCCAATCATTGAATGTAACACTAGAAAGCGCGCAGCTCACAGGAGCTCTTCCCACTCTCCTCATGGAATTTAATCGGAAACAATTTTATTATAATTTGGGGAAACTATGATCAGTAATACGGCATTTACACCGAACAAGACTAGCGCATTGCGAAGGCTAACTCCGTTAAACCACGATAACCCAGGAGATTACTCTTACAATTTGAATCTGTGAAAACTGAAGATTAATTTTTAACCTCATTTTAAACTGGTGTACAATTTGATCCAACTGCAAAAAATGCAACCATAATAAAAACATACACAATACACGCTGAAAAACGGGCATCTGTAACATTATGCAGGGTATATGCATTTAGTTGGAACATTGTTTTCATAAATTTAAGATCTGCTGCTTTTTTTGTTTTCTCTCAGAAACTTTTTTGATTTCAGTAGTTTTCAACAAACAATACAATCGTTGGGTCACAAAAACATATATTATAACGTATTAATCCTTGAGTCTCCAACATAATAAAATATTTAGTAGCTAGCACAATGTGTTTGGACACAAGTATACTGTATTTGCGACGAGCTACAAACACGTTATATTTGCATACCAACAAGAAAAAAATAACAAAAATTTCGTAAACGAAAACGTAGTCTTAAATTTAAAATGGAGTAAAATGAGAAATTATTCATGAAATATTTGCAAGGTGAATCAGAGATAGGTAGCAACTCTATTGACTAATTTACAACCTCATGAGGTCTGACGTCTTACACATATTAATTAAACAAACAAATTCAACAAATTTCAACATATTCTTCCAACTGGCTCTAACCTTCACCTTTTCTCGCCATTTGGTAACACCAAGAATACCTTCGCTCTAGCTCATCTTCGTCCATTCTGATGGCCTAGCCAACGCAATTGGCCCAACTTGATTCGCCTAGCTATGTCCACGTCAGAATATAGATTATATAGCTCTTGGTTCCAACGACGTCGGCACTCCCCGTTTTCTTTAACACGACCATATATTTTACTGAGAATTTTTCTCTCGAATACTCCCAGGTGTATTTCACCCGCTTGCGATATGATGACCCAAGTTTCGGAGCCATATATCAGGACAGGTAAACTATCAGGACATAGTCTGATATGACTGGACTTTTGTCCGTCGAGAGGGGGCTCTGTTCCTAAACTTCTTGCTGAGCCCAACATATCATATATTTGCAAGCACAATTCTCCTATCTATCTCCAGGCTGACGTTGTTGTCCTTGTTCACGACGGATCCAAGGTAGACAAATTCATCTACAACTTCAAAATTAAACCGGTTGTCAACGTTCAAGTGCGGACCAAATCGAGAGGTTTTTCTAGTCGTCGACACCATCAATGTTATCTTGCCCCCATTAACAGCAAGACCCACCTTCGCTGATTCCTTTTCGATTCTTGAAAATACTGCAGTAACCTCTCGCAAATTTCGCCCAATGATGTGTATGTCGTCAGCCTAAGCCAGCAACATATGGCTCTTCGTGTTAATGGTCTTGTTCGTATTTACTGCAGCCTTTCTCATTATTATCTCCATTAAGATGTTGAAGAGATTGCACGAAAGTGTGTCGACTTGTCCAAGTCCTCGCTCGGTACAGAATGGTTCAGTGAGGTCTTTCCCCACTTTCACTGCTGATTTGGTGTTGGTCAGCGTCATTCTACTGAGGCGGATCAGTTTTGCCGGAATACCAAGTTCAGACATAGCTTCGTACAGTTTTCCCCGTATGGGGCTATCGAAAGCAACTTTGTAATCGACAAAAAGGTGATATGTATCGATTTTCTTTTCGTGGGTCTTTTCCAGGATTTGGCGTAGCGTGAATAATTGGTCAGTCGTGGACTTGCCTGGTTTAAAACCACACTGATAAGGCCCAATCAGGTTTTCAATAATTGGCTTTAGTCTTTCACGTAATACGCTCGATGGTAGCAACTCTTGACAATATAAATTTTCAAAATTTCGCACGAACGCATTAAATGAGCGGAAAACATTGGAAATGTCTAAATTGATTTTGCGGAAGAGAGAAAGAGATGAATATTCTTTAACCTTCTTTCGAAACTGCCAAAAATTTAATACACAATTTGTTTGCCACATTTGTTCTTTCTTCTTTTCGAGTTCAGCACATATATTTCAACTCTAAAGGACCTTTCTCACACACCAAATATGATAAAAAAAAAAACTGCACAAAATATACATTAGAGTACGTCAGTACCTATACAAATATTAATTCGTAGTTTAAGATATTAAAATTAACTTGAAGTGTATTAGTTCGTTTACAACAACATAAACGACTTTTGTGATGAATGTTTCTCATTTAACTTAAACGATTCAACTTCTGTGGACAATATTGGGTATATGTAACAAACGAAATATTTTTGATGCAAAAGTAATTTTAGTTTTTCCCCTAAACGTTTTCTTGTGTTCGCGTACAATGACAAATATAAAAATATTAGACTCAATATGGTTTTGAGACTGAGCAGCTTGGATTTAGTCAGGTCTGCTCCAGCCATGACATGTTTATCTTTTATCATAAAATGAGATGTTTCGGTTGCCATAAATAAATTTCTCATACGAAATCTGGTTGTCTAAAATTCCTTTTGCGGCCAAAGAATTTTATGATTTTGTTTGTGTGGGTTTATAGTCAAACCCCCAAAATACACACCTTGTGTAGCTGCATGTGTATGAACTGCCGGTCAAAATTTTAATTTGCTGCCAGACGAATTGCGGTATAATAAATCACCACAACAGTTTTACATTTTTATCTGTTCGTTCTTGGAAATTTATTTGTGAATCTCTAATGAGAGAACCAAAAGAATCCTTTACAATTTAAAATGCATCATTTGATTGTTCTAAGAAAATAGTCCTTGTTAAAAATTCATTGATGACATGTGACCACAAGAAGAAGCCTACTAAAATATTCTTACGTCAAATATTTTGTGGTTTTTTTTGGACAATATCCGAGAGAAAATTTTAAACTTTAACCATCCAAAAACCATTTGGTGAAGGAATCATACATCCCAAAAATGGAATTACACTGTTTTATTCATTTTCAATTTTATTTGAAAATAGTTTTATAAATGTGTGTTTTTATTAATGTACTTATATTGCTCTAAATTTCGGATCACATTTCACCGACCTCAAAATTTATAGATCAGGGCAATAAATTGTAGGTTATTCATAGATTTATACATAAAGTAGCTTTAAGTTACAGAATTCTAAATAATTTTGCACATGTATATTAATACGCATTTATTTTTCCCATCTGACCCCTGCCCAATCTTCAGCAGCTACAGCTACAGCTACAGAATATTTGAATCACTTTACTCAAACCCACTATAACTATGCACGATATCCAGCATTTCCTCAGATGTATTGGGGCTATCCAACGATACAACTTGGACGAGCCGCAGTTTGGGCTGATTTACCAAATCACAATTTTGCCTCCACCCTACCAGCCGAAGAACCTTTGCCACTAACTCGAATATCACCAAGTCCGTCCAAAATGAGTCGAGCCGGCGGTGAATCGATAGAGTCCACATCAATGCCGACAACAATTACCACAACGCCAGCCAGGGCGGGTGTACTTGCAGCAGCAGCAGCAGCGGCAGCTGCCGCCGCCGCATCGTAGCATTTACAGCAGCACAAATTGAGCACAACGGTGGCGGCAGCATCAACAGTGTCGGCAACAGCAACAGCTGTTTTACACGTGTAAGTAAAGTATTACATATCAATTGTATGAAGTATAATTTTTAAATTCGTAGTAACATCTTAGTAATAATCATAACTAATGACAATCATACTTTCCAGTGACATGTAAAAGATATCTGTCATAGAAAAATTATATCATGTAACTATTGTTGGGACAACCAGTATTTTCTTAGTCGGTGATCGTCTTCATTTCGTAGTTAAATTGTGTTAAACATAGAGTTCCGTTTAACAATACCTTAACCACCCAATATTGGTGAGTTAACCTGTAGTCAGACCCATATGATTTTGACAATCACATTACTCATTGTCCAAATGAAAAATATAATACTTTATAAAACACATCTTTCTGTTTAGAGTATTTGTCATTAAATAGTTTTGCCTTCATAGTTTTGTGTGCATTTTTGTGAGCTGGACTTCGATTTTATGCATATGAGCATTTCCACAGAAAGTGCTACCCTATGTCACATCACGTCATCATCGCCTCATATCTTAGGACCATCAAGTTAGATTATTTTCTATTCTTTTATTAAATACTGAATGTAAGAAGCTCTAAATTTAATAACAGATGACAAGGCAATCACATTTACTAGTCCTAAAATATAAGCAATTAACGAGGGTGACGTGATGTGCAAAAAATATAGACCTTTCTGTGGAAATGCCCATATGTTTCTAATTTTCAATAAATCCATTGCTGTTGTTCGTTAATCTTTGTTGTTTTGAAGTTTAGCCCAAAACGTGTGATTTTTCCAGTAAGAATGCAAGTATCGTCATATTGGCTAACTCACCACTGAAAACCCAAATGCGTAGTTAACGTATTACTAACTTTTAATAAGGATCAACTAATCCGGAAAATTATGGAAAATTACGTTGCGGAAAGTTGCCACCTCTCTTTGACTTACCTTGCAAATATTTCATTTATAATTCCTCTACGCACTCCATTTGATTTTTAACGCAACGCATGTGGTGTTACTTTTGGTTTTTCAAATTATCGAAAATTCCGGTCCCAAACAATTATCAAGAAATTGTTGACGTACGAAATAACTTTAGCGTAACAACCCTGTAATTGATTTTACCTACGACATTTTCGCATAGAACTGAGTACCAAGCAAATGAAAAGTGAGCGAAATTTTCGGTTCATGAAATTTTCGTTATTTTTTATTCTTGTACTTCTAATGGCAACGAAAATGTTATAAATACTGAATACCGGGTTTAAAGCTTAGTATTCAATTATTGCGAAATTTTCGTAGGGAATGTTGTAATTTATCTCTAAACGGAAAATGTTGTTGCGATGAGTTTCCAACTATCTTTGATTTACCTTGGAAATATTTCATTAACAGTTCATCTTTGCACTCCATTTTATTTTTAACGCAAGTGGTACTTCTTTTGTTTACTAAAATAATCGAAATGTCAAAATAACGGTCCCAAACAATTTCCAATTGTTTGCGTACGAAATAACTTTAGCGTAACAACCCTGTAGTTGATTTGACTTCAAGCGAATAAAAAAGGAGCGAAATTTATTGTCGTTATTTTTTTATACACGTACTTCTTATGGCAACGGAAATTTCATAAAAACTGAATACCGGGCTTAAAGCTCCGCATTCAGTTATTGCGAAATTTTCGAAACAAATGTTGTCATTTATCTCTAAACGCGAAATTTTGTTGCGGAGAGTTATAATTCCTCTACGCACTCCTTTTGATTTTTTACGCAAGGCATGTGGTGTTACTTTTGGTTGTTAAAATGTCAAAATTCTGTTCCCAAACAATTTTTCACGTACGAAATAATTTTAGCGTAACAGCCCTGTAATTGATTTTACTTACGATATTTTCGCAAAGAGCTGAGTACCAAGCGAATGAAAAGTGAGCGAATCTTTCGGTTCATGAAATTTTTGATATTTTTTATTCACGTGCTTCTTATGGCAACGGAAATTTCATAAAAATTTAACACCGGTCGTCAATACCAAAACAAACAAATGGGAACAACTAAATGGAATTATGTAAAAAAAGAAATAAATTGATAAAATCGAAGAAATTTTAGCAAAAATTTAGAAAAAACTACATATGCAGGCGTAACAATTTAACGATCTAGTCTCAAAGTATGTGTACAAATGCTCAAAACAGAAACATGTGTTGTATACAATCATACATTTCTCATTTTGACAGTCGGTAATGTGATTGTCAAAATCATATGGTTCTGACTACAGGTTAACCAACCAACAGTGGGTGGTTAACTCATTATTAACCATCGACTGAAAAACGCAATTCCATTTTTAACCACAATTTAACTAACAAACGCCAATGACCACTAACTGAAAAACTGGCCATAAGCGTGCACAATGTAGTCGCGCGTTAACCGCACTTTATACATGCAATACACGTTTGATCACGTACGCAGACACCTTACAACTAATAGCAGCGTTGTGTTTTTTAGGAGTATAAATAAAACTGCAGCGAAAAGGGGTAATGTAAATGCGTATATGTCTACTTATACAAAACCAGATGAAATAATGTAATTTAATTAAGACAGGGCGCATAAAGTATATTTTTTTAAAGTATAACCACAAACAAAGAACTTTATTATGTTGCTAATTTAAACATATAAATATTAAATGCTGCATCAAAATATAAATATTTTACGCATAAATTTTGCGCCGCATCAACTTAAACTCAGGTACTAACCCATAAAACTTGTTTTAATCACCTGCTCCTTTTTGGAATCGCATATAGCTATGATGGTACTACATATTTGTGTTTTTACCTTCCAACATTTTAAGTGCTTTTGTTTTCCATTTTCATCCTACATCTTAAGAGCTTTACTTTTATTAGCTCAATGCAGCCATTTCTTTCACAAAACAGCGTGCACCAAAGAACACCGAAGGTATCCCTCAGGTGCGGTGTAGTTCATTTTATGGCCCAAAAATGAATTTAATAGTTATGCTCAGTTTTAATGTCCAAAGCCATACTTAGCCGTGTTAGCCTTGGTTGCTTGACTACCTATCGTACATACAAACGATTACATGCCTGTGTTGCACAACAGAAACTAGGAAAACCTCCTGCATCGCCAGCAGGCAACTTTGTTGCGGTCACTGTTGCCACAACAGGAGATGGTATACGAGTAACATTCAAAACTTGTTGTCATACAGCCACCGTCCCAAGGAGTTTACGTCCTCAACTCATAGAAGTGAATAATTAGCTGAGACTTAACAAACACCAGACTTCAATGTTAAGTTTAATTCAATAATTAATCTCGCTGGTGCATCGCGTAAATGCAGTTGCATCTAGTGAAGACAGTTGTATTAATTTCTCCCAGTTGCCCACGTTGCATGTTATTAGTGTATAAAACTTTCATAATTACGTTATGAATAATTGTTATAATTAAATAATATTAATAATTTTCTTGTTAAAATTGAATATTTACACACTTTTGTAATCGCGGGGAAATTAGTTGTACTAAGAGAGGTGGTTATAACATGATCGGGGTATTCGCTTTGAGAGCACGCTTTGGCGAGTGATCTTGCAGTACGAAGATAACAGATTTTCCACCATTGCAAATATCGGGTTTTTCAATAAGAGCGCTACAAAAGTTTTTTTAAATAAAATAATACCGGTTTCAGATACCAATGAAATTCTTTATTCCTGTGAAAGTACGTTCGATGCCATTATGTATGGAACTCGATTTCTTTTGCATGGCCACCATGGGCACGCTTGCAGAAGTCCAGACGCTGAACCCAATTTTCGACGGTTTTCAAGCATAAATCGGCCGATACTGCTGCAATTTCACGTTCGATATTCGTACGAAGTTCATCAATCGTCGCTGGCTTGTTGGCATAGACCATAGACTTGACGTAGCCCCACAGGAAATAATCTAACGGCGTCAAATCGCATGACCGAGGCGGCCAATCGACTGGGCCATTTCGTGAGATAACACGTTCACCAAACTTGGTTTCCAATAAATTGATTGTGGCATTCGCTGTGTGGCTTGTGGCGCCGTCCTGTTGGAACCACATGTCCTCCAAGTCCATACTATCCAATTGGGGCCAAAAGTGTTCGGTTATCATTGAACGGTGCCGATTCGCATTCACAGTAATGTGCCGGCCTTGATCATTACGGAAGAAGTACGGCCCAATGACGCCGCCGGCCCAAAAACCGCGCCAAACCGTAATTTTTTCGGGATTCAATGATAACTCATGGATTACGTGTGGATTGCTGTCTGACCAATAACGCAATAAGCCATTCAGCCAGAAATGAGCCTCATCGCTGAAGATAATTTGCCGATGAAAATCCGAATCATTTTCAAGTTGTTGCTCAGCCCAATTCACGAACATACGACGTTTATGGTGGTAAGATTGTAGGCCAAGATCTTTTCGCAAAATTCACCACAACGACGTCACAGAGATGCCCAACGCTTGAGAACGACGTGTGAGAGACACATTTGGGCTTTCTTGAACTGAAGCCTCAGCGGCAGCAATATACTCGACACTACGGGCACTTCTTTGTCTCACCTGCACGGGAACATTTTGTACTGTGCCTGTGGATTCAAATTTTTCCACTAGTCGCTCAATTGTTGATCTGGTAGGACGATTATGACGACCATAAATTGGACGTAGCGCTCTTAAAGTTGAGGCCACTGACGCCAAATTTCGGTAGTAAATTTTAATAATTTCGACTCGTTGTTGGTTCGTATATCTTTCCATGATGAAATGACAAACCTTACTGAAGAGAAATGTCAAAAGAGCGGGAAAAAATATGGCGTCGTTTGCTGTCCCTATCGATTTACTTTTGTAGCGTCTCTGTTGAAAAACCCTCTATTTACAACCATTTTAGCCAACTTAAACACTCTAACCAATTTAAATACATACATACATACATTCCTACATCCCAGGGGCAATAGAACTTGATTTGAGTTAAAAAAATCTTTGGATCCATACGAAGTTAAATGTTCCTTAACATTGACTAATTTGCAATTAAATTTTATTAATAATTTTGAAAGTCATAACTACATGTGACGTAAATGTTGTCACCCTAACGTAGAATGCAATAATTTTCTCAATTTTGTTTTTATTAAACCCAATCAAACCCAAAATCAAAAGAGGGAGTAGTGTCTGTTGACATTTGTTTTGACCCTTTGTATGTCACAATTGGTGGATGTAACTGGAAGTTTATTCCACATACGGACTGTTTTCTCTATAGTGTGTAGTTTCGTCTACCGGCCACTCGATAAAAAATGGATGAGAGTTCCTGGAAAGTCGCGTACTTCGGCTAAATATTTTCCTGTCTGGCATAAATTGACGGATGCCCGAAACCTGAACAGGGAAAAGGTACAAAAAATTGAATTTTTTAAAGTTTTTTGCGATTTTGACACTGAAGAAGAAGTTTTTTTGATTTAATATGTTTTTATATTATGACAAGAGCTACAACTTTCCCTGAGACAGTAAATCAAAATTCCGAACGGTTTGCAAGATATGAGGTTGGCAAAATTATCACTTTTTTCAAAAATGACGCCGAGGCCCAAACCTTTGGGGCCCCATACAAAAAAGTGCATGACTTTGGGCAAAACTGGGACACACGGGTCTTTTTTTTTTGTCTTTTATCACGTAGTGGTGTCCTTATATGGTTATATTTCCATGACTTAAAAAATTACACACAGTGATATTCAAGGGAGGCAAAAGAGTTGGATACCCTACTGTCCCCTATCAACAACGTCGCTCACCTCTGGACTCGGTCGAGAAGCTCCAAAGCTATTACAGGAGCACCTGCCCATAGAAGGGAGTTATATTCCATCTTTGGCCTGATGTAGATGGTGTAGATATTAAGAAGATCAGATGGAGTGAAGTATTTCTTGCACCGCATTAAAAAGCCTAGACACTTGAATGCATCTTTCGACACTTCAAATACATGTTTTGCCCAACGGACATCACATTGTATTTTCATGCCCAGAACATCAAGAGCGTCTGATTCATAAAAATCCACACCGTCCATAGACACTGATGACAAACCTGGGCCAGCAATCCGCTTATGCGACAACAAACAAAACTAGGTCTTACCCGCATTAAAATCTACTATATTCATTCGACCCCATTCAACAATGAACTTCAAATCCCGGTTGAGTGTTTCGTTCATCGTCCTAGGTTTGACTGCAATGTCTTGGAGACTTGGCCTACGGTCGATTGAATAAGAGACTACTGTCATCCGCAAAAGAGTAAATTGGATTCACAATGAAAATAAGAAAAAGAGAAAACACAGAGCCCTGTGGTACAGCTGCAGTCAATTTATGCTCGTCGGATGAAGGCCCAACTGCAGCAACTCATATAGTGCGATCTCTGAGAAAACTCGATATAAATCGAGATAAGTTATCACCGACACCAAAAGCACTCTGTTAAAGGCCTTGGAAATATCTAGAGCCACTACCTTACTCTCACCAAGCCGGTGGATGGATCGACGCCACTGTTCCAAAAGGAACCCCATCAGATCTCCCCAGTAGAACTCATTCTACGAGAGCCATATCGTCGATCATTAAGAAGGTCATTGGACTCAAGATATTTCACAAGATGGTGGTTAACCATGCTCTCCATAGCCATCGAGAGCGCAGAACAAGTTGCAATTGGGCAGTAATTTGCAGGGTTACTTGCAACACCATTTTTAGGGACTGGCTGGACATTAGAAACCTTCCAACGCGCCGGGAAGACTCTCGCAGAGTAAGCAAGGTTGGAAAGGTTGCGCAATGGACGTGACAGCGTCGAAGCGCACCTACTCAAGACCAGTGCAGATATGCCATCCTTTTTAACTCCTAGTGTTCGAAAAAATATCTTGGGCATGAAACAAGATACGTATGTAATTGATCACGGGGCGTGGTTGATTCCTAGCAAACATTTCAGCCAGGAAGTTAGCTTTATCAACTGGTTCAGTGAATGTTACGTCATCTTTAACAAGAGTTGGGATAGAGGGTGATAACCCTTTTCGACCCGAGGGATCACTTCAGAAGCATGCTTAGATGGTCGTGCATATACTTTATCATTTTGCTTGTTAAACTTTTCCTGCACGGTAAAAACTTTTTCATCGGTGAACAACATTTTTCAATGCAAAGACCACCAAAAGACGATTGCATTTCTCCATCAATGTTTTTTAAGCTGCAGTCAATAAGGGTGCGCTACGGCTATTGGAAGTCCAAGACTTTACGGCTATTGGAAGCTCTCGACTTATAGACTATTGTCTGAGGTTCATCTTATGGTCCAAAATTTCCTGATTTCGAACCGGATTTCGGTGAATTCATGAGTTGATGGCTTTGATAACTCGTTGATAGCTCGTTAAATCACGCAAAGCCAGAAGACTACAGAAACAAGTGTAATCCGTAAAAACTGAAGTTTAAATTTTAAACTCATTTTAAACTGGTGTACAAATTGATGCAACTCTGTTTTTTATCAAAAACTTCAACCATAATAAAAACATACACAAAAAATATATAACAAAACGAAGCCGATCGAAAATTTTGCGACGCGTCGTCGCCACCAAAAATGTGTTGAAACTCACACCGTCGCCGATGTTATTGGCACTCCTCGGTTTAAAATGTGTGGCGATTTGACCAAGTAGCCCGATTTGACCGACTGATCCAATTTTAGATGTTCACTAATTTCAAATACATCCCAAATTTGTTCAAAGCTGACAAAACCAAGAGCCTATAATTTAATTTTTCTGTTGTGCCGCCGTCTTAAAAAATTTTGTATCGGCACGGAGATGCCTTAAATTGGTTTATGCACAAAGTTGCTACCTGAATGTTAATTTCATCTCAAATTGGGTGGTGTAATACGGCATTTACACCAAATAAGATTAACGCCTTCCTAAGGTTAACTCCGTTAACCTGCGTTAACCCAGAAGACTACGCATACAATTTTAATCTGTAAAAGCTGAAGTTTAATTCTTAACCTCATTTTAAACTGGTATACGTTTTGATGCAACATTGTTACTTACTAAAAAAATGCAACCATAATTGAAACACACAAAAAATCAACTGTGCGACAAACGGAAGCCGATCGAAAATTTTCGGACGCGTCACCGCCACCAAAACTTGTTTGAAGCTCACGCTGGCGCCGATATAAATGGCTGTTATTGGTTTACACTGTGAGCAGATTTTATCCACTGGGCCGATTTGATTCACTGATCCAATTTTAAAGGTTCAATTATTTCAAAATCATCCCAAACAAATTGCCGCCAACAAAATTTTTCAGTTTTGCCGCCGTCTTCGATAGTTTTGTGTCGGCGAGGAGATTGTCTAACCACGGAGTTGCCACCTGAAATATAAATTTTATCTCAAATTGAGTGCTGTAAACGGCAAAGATTAGAGAACAAGGTTATCGCCCACCTGGCCGCGATAAGCTGTTTAGTTTAGAGAACAAAGTAATCGCTAACCTGGTCGCGGTAAACTGCGGTCTAAATGCGTTGTTACGCTGAAGTGGTTAGATTTCGTAAACAATGTGGTAATAACAGGGAGCTGACTTTATCGACTGGCCCGGTTTAACCCACTGATCCAATTTTAAAGGTTGAGTTATTTCAAAAACATCCCAAATTTTTATAAAACTTGCAAAACCAATAGCCGGCAACTTAATTTTTCTGTTTTGCCACCGTCTTTGATAATTTAGTATCGGCGCGAAGTTTGTCTAACCTCGGAGTTGCCACCTGAATTGTCTATTTAATATCAAATTGAGTGGTTAAACTACAAAGATTAGATAACAAGGTTAGCGCCCAGCTGGTCGCGATAAACAGCATAGTTTAAATAACCAGCTTATCCACGACCAGGTGGTAAACTGTGGTATTAATACGTTATAACATAGCTTTCGTAAACAATGTGGTTATAACAGGGTATGTTCATTTCTACTACTGGAATGGGTGTGTTCAATGTTGTAACAATATTCACAACCCTACAGCATCAAAATTCGAAAACGTCCTAAAAATCCCATTTCCAGTAAGAGAGTATATTGGCTGCTTTAAAATGTTGGCTTCCGAAGTTCAGAAGGAATTAAAGCTTTTGAAATTTGTAATTTCAATAAATTTCTATTTCTGAAATTTCAGAAACCAAAGACATTTCGCGATTTAGCCGATGTACCATTTTCCCTTAGATTTGAAGTAATGATAAAACTCACGTTTTCAATATAACAATTTAAATTCGGGTCTTAAGCAAAGGCAGAATAACGAAAAATTTGATAAGAACCGACCCTTTATTTTGTACAAATGACTGCTAATAATTTCAATATTTTGAAATTAATAATCATTAAATTTGCCCAAAATTAATGAAAAGTGATAATATTTTCACATTAATTTAATGGGTGAATCTAAATCGCTACCTATAGTGTGCAAAATGAGAGTTTTTGCGCGATCCTTTAAGGAATAACCAAAAACATCTTTTTTAAACATAAAGGAAAAGAAATTGGCGGAAAATACTAAAAACAAAACACAAAACAATAAAAAGTTACTACCGAAATGGTGATTTGCAAGATAAAAGATTGCTTTATATGACCACAGATGATACCATTTCAATGCGATGGTACCCTAACATGATAACATTGAATTGAATGAAAGATCCTGCACTTATAGAGCTACATGTAGACATAGTACGAGTATTAGTACGCTGTGTTCCAGTTATACCTCTTCGTATGTAGGTATGTCTTCGTGATGCTGCCAAGACATTTATGATTATTATTTTGTATATTGACATTTATTGCATCTTTGTTGCCCATTTTTGTTTTCGGTCTGGGTCTTTGTTTTATTCCCATCTCATTTCGCTTAACAAAAGACGAATTAAAGCGAAACCAACTTTTTTATTAACTCTTGAAAGATACGCGTTCGAGACGCTTAGCAAAACCTGCAAATAGCATCACGAGGGGATGACTGAAACAAAACTGCTTAAGTCTTCTTAAGAAACCCCTTAAGTTTATTGCGGTGCTGATGATGACGAGATGATAATGCTCACATCAAAATGCTTAGGTTGGTTGGGTAATAAAAACTTTGTTAAAGTTAAATCGAATGAGCGAAAAGGTTACCTCCCCAGTGTGAAAAGAGAACATATTTAATATTCGTCGTAATGAGATGATCAAGTATTGGATTGGGTATTAGTGCCTAAGTAAAAGAAAACAGCAGTGTTACGAAAACATTTAGTCCGAGGAGATTTTAATGTTTTCAGGCGCTTACAATTTGAGCACCCATAAATTTTTTTGATTATACAAGAAAATGAACACATACACAGAAATACATCGTTTCCCACAAACGAAATATTAGGCAACTAAACTACGTTTGATTGTCGTAGGTGGTGCAATGAGTAGTATTCGCGACTCTTGTACATGAGAACGGTACTTCAGTCCCTGCTCTTACCAATTTACATTTACATATCGAGTAATTGGCCATGAAAATGTTTATAAAAAAACCATGTGGAACCGGTGTAAAACTCTAAATCTAAGGCAATCAGTATAAAACTAGGAAGCGCACTCACATAACAATTCGGTTGAGGCAGCCGGAACCGAATTTAGAGGTTGTCACAACCACACTAGAGGTTATCACAGCCGAAACAAAGGTTGTCTCAACCGAATTAGAGGTTGTGACAGCTAAATTAGAGGTTGTCGCAAACGAATTAGAGGTTGTCACACACGAATTAGAGGTTGTAGCAACCGAGTTAGATGACATTACAACCGAATTTAGATACCGTCACAACCGAATTTATAATTTTCTGCCTATGCATAGAAAAAAACCCGTTTTCTATTATATCCCACAAAGGGATTGGAGGGAGCTTCTCACAACCAGTCAGCTGTGCGCTTTCTAATTCTTCACTCACTGATTCGGACCTACAGTTTTACACCAGTCCCGAACGGTATATTGAAAACCTTTTTCATGGCTAAGTACTCGATCGTGTCGCCAGCACTAAGCGAAATGGCCGTTGGCGAATGAAATTTAAGGTGGTCAGAGCCGGAATGTTCTCCTGCACAAGAGCCGCGGACACTAGCCATTGCACCACAGTCGGCCTTCCATTTAGTAATGACTTATTTTTACTGAATTCTGACTGCCATCTCATGGCCGCAATTTTTATTTGCGTGGTTCTTGTACATGAGAACGTGGGTTCGATACTTGCTCAGTCCACATTACATTTCTGGCAATCGAATTGATGTCAAATTCGGTTGTTGCGCCTGAATTGATGCCACATTCGGTTGCTGCAACGGAATTTGGTACTAATTGCGGGTTTGGAATTCGAATTAATTCCAAATGCGGTTGTTGCAAATGAAATTATGGGCACTGTAGTTGACAGAATGAATATAATAGAAGATTCCGTTGCCAGAACCGAATAAATTATACAAATTAAAAAGAATATAAATTAATAATAGAGTAACCATTAAGTTCTAATAATATGTCTTAAAGGATATAGAGAACAAATTTAATACGTAGGTGTGTTTTTCTCTCTCATTTTTTCAACTGAACTTCAGTTGTGAGGCCTAACTTCAGTCGTGACAACCTCAATTCGTTCGTGAAAACCTCAATACGGTTGTGACAACCTCAATTCGGTTGTGACAAACTCAATTCGCTTGTGACAACCTCAATTCGCTTGTGACAACCTCAATTCGCTTGTGATAACCTCAATTCGTTTGTGATAACCTCAATTCGGTTGTTAAACCCTCTTTTTAAACAATTAATTCTCTGAACGTGGTTCACTGATTGGCTGTCTCGTCATGGAATGTAATGGAAAAATATTTTGGGGAATTTATTTGCGACAAACGAATATTTGTGTTTATATGCAAATAAATTCATGTCATGACGGTAGCACACCTGACTAGAAAACGAGAGCCGAGTAGACTAGATACACACCTCGCAGAGTCAAAAATGTTTTCAAAATAAAAATTTATTTATTTTAAAAAATTTTTTGAAATTTTTAACACACAAACAAATATATTATGAAAATTACACTGAATATGATTGATTTGGAGGCAAGTGTTCCTACGCTTAGAATGGATGCAGATTTTTAAATATTAAACGGAAATTTTTTAGTACTCACCCAGCGGCGGAAGTCATGTCCTAGAAGGCCTGAAATCATGACCAAACAGGCCTTCTTTAAAATACGGAAGGCCTTCCCTACACAATACCTAATCATTTCTTCTTGACATTGCCTTGCGCCTTCCTTACCCATTGCTTAAACAAGGCCTTATAAGGCATGCAAAGAGGAGCCTTCCAAGGATTTACTTTAATTTATTTTTGGTAAACAAAAATTAAATTAAAATAATTTATTTTATTACAAAAGCATTATCCACTTCTACACATTTCTTTGTAAGTATGTAAGTATCTATCTTAGAAAGTTGTACCACGCCCAACTTCAAATTGAAAATTTTAAAAATGCCCTGAAAAATATTAAATAAAAAATATAATTTTAAAATTTGTATGAAATTTTCCAATTAAATTACTGTTAAAAAGAATCGGAAAAGAAGTTTCTCAAAATTTTAAAAATCTTCTTGGTTATATGTGATGAAAAAATTCATGCATTCCGCCGGCCTTATTTTATGAAGGCCTTTCAAAAGAACCATTCCGCATGCCTTATTTGTGGAAGACCTTGCGACTTCCGCCCCTGGGTACACTTTCCCCGAAATTAAGTTGAACACAGGCGTCATGACTGCAAGTCAACGCGTTTATCCTATCAACACCTTAACATTAGTATTTGATTGCTCGCTTTCGTTAAACTCAAGAGAGAGGGATTACTTTTGAGTGCATTCGTAAGTGTGTATAAGCTTGTTGGTTTTACATACACATGTTCAAACACCTTTACTAAATTTGCCTTTAAACGGATCGGTAATTTCGTGTGAAATTAATTTTATATTACCCCATAAAAAGTACAGTAATTCCTCGGATTGTAATTATTTTTGAGAAAGTTAAATTATCTATAAAAAATCCAAAATATTCACTAAATGCGCTTTTAATCAATAGAAACACAAGGTTGTGATAATCTCTAAATTCGGCAGTGACACAAACCAAATTTGGTTGTCTCAACCTCAAATTCTGTTGTGAGAACCACCAGTTAGGTTGTGACAATGTCTAGTGCGGTTTTGACAACCTCTAATGCGGTTTTGACAACCTCTAATTCAGTTGTGACAACCTCTAATTCGGTTTTGACAACCTCTAATTCGGTTGTGACAACCTCTAATTCAGTTGTGACAACCTCTAATTCGGTTTTGACAACCTCTAACTCGGTTGTGACAACCTCTAATTTGGTTGTGACAACATCTAATGCACCTCTAATGCGGTTTAGACAACCTCTAATGCAATTGTGATAACCTTTAATTCCGTCTTGACAACCTCTATATTGATTGTGACTACCTCTAATGTGGTTGTACAGTTTTTCAGTTTTTATGAAATTTTCGCTGCCGTATATAAAAAATTTAATGAACCGTTCTCAGCTGTTAGCGAAAATTTCGTAGGCAACATCAATTACAGGGTTGTTACGCCAAAGTTATTTCGTACGAAAACAATTGTTTGATAATTGTTTGGAACTGGAATTTTGACAGTTCGATAATTTTGACAACCAAAAGTAACGACACATGTGTTAAAAATAAAATGGAATGCGTACAAGATTTCTCCACAACATTTACAACTCTCCGCAAACATTTTGCTTTTAGAGATAAATGACAAAATTCTTACGAAAAGTTCCACTGGAGCATGCAAGGTAGTTCCCAGTCTAGAAACTTCATCTGCTTTGCAGTTGGATGTACCTGGGGCCCGGCAACCAATAAAGGTGAATATTAAACTGTACATCAATCTCATTAAGAGATCTGCGACAGTCGGGGATAGTTCTCGAATTCAGAAAGACAGTTTCCAGAGACATGATGGCGGCTTGACAAGCAGAGAAAATATTGATTTCGACTTTAGTCAGAAGTTTACTTGTCAGCCATTTCGCTATTTTTCTAATAGCTAAGGTTTCTGCCGGGTCGACACTACAGTGATCAGGAAATCTTTTCGCAATGGATAGCCCTAGGTCCCTAAAAAGACAGCTTACATTACCGTCAAATTTTGAACCATTTGTATAGAAGTTTACGAATCTCTTATTGCCAGGGATACGACTATTAAAAGCTTTTACTACAAACGTATTGTATTAGCGGGAAACGTTGCCACTGTGACGGTTAACATAGGGTATAAGTAGCAATAGAACCATATGTTGCATCAAAAGCAATATGTTTGCGGCTAATGACCTCCGAGCGTTTTTTGTTCTTTGCCTGTATGAAAAACCTGTGTATACACAAAAATTGGTTTGAATCGTACAATGATTGTTGTTCTCATTAAGAAACTAAATTTTAGCGCAAGCATTTGCAAAAATTTTTGCAACTCCCCGCTTGTTTAAACATCCTTATACAGTCATAACTTTACGAAATAGTTAATCGCATCAAATAATTAAATTTCCACGAACTGTGTTTTAATTTACTCACAAATTAACATTAGACATAAAATTTCTAAAAACTTAATTTGGTTTTCATAACTTTAACTGCCTTTTTATTTTTAACGATTTTTTCTACCGCTGCGTCTATAAATCGTGGAGTTCTTAAGTTTCCGTTTCGCTTATGAGCGATACTTAAAAGCCTTTCATATAATACATGCCAAGACATTGTTGCACTATTCAGAAAAACTATAAAAACCATTATATGATTTCGACATAAGCTTTGGTTATGTTTCATTACTATTGAACTTACTGTTCCCCCTCCAAAATGCCAACAATTACATACGGATTATTTCGAAATCAACCGCTCACATGTGGCCAAACGTGGAGGCATCAATAAGAGTATTTGAATACAGGAATACCCCGATACTTTTTAAATAGTACCCAGTTGGAAAATTTGTCTTGAAGACATTGTTGGTAAAATTTCCTTAGGACAAATCAGTAGGAGATGATACTAGACAGCTTCTTGACATGCCACTAGTTTTAACTTAGAAGACATTATTTGGGAGGACATGGGAGTGACCATGGACGTGGAAAGTTTATAATAGACACTCATTTGAGAATGGCCGGAAATGATCCCTCATACGGCAGTCTAAGCAGCTCAATATTTTCTAAATTAAGTACGTCCCCAGCAATGGGTTTATCGGAAACCTCCGTTCGCCACCTAGTGTGAGAGGGCGAAATGAATGAGCAGCCTGATTGGTTATGCGATCACTGATGGTTAAAAAGGTGAGCCTGCTACTGAAGCTCTTCGAACTTACATATTCGTTTGTCCTGTGACGGAGAATGAGCCAACTCAAGCCAAAATCCAGTTCCGACACACTGTATTCTGGTCAGCTTTTGATCCACAACAATTGAAAATTGAAACACATCAATTAAAATTCAAAAGACATCAATTGAAATTTAAAATTCCTCACTTGAAATTTAAAAATTAGTAACCGATTTTATGTATTAGATTTTGAAATTTCAATTGATGTCTTTTAAATTTCAATTGATGTTTTCTAAATTTCAATTCATGTCTTTCAAATTTCAATTGATGTGTTTTAAATTTCAATTGATGTTTTTTAAATTTCAATTGATGTATTTCAAATATAATTTTTAAATTTACATTGATTTATTTCAAATTTTAAATAGAATTTTTGAATTTACATTGATTTATTTCAAATTTCAATAGGAATTGGTGTAGATTTAATTACTTCTTTTTTAAACTTCAATTAATGTCTTTCAACTTTCAATTGATGTATTTTAAATTCCAATTGATTTTTTTTTAAATTTCAATTGATGTATTTCACATTTCAAATGGAATTATCAAATTTCAATTGTTTTATTTCAAATTTCAATCGAAAATAGTTTAGATTCAATTACACTAGTCTTTTTTCAAAATCAATTCTGTTCAAATAAATTTTAAATGAATTGCAATCATTTGGATTAATTCAAAATCAATTTAATTCAAAATCAATTCTATTCAAATGAATTGCAATTCATTTAAATTTGATATGAATTGCAATTCATTTTTGCAAAATTCATTTGAATAGGATATGAATTGCAATTCATTTTTGCCAAATTCCTGTGTATTGATCCAAATTTAATTCAATTCTCTTTTTTTTTGTGAAAAGAGTTAATTCAGAATTTAGCGAATTCGCGAGTGAATTCAAAAAAGAGTGTTTCATTTACAGCTCTGCTCGTAAACCACACAAGCGATCTTAATGAAATTTTGAAAAATTTTTTGTCAAAAGCTACTTTGTAAAATGAAATAAAATTTTTGTACCAATTTTGGTACCTCCCATTTAAAAGTTGAAAGGATGTCCCACAATGTCTTCCGTTAACCACAGCCGATCTTAATGAAACTTGGTACTGGGTAATATTTGGTCAAAAGCTACTGTTTAAATTCAAACGGTCAACTTTTCCATATCCATTTGAGTATCTCCCATATAAATATTTGACGGACAATTGGCCTGTTAGTCACGACGAATCCCAAAAACTACTAACGATTCTAATAGAGTTCATTATTAGCTAATATTTTGCGCTCTTTTATTGAATATTGACGTACTTGTCACGCCCACTGAAGGGCGAATATAAACCGTTTTAAATGGAATTTCGGCCACAGTGGATGACTTAAGGTGAGGGTATGATGAAGTCGGTAGACCCGACTGAAATTTCTGTACTGGTCAATTTCTTGACTCAAAAGCGATTGTTTGCATATTTTTAAGATAATATCAAATCTATATCTATCCTAATATTATAAAGAGGAAGTGTTTTGAGTTTGTCGTCTAAACTACTCATCCGATTTTTAAAAGAATGCTACGCTATCACTGAGTGCTGTAGCCTATTCCCCCCTACTAAAATTCAGGACGAAGTCTGCCGGATTTGCTAGTATCTTATAAACCTCTAATCTATCAGCATTTTGAGATTGTTATAAATATAGCCCCATACATTTGACATTAGTAAACAAATTTTATTTTTCTACCACGGCCCCCGCATTAGACAAAATATGCGACAGCAATGTCGCAAGAAATTTCACCTATTCACAAAATGGTCTCCTCCGTATGAAATCATATTTTTGCATTTATGTTCGTTTCTTTGCTGTTGTTGCCATAAATCCGTCGAGTACTTAAAATGTTTCCTTTCATTTAGTAAACGAGCAAATAAAACTGAAAATAAATGTCGAGTAACAGAATAACATACAATTTCAGCAGGGTTTTTTGTTTAAGTAGAGAGCAAAATTTTTAAGTGGACACGCATAATTAATATAAACAATTCTTTAAATACCCGAATCGAAGTGTCTCAGATTAGATGTATACAAATACGTGAAATGTGTAAACTCAAAGAGTCACATTACTCCGACCACCCTGGAGAACAACAAGCAAATCATCTACACCATCGACGAACTACGAGTATATTGTCATCGACATCAGAGTTGTGATGATGAGGATACCGAAGATGAAGATCGCCTTCGACAATGTCGTCGTCATCGTCGACGAACTCTATTCCTGCGTAGGCTATAAAATATTTTTTTCTTTACTACTTCTTATTCGCGGCGGACTTAATGACTTCTGAAGTGGATTCTGGTTCTTTTAGTAGTTTTTGTTTTCAAATCGAAAAACTCACTCGTCATAATTTCCGTTGTGTTGAATTCATTTTTATTTCTGGGTGACAAAATTCTGTCACAGTCATCACAAATGAGTTGCGCGCATTGTAGTTGCGTGATTTAGATTTCGCTGTTACGGAATTTTATAGTTCCATTAAATTATATTTTCCTAAGAAAGTGAACACTTCATGTCTGAATGGATAAAATTTATTTGCTGTAGTAACTTTATACTTTATTTCATAAAAAGTTTTTAATTTGTTCTGGTTGTCGGTTTGTTTGTGATTTTATGACGCATGATTTATGTTGTGTTTTCTAAATATGAGTGTTTCGGTGAAACAATTGTTACTGCAATTTAAGATACTTATGAGAAGCAAAAGGGATAACGGGGTAATTGTTAAGTGTGTGTAAATTACACTTTTTTTGGTTAAAAATTGCCTGAAAAAGATTCATCTATGTATGTATGAATTAGATATACTGCCTTTGTCTATTGTTATGGGGGGAGGGTTAAATATGAAGGGATTCAATATTCTGAAAAAAATATATCACGGCATTTTCAGTTGTTCTTGTTTGGATGTTTTTTATAGGCTTTCTTCAGGCCCAAAATAATTTGGAGTTGCCATATCTTTAACATTGCAATTGCTACTCTAGCCAGCGTAATCGCGTTACTTTGATCCGCGTAACTATGTCAATTTACGGTATATAGCTCATACAGCTCATGGTTCATGCGACACTTATACTCGCTATTGTTCAGTATAGGACCATAAATTTTTCGGAGGATTTCTCTCTCGCAGACTCCGATGAGACTCCGATGATTCTGTGCCATAAAGCAAGACAGGTTGTATGATAGTCTGGTATAGCTGGACTTTTGTAACTTTCTTCAACTCTAAAGTGGTTTCTTAGCCCAAAATAACACACGCAAAGAAAAAAAACGTTTATTGCTCGGTTGCCTCAACAATACTTTGATGGATTTGTATTAATGTATTAATCGCAACCGTTCATGTAGTTCTCCCAAATAAACTCATATATCGCAAATTTGTATCTTGTTGTTGCAAATGAATTCTCGTTTGCATCAAACGCGTACAAAATTACATTTGCCGCAAATTTAAAATACGTTTGCAATAACTGAAATTAGCCATTTTTCTAATGGAGCACAGATTACGAAGAACGTAAATTTCTCTAATTCTGTCGACTGTATACACAGACTTATCCACTCGTTTGGCATACACACTCACGCATACACATAAAAGTGATCACACACTCTAATGCTTCTGCCTTATCAATAAGCGAATCATTTTCGCTAAGTTTAAGAAAAATTCTTTTTGACATCTTTTACCGTTTTCAACCCTTTTTCATATTTTCGAATACTTTTCGCTAAATATCCGTTTTCTTTGCAACTTAGCAAGCGATAATCGCTCCCATGTAACCAAAACACGACTAATATATCTTTGATGGACAATTGACGTGTTGTAGTTTGCTTCGCATTTAGTTGTTATTTCAATGCGAGGCGAAACAGACGCGTAAGTAGACAATGAAAAAATAGGCGAAAATTCCAACTTTTTTTAAGACACACTGTGGGTAAATCCAAAATCATAAAAGTTGGAAATTTAAACAAAAACGAGCTTATGGAAGCCATAAATAAAAGTTTTAGTTTTGAGAAAGAACAGTTGGTGGAACCGCTTTTCGTTTCTCGCAAACGTTTTTTCAGCTCCAATGTTTCATAACTCGTTTACAGCAAACGTTTTTCAGTTCTCGCAAACGTTTTCTTAGTTTGCAGCAACTACAACGCGGTTGCTGTAACCGAAGGAACAGTTGGCGGAACCGTTTTTCGTTTCTCGCAAATTTTTTTTTCACCTTATATTTTCATAAGTCGTTTGCTGCAAACATTTTTCGGTTCTACCAAACGAAATGACATGTATGGATTAACAGAAGTTCGTTTCTCTCAACTACAGTCCCCAAACGAACTTCAGTTATCTGAGATTTCGTTTGGGAGGAACGAGTTTTTTCTTTGCGTGCATCTATTCGCAAGCACAATTCTCCGCTTGATCCGAAGGCTGACGTTGTTGTTTTAGTTTACGGCAGATCCGACGTATATAAATCCGACCACTACCTCGAAATTGTAACGGTTATCAATATTCACGCTTGGCTCGTTGAAAGCACTTGTACTCATTAACTTTCAGATGCACTTTTGCTGACTCCTTGTCAATTCTCGAAAACACCCAATGATATCTATATAATCAGCACACGCGAGCAGCATGTGACTTTTGCTGCTGATAGTTTTATTCCTGTTGACAGCAGCTTTTCTCATTATGATCTCCATTAAGATGTTAAAAAGATCCCACGATAGAGTGTCGCCTTGCCTGAGGCCTCACTTTGTTTCGAAAGGTTCGGTAAGATCTTTACCAAATTTCAATGCGGATTTGGTGTTCGTCAAGGCCATCCTGCAAAGGCGTGTGAGTTTTGCAGGAATACCAAGCTTAAACATTGCTTCGTAAAGATTCTGCCGTATCAAGCTTTTGAAGTCCGCCTTATAATCGACAAATAGATGATAGGTGTCGATTTGTTCTTCGAGGGTATTCTCCAGGATTTGGCGTAGCGTGAAAATCTGGTCGGTTGTCGATTTTCCAGGCCTAAAGCCACATTGGTATGGTCCAATCAAGTCAGCGATAATTGGTTTTAGTCTGTCGCACAGTACACTTGATAGAGCCTTATGTGATATGGTAGTTGTCACAGAGACTCGGGATAACTTTTGGAACGAAGTTCCTTATCGCATGTTAAATAAAAAAAAATCCTTATCGCAGCTAAATGGAAAAAAAATAAACAACTTTTTTTTAACACTATTATGCTAATACCCACTATTCTCTACAGTATTGTTTACTTTTGCTTTGGTTTGTGTCTAGACTAACTAGATGTCTAAGATATATTGGGAATTTTCTTATCTATTTATTTAGGTGGAGCCTGTAGCCAATATTTAGTATATATTGTAGTTTTGAACCCAATAAAAAGTAAATTTAGAAAAGCCAAAGTGAAAGAAGTTTAAAAATGAAAATTTTCTTAAATAAGTGCCTTTTCTTAAAAAAAGTAATTTTTGTCACAAAAAATACCTATTCATATTCTTAAACAAAGCTCCTTTTCTTTAAAAAAAAACCTTATCTTATAGTATTACCTTTGCTTAAAAAAGTAAATTTTCTTACAAAAAGTAACTTTTCTTAAAAAAGGAATTATTTTTAAATAAGTTCCTATTCTTAAAATAGTACGTTTTCTTACAGCAAATTGCCATTTCTTTTAAATCTTGCTGTTTATTAAAAAAGTACTTTTTTTGTGAAACAAAATAACAAATTTACCCATTCTTGAAAAAAAGACCAATTCTAAAAAAAAAATTCCCATTTCTTAACAAAGGTAATTTTCTCTTAAAAGAATACCTTTTCGTACAAAAATTCCTTTTCTTAAAAGTACCCTTTCTTAAAAATAAAATATCACCTTTTCTTTTTTTTTCTCAAAAACGATGTACAAGTAGACAGTCAAAATTCCCTTTCACTCGAATGCCAACAAACAAAAGGAGTGGAACCCTAGCTATTCTCTGGTCTTTCTCTTACTCTTTTTGATAGTGTTATTGTATATAACAATACAAATTGCAACCATGTTGACGGAAAATTACATAAACTATGCAAACAGTATTTTGCTTCGTCTTTGGTTTTCTTGAGATAAGTAGCTTTTCTGAAAATAAGTACATTTACTTAAAAATAACCTTTTCCTAAAAAGAGTACCACTTCTATAAAAAGTACCTGTTCTTAAAAAAAGTACTTCTTTGTAAAAAAATTCAAACTCTTATGGCTTTTTCTTCCAGAAAGTACATCTGCTTAAAAATAGTACCTTTTCTTAAAAAACCATTAGCTTTTAATAAAAGAAGTACCTCTCTTTAAAAGAGAACCTTTTCGGAAAATATAATACATATTCTTACAAAAAGGACCTGAAAACATACTTTTTAAATAAAAATACATTCTATAAAAAAAAAATTCTTAAAAAGGTTTATCATTTTACAAAAAGTATCTTTTCTTAAAGATCCATTTAAATTATCATATTTTTCAACGGGCGCCTTAGGCGTGTTGGAACTAACTAGTACATAATATACTTATACAGCGAAAGGAAACTTCGTTCCAACCGGGTGCCCCCTGACACCTTATGTAATTTTTTTTTATTTTATATAATTTGATCTGAAATTATTTCTTAGAACAATATTATTTCAATTTCCTTTGGGCTAAACTGATTAGGGATTTCCTGTAATTAATAAAAATTTCTCAGTCGGAATCTGGATTTGATTTCACGTTAGCGATCGAAAGTGTCGAAATTTGTGACTTTTCCCATTAGCGCCTTAGAGTTCTAGGACAATGACAGTCTTGTACACATTGTCTATAATTGCAGTTGTCATCTCCAGGGTTTCCTTCCTCCGTCTCTCTCTTTTTTTTTTGGTAAGAACATTGGAAGATATATCGCTAAGCAAAGTGAATGCGATTTACGAAATAAAAAATTTCTTTTTTCAATATTTCTTAAAAAATAATAAAATTTTGTTGTACATTTCTATTTAAAAATTTAAAATCTCTACACTTGGATATTATTTTTGGAAATTGTATTTAAACTAATTTTCCGCCATCAACATCATTTGAATGACAACCATAATTCTGTTAATGTTTCTACTTAATTTTCTGCTGACGATGAAATTGTAATTTTTACGTGCTAATTAAAAGAGATCCATCTATGAATGTTCAAAGAGACGTTACGACTACACATGGTGTGTCATTAAATATGAAATGTCATTAAAGAGTTGTGTTTGAGAAATAATTGGTTTCCTTATTCGTTTGCAAGGTAACACACATGACAACAGGACAGAGTGGCACATTCATATTTATTATATCCGTCGCCACGGGTTGGCGGTACATTAGGTACATCACTTCGTTTGTAAGATCTAAAAATGTTCATCTTAAACCACGTAACCTATCAAGACTTTAGGTCCAACTAGCCATCGCCGTCTGTCAATATTTCCGCGAGTCTGTTGCAAGCACATTAGGTTCTGAATAAACAAAAGGGAATAATTCAAAATTTGGAAATGTGTACACTGAAAGAACGCCAATGGTACAATGGTTAATGTGGTCCAATGTTTACTGTTAGTGTGTGCGTACATAAAAACGGGAGTTCAATCCCTACTCTGACCACCACGAAAACGCTTTTCAAAATACCGTCCAGAACCGGTGTAAAACTGTAGGTCCCAATCACTGAATGTAAAACTAGAAAGCGCACAGCTGACTGTTTGTGAAAAGCTCTCCCCAAACCGTTCATGGGATGTAATGGGAAGCATTGTTGTCTTCACTTGCCAGGCCTAATACCGCAATGATAAGGTCCGATCAGATCTGCAACTAACGGCTTTAGCCTTTCGCACATTACGCTCGAGTGGACCTTGTTTGCGACGGATAAAAGGCTTACTCCACGATGCATATAGTACTCGGGTCGCCTTTTTTGAAAACAGAACACAGTATGCTAAGACTCCAATCGTCGGGCATGCATTCGACTAGCCAGATTTTCCATATCAGCTGATGCAAGAACCTCATAATCTCCTTCATTGATTTTCATTTCCGGTACCATGTGTTTGGATGATAGCTTTATTTTTTGAGCAATTGTGTTCTAAACAATTCTCACTGGATTTAAAGTTTTTGTCACATACAGCACAATGAATTTACTGCTTCATTAATTTTACGAAATGTTTCTCTGACTGATAATTAATAAAGGAATACATAGAATATGTGAAGGCTTTAAAAATATTTATGAAGAATGATATGCAGCATAGTGTTCTTATATTCCAGGCGCATAACCGAAAATTGTCGTCCACATAAATTTCGCGAGTGCGTTCACAAAGTAAAGACCAAAACATATAAGTCCAAACTTGATTTTAAATATGCAAATTATAAAGAATTTGTATTGATTGTTCTTCCTTCTTACACAAATTATGCTACCATTTTTAAAGTTAATAAAATCTTTTTAAATTAATTAATTAATTTTTTTCTTTTTTCACTCCTTTTTCATTACAGGGACGATTAAACGGTTTTTTTTATCAACAGATGACGCTTTATTCTTTGGACATAAATATGTTCATAACACATTTGTATATTATATTAAAACAAAAAATGAGACAAAGAGGAAAAATAATAGTCCTTGTTGTTTTTCTTAGCTGTGTAAGTGTAAAGGTAATATTTGTAAATTGAAAACAGAAAACTATGCAATTATCATTATGTTCAACATTAAATACAGGAATTATGGAAAATAAGACCTCTAAGTCATTATTACATTTTGGTTGTTTAATTTTCGATAACAAAACGAATGCGATCTCAATAGGAAAACTGTGAAAATTCTGAGTGAAAGCAAATATATAGCTAATACAATGATGTTTATATGTATATATGGAAATTTTTACAAAACCACAATAAATACATTATTAATCAAATAAGTAATAAAGAAACCAATCGTTTATTTCAATCCCTTTCTGGAAATAAATACCCGAACTAAAAAGTGAATGGATGATGGTAATAAACAGGAGTCACCAGTGGAAAATCAGAAAAACAGGACTGAACCTAAATGTATAAAATGTGTTTGAATTTGAGATTTCTCCAGGGGAAGGAATCTCTAAGCTACTACGAACTTTATTAACTTGGTCAGAATATGAAATATAAATATTTTTGCAAAACTTCATTGGATCAAGTAAATCTTGAATTCTTGAATTTGTTCAGCAAACTTTTTTGTTTATGCAGGCGTGCGATTGCTACCAAGGCGATCAAGTTTATATTTTAGTTGTTGTTCTTTTATCATCAGGGAGTAAAAGCTCATTTTACTCGCTGCCCTTATGTCAAAGTATTTACATTGTTGTCAATGTGTTAGTTTTGGTGATTTCAAAAGCTTTTTCTGTTGGGAAATACCAAAGCTGGTTTAGTGAATTCCGCTGATTTCAGACAAATTAAAAATAATCAAAGAAAAATGCAACTATTAAAGATGTATTAATGGAGCTGATTTACTTTAGCACCAATAGCCCTATATTTTTGGTATTTTTTTGCCTGATAGGGCATTAAACGATGATAAAAATAAATAAAAAGAAAAATGGCGCTGGTCTATATTTTCCGAAATATAGGCCTCCAAAGCTTGAATGTATAATCCGGCATAAGTCAGCCATTTATTACCCGATCTGTTTGAAATGAGTATCGTTACAAGGGTCTTTCTAAACTCTATAAATATGTGCATTATCATATTTATTTTTATTAACCCATTGGGGGGCTAATTAGGAAAAAGTATTTTTTAATCTCACTTTTTTGATTAAACTTTATTATTCGTAAGAATTCCCAAAAAATAAGTTTAAAGGGGCTTTTTTAAATAAACAAGTTAGGTTAAAAATAAATGTGTTTATACACAGGTTTATAAAGTCTAAAAATACCTTTATAATGATACCCATTTTAACTAGATCGGAATATAAATACTTGAGATATGAGCGTTTATATACTCAAGCTTTAAGGCCTATTTCTCAAGAAATTCATACTATCGCGGGAAAAAAAACTTTTTCAACTCAGCGCAGTAGCTTTTGTCTGTGGTGCAATTTTGGTGTAGATCAGACAGTTGGTGCCAACGTAAATTTATGCCTAAATAATAATGAAGAAAACAGAATTAGCCACCTTAACCGCAGAATATTGTATTTTCTGTGAAATGTTACAACTCAACGATTGTTATTTTCTGATTGTCTAATGTGACATTTTGTTTTGTTTGAGTTTTTGTCGAACCAAAACTTTTCAGCAAAACAAAGGCTCTTTTTGTTTACACTCAATATAAAGAACAAAAACCAAATGTTAAATTCGTTCGTCATTTGACGTGCGATGAGTGAAAAAATACATTACGAGAACAGCCTATAAAGCTGTGTATATTCATTTAAACTCAAGTGGTATGGTTCTGAATGGTTTTGCATTGTTTGAAAGATTTATAAAGCAAAAACTATGCCAACTAGTCGATGCAAGGATCATATTTTGACCGAAAAGACAAAAATGACAGACGATTTTTGCCTCCACAAGCTGAAAAATAACGGCCCCGGCAACATATTGGAGGAACCATATACATACATGTTTCATTGTATTGTTTTCGTGAATTGAAACTCTGCTTGTTTTCGTTTCTTTATTGTATCTCATGTTTTTGATTTCACCAGTTATCAACAAACAAAACCACATTTGGGCCACAAAAACATGAATTATAACCTATGAAGCGTTGGGTCCCACTGGTATATTGAATAGCAAACACAATCTGTTCGGACACAAGTAGACTATATTAGCGACAAGCTACAAACACGTTATATTTCCATCCAAACAACAAGAAAAGACAAATTTTTCAGCGTGCAATGCATACCACCTCTGAATTAGACTAGCGTGTTTTTTGACGCGCGTTTTTAAAAGCTCTACTGGGAAAAAAAAACTACAACTCACTTAGACTTATTAGTCCATTGTGATACGACAGGCTAACTAGATTAAGCTGTAGCTAACGGAACCTTACTTAGTTTGCCCCAAGAAGCTGAAGATCTTGTCTATCTGAGATAATTCTCCCAGGTCCCTCAATAAGTAGCAGTGCATAGTACAGGCTGCCAAAAAACGGCCCCAGTAACATATTGCAGGAATCATGTACATACGTGTCTACAAGCGTTGTTTCCATAAATTGAAGTACTGATGCTTTTTTGTTTCTTTGTTGTCTGCCACGTTTTTGTTTTCGGTAGTTTTCAACAAACAAATCCACATTTGGGTCACATTAACATATATTAAAACCTATTAATCATTGTGTCTCCAACATGTAATATTTAATAGCAAACACAATGTGTTTGAATACAAGTTCACTATGTTTGCGACAAGCTACACACACGTTATAGTTGCATCCAAACAACTAAAAAAGGAAGAGTTGCCAGCATGTATGGTGGGCCATCTCGTTAAAAAATATTAGACAGTCTGAGCAGGTGTCGAGTTCAAGGACATCGATACCAGGAACTTGATTACAACCTTTTTACAGACTTTGTTCCGAATGACCTACAATGACTATTATCCTCAACCAGCCGGTCACTTCCCCAATAGCCAGAATTTCTTCCTGATACACGCTACAATGATTAGATAGTCTTCGAGAAATGCACAACCCTAGTTCCCTAGAATATACCCCATACCATACCTGACCACTCATTTTCGAGCCACCCGCATAGAAATTCACATACCCGTATATACCAGGTACTACCTAGCTGCAGGAATCAGCTTCCTAGTGTTGTATTTCCAATCGAATAGTTGTTCCGCTTTTAAGTAGTCGACAAATTCAGGAATATTGGGAATATCTTGCAGCACTGTTTCATTGCCGGCTCAGACCCTTCCCCATTGTGAGGGTTATAATATTAAACTGATGGCAGACGTAGAAGCAATTTGTCTGCCTATAATGTCCTCCGCTAACAAACATAACATAATATACAGTAATGTAAATCGTCGAAATTCGTTGAATCCTACTCAGTAGTGCACAATAGTTATTGTGTTCTTGAGCACTGGGCAAAGCATAATAATCAAATGTTCTATGTGTCGTATCGGTCTCACCAGAGCTGTATAAATTCATGTAAGAATCCTCGAAGAAAGTCAACTTATAGCCCTCTTGCACATTTTTCGTCCTTTCTACTACTTTGGGTCCGCAACTAAGCTTGCTGTCCTAAATAATGTGAATGTGATATATTCCACGATATGTAGTTTATACAAACTGAAAAATGTCTGTGTTTTTGTTGTTTGGATGTAAATATTATGTGTTTGTGTGTGTTGTGAAATATAGAATACTTTGTGTGTTTGTCGGAAATATAGAATACTTGTGTGCAAACACATTATGTTTCCTATTCAATATAAAATGTTTAATTCATAGGTTATAATATATGTTTTTGTGTCCCAAAATGGCAGAAAACATAAACGAGACAGACAACAAAGAAACAGAAAAGCAGCAGATCTTCAATTCATGAAAACAATGCTTGCAAACATATACATGTTTCCTGCAATATGTTGCTGGGGTCGGTTTTTTCCAGCGTGCGATGAGTGCGTCTGTGGTCGAGAAGCCCAATGCGGCTGTGACACGTCTCCGGGTAAGCATTTCATATACAAGCCCCATAACATTCACGTTCACCTTAATGGTCGATAGAACCATTCTACTGCATTAGTCGTGATAATATTGTACACTGTCTTAATGTCAAGACAGACTACCAACGTAGACCTTGCAGTGTCCATGCTGTGCACCAGATACCAATCTCAAAGTTTTCCGTTCCAAAGACTTTTTGTAGGAACGACGACAAGCTTATAGCCCTAAAGTCTTTAGCAGCTGTGCGAGAGTTCTTCCCCGCTTTGGGAATATACACCCCACTTATGAATCCCTCCACCCATAGAGTACAGGTACGTAGAGGAAACATCTATTTCAATAAATTTACGACATTCGGTTTGGTTGCATATGGTCGGAGCATGTTGAAAAGTATTGTTCTAATAATAGCAGATAGAGGCATTAGTTCAAAACAACCAACAAGAAAACAACAACGGCATTTCGTGAAGGTGTGTTACAATTTTTATGTTAAATCCAACACAAATGTTACTAACAATAAAATATTAAAAAAAATTGCCAAATACGTTTAAATTTCACAGTTCTCCACCAAAACGACATGATTAATTTAAGTCAACAGTTCTTTTAACTACGCCTAGAACATCTCTGTGGCCGTCGGTGGTGCAATGGTTAGTGTGCGCGGCTCTTGTACATGAGATCCTGGGTTCGAACCCGGCTCTGACCACCTTCAAAAAAAAATTCTTTCGGCGGCGGTCACCTCGCATAGTGACGGCGACACTATCGAGTATCTAGCCATGAAAAATCTTCTCAAATTACCGTTCGGAATCGGTGTAAAACTGTAGGTCCCCATCAGTGAGTGAAAACTGGAAAGCGCACAGCTCAGTGATTGTGAGAAGTTCTCCCCAGTCCCTTCATGGGATGTAATGGGAAACCATTTATTTTTTTTTTAGAACATCTCTCTATCGCTACGACCTCACCACGATGAGTGTGAAATGAGACTGTCAGATGAGACGGATGTTTCCTGTAAGTATTTATATACACTCTAATTGATTGTGCCCATATTTCACGGACTCCATTCACTTTTTTCCTTTTGTTTTTGATAATTAGAAAGATAGAGGTAACACCGTTTTAAGTGGCTAATAAGATAAATTAATGTAAATGTCCCCTTCTAAGGCTTAAGGCTGTAATACAAAATTAAATTGTAAATGTCAAGCCTTCTATATAAAAATTAACTATAAAACTAAATGTCATCAATCTGTTCCCTGGCTTGGCAGTATGTATGTATGTATATGTATTCGAATATGTGTTACATATAATAAATTAAAGTTCCAAGTCATTGCATTGTGATCACAATCGCACAATGACTTGTCAAAAACTATGACTTGGAACAAGTTTTATACAAAAACGAGTTCGATCCTGGTTAAAATTGTACATGTTAATATTGTGTTAATAAAATTGTGTATTTTTAACAAATTATATTTTGTTTTATTGTAATTTAAAAAATAAAAAACATTTCAAACTTGTAAGTAAAAATATAATTGTAAAAAGAAAAAACTATAAATTCAAAAAATTATAAATAAATTTACGAACTAACTATTCCAAAGTAATTGTCAATATTAATTTAATATGGCATGAAAATTGATAATTATATTTGACAATTTAATTTAATTTATATTAAGAATTTTGTAAATGTGTCTAAAAAGATTTTCAATATTTTGTTTTGCGTATTTTTCGACACAAAATAAATCCAGTGATTTTATTGCTATTTGACCTCTGAATAAGATGAAGAACAGTGGAATAATAATAGTTTTTTGTTATAATATATAAGTATATACAAATTTAAGGGTTTATTTGTTACTACAGCTTTACATAGTTAATTAATTTGTAATATATAATGTAATAGATTAAAAACTTTTGTCTATATACTTAACGAAATGTGTGCGTGTTATAAAATGATAAATATAATTACAATTAAACTTTTTAAATATAATAAATGTAAAAAGCAAACAATTATTTAAAGAAAAAGGAAAAACAATGTATTCAAGTGAAAGATGAAAAGAATAACTGTATACAAATAAATGAAAAATGGTTTTAATTTAAATAAAATGTGCAAGAGTTTTATTTATAAAAGGCGGCACTTGATCTTAGGAAAATCTGGTAACATTTCCTAGAAAGTGTTTTCAATTAATAACCAATATGTAAGCTTGGTTTAGGGTTTTGCTTGGTCTAGGGTTTGTTGTTGTTCATTCTGATATGGCCACACATTATACGGCGACTTGTAATATTTTTTGTAAATGATTCCCGTAAAATGTTGCTCTATGACCAGCTTTCAGGATCCTGTTTCTTAGAACATGATTTGATTTTCTTGTCATACGAATTCAATATAAAAGTATCTAAAAGGAACTTTTACCTAACGAGATTTCAGGAGTTTGAACTACAATACGCAATTTGATAATATTGGCAATATAAATTGGACTAGAGTGAGTGTATGATTTGGTTTCAGTTGATGAACAGATTGATTTTCTTGAGGGTAATATAGTTAAATTATACGATTTTTTTGTGCCAATTAGGACAATTAGGAGTTCTGTCTCCACTATTATGGTTAACTTCTGTCAATGAACTTGGACAGGGCCGAATGCCAGGTCTTTGTCTATTCCGATGATATTGCTTTCATCTGTACGGGTAGAAACCTCAATTTACTTAGCATTCGTACAAGCAGCCTACTTAGTCTGATTTCGAACTGGACCGCTAACAACGGACTATCACTTAACCCACTTAAAACCGAGCTTATCTTGTTATCTCGGAAATATAAAATACCCGCATTTGAACTGCCGTCAGTTAATAGGATGCAATTACAGTTGACGGAAACGGCCAAGTATCTGAGGATAATTCTCGACAGAAAAATGTCTTGGAAACCGAATATGGAGGAGAGGCTAAAAAAGGCGTCTGTTGCCCTTTACTGCTGTAAAGGGGCGATAGGAAAGTGCTGGGGACTGTCTCCTAAGACCGCCATGTGGATTTATACGGCAATAGTCAGACCAATACTTCCCTATGGCATCGTTGTTTGGTGAAGGCCTCTCCAAAAGAAATATATTCTGAATTCCTTGATGAAAATTCAAAGATCAGCACTGATCATCTGTACTCCTGATATCATGGCCGAATTCCTACATTCCTGGTGAGAATCAGAGATTGTGGCGTTTTTATATCGGGGCAATCCGGACACACTGAATTACTACACCGGATCAACTCTATTCCCGTAAAAACGGTCTACTGTATCCCATACCTTCTACCAGCGACAAATCTAAGGACTTCTATTCCGAACAGGAATACCTGGGAAAAGTCACTGGAAGGGGATACCAGTAGTATCAGATTTTTCACGGATGGATCAAAGTTGGACCAGCAAGTAGGCTACGGCGTCCATTCACCGGACCTAAATGTACATATCTCCTTCAAGCTGCCTGATCACTGTAGTGTATTTCAGGCGGAAATTACCGCCATACTGGACGTTGCTGAACTACTGAAAAGTAGTGTCACAACCCTCCGCAGAATATGTATCTACACAGACAGCCAGGCTGCCATAAAATTCCTGGAAGTCATGTTTGCTACGTCCCTGACGGTGAAAGAATGCCACTAATCGCTTAGGGTGATGGCAGAGTATTTTGACATCAGGCTCATCTGGGTACCGGGACACAGCGATATTCCAGGCAATTGCGTAGCAGATGCGTTAGCTAGACAGGGTACTACGGCACAGGTTCTTTGGGCAAAAGAAGGTGTTAGTATGCCAATCTCTACCTGCCGTTTGCAAATCAGGCAGTGGGCCGATAATATGTTCAAGGACAAGTGGAGACTTACTTCAACTTGCAAACAAGCCAGGGTCATCCGGCCACAGGTGGACAGGAAGAGAACTAGGCAACTACTTAACATGCCGAGAGACAGGTTATCCACAATGATAGGAACACTTACGGCACATCGTCTTGTAGGAAAACACGCCCTAAGTTTGGGACATAGAAACTCCACTCTCTGTAGATGCTGCATGGAAGAAGACGAGGAAACGACGAAACACCTTCTCTTGTTAGTTAGCACCGTAGCCCTACAGGATATTCCTGTAGGTCTTATAGACAAATTTATTGAGAGGAAAAATTGGCTGGACGACTAGTCAATAGTTGCTACGGAGGAAACTGCAGGTATCACAATGGGTTTCTTTAGCCTAAGTGTGCTAGACAGCGTGCTGTCTTGCAGCCTTTTCAACCAACCAACCAAGGATAATATTTACCTCAAACCAACCATGGTTTAACACACACATTAAATATTTAATAGAATGTAGGGATTTGGCTCGCGAGCGCTGGAAACGATTTAAATCGGATGATCTGAGGAAGGATTTTAAAATAGCTAGAATAGCAGTAAACTCAGCCATTAGAAGGACAAATGTGAGTATTATCCTAACCAATTCATTAAGGGATAATTTTAGTTCTGATGCTGACATTAAAGCTGATGAATTAAATGAATCGTTTGTTAATATACCCAGAGTAACACATGTTTTTTACAGGTTTAGTAATGGATCGTGAACCTTTCGAATTCTGTAGTGTTAGTCAAGAGGATGTGCTTTTAAGCTTTGCATCGGTTAGATCGAATGCAACAGGATGCGATGACATAAACCCGAAATTTTTGAGGATAATTTTTATTGCCGTTTATAACACAACTGTTCAACTCGACAATAATGTCCAGTTGTTTTCCAACTAAATGGAGACATTCCAAAATTGTTCCTATTCCAAAGTCTGTGACGGAATATAGACAAATTGCAATACTGCCATACTTGTCAAAAACTATTACACCTGCAAATATACACCTTTCTCGGAAATTTCACTTCTGGTTGTAGGGAAAATAATAGTTGCATCACTACGTACGTTAATTGATGTCTCGGAGGACCTTTGACGTAATATCGAGGACAAGCTAGTTTATATTCTTGTCCTGCTCGACCATTCCAAAGGGTTTGATACGATCGATCATTTTTAAAATTTAAAAATTTTAAACTTAAAAATTGTTTCAATTTTTCAACAACATCTATCCAATTCATTAAAATAATCCAGAGCTTTTTACATGCCAGAACTTTTAAAGTGTACATTAACTCTGTTTGTTCCACAGCTATTCCAATTGCTGCTGGTTGTCCTCAGGGATCCTGTTTGTCCCCTGTATTATATAATATATACACTTCAGATTTCCCAGAACTGGACAACTGTGTGACGTCCATTTTTGCAGATGACACTGCAGTGCTCAGCTCTGATATTTTGGCTTCGGATGTCATCTCAAACTTACAAAGAGGAATGACCGAGCTTCTGGCATATTTCCGCAAGTGGAAAATATTAGTGAACGGTGATAAATGCCAGGCAATATATTTCAGTAGGAAGCGCAAGGAATGCTTTATTCCTCAAAGTAACATTGTCATACATAACAGAGCAGTCCATTGGGAGCAGAAAGTCAAATACTTGGGTATTATCCTGGACCCCAAAATGAAATTCAAAGATCACTTTCCCTATGTCATTCAGAAAATAAATATTCTCATCAAATCACTCTACCCATTTATAAATCGGAAATCCTGCCTAAGTTTAAGTAATAAAATGTTAATTTTGAAAACCATATTTCACCCTACTCTATATTATGGAGCCCCGTTATGGGCGAACAGTGCCAAATGCCACTTGAAAAAGCTGCAAGTTGCCCAAAATAAGTTGCTTAAATTAATCTATAATCTCCCGTTTTTCTGTTCTACGAAACGACTTCACGAACTCGCAAATGTGGAACTAATTCATGATAGGATAGATAAACTAACCCATAATTTTAATGTGAGGTGCATATCATCTAATTACCATCATATCAATGAACTGTATTCATAGTTAGATTAAGTAGTATTTAAGTTTTAACTGATTCATACAGGTTTTTTTTGAATTTTTGCCTCCATGTACAATATATTAGATTTAAGTTATTAATTTTCATAAATTTGTAATTAATTATAAGGAAGAAGAAGAGACAACTCTTAAACTCCAAGTGGTATAAAATTTGTTTTGTAATATTGTATATTAATGAAATAATAAATTGAATTGAATCTATCCAATTAATGCAATCGTACCTTAATAATCGCAGTGAAACCGTGTATACTAGAAACTCAATCTCAATACCAATTTTTCTGTCCAGAGAGCTTCCCCGGGCTATCAATTATCTATCTACCCCTACATACATGTATCTAACTGCAAGTCTCACATGTACGCCGATGACGTACAGCTGTACACTAGCCCAACCGTAGATATGTTGGGGGAAGCTGTTGGAAGAGTGAATGCTGATCTAGGCTCTATATGAATCTAGGCTCTATATGAATCCACAAAAATCAAAGTGTCTTTTGGTAATGATAAATGGGCATAAGATAGAACTGGTTACTTCCGTAAAGATTCTAGGAATAATTTTTAATGATGCACTGACTTCGTCTAATCATGTCAATAATATTGTAGGCACCATATACAATAAACTACGAACTTTGTGGACTGCTTTCTCTTTCGCTCCTCTGGCGATAAGGACCACCACTTGTTGAATAATTTAGGAAAATGTCTTATAGAGGCTTTGGAAAATTTCTGACATATCCATAAACGGAAACAATGCTCAGAGAACCGACTAATTGATTTACGTCCAGTGGACAACATAACATACAGGATTCAAATGTAAGTGAATCACTGTTATTTAATTTAATGCAAAAATATACTAATATATCTGCTATTTGATTTTAATAACAATAGAAAAGAATTATTTAAAAATCAAAAACGAAGGCATATGAAAGTTAACGAGTTCCCCGTTGGGAGCTTGATAAATTAAAAGTTGGGAGCCAAGACTGACTCCTTCTTAAAGCTTTAATAAACGTCCCGAGATTGAAATTACTTTACAACTTTATTACTTCTTGGTTTGAAATCACAGCTTTGACTAATTGTAATAGAAATTCGCATCTTATTCGCTCGGTTTAGCCATTACCCTGGAATTGCTGACGTTGCGATTCCCAAGAAACAACAGGGCAACGTTCCCACTTACAGGTGTTTCACAAGGCGCGCATGTAGAACTTTTTGAAGTCCCGGCCATCATGGGTCACCGCTCCAATTTTGGCGTGTTGTATCTGTTGATTTAGATCCTAAACCGATTCATACATATGTCCGACACATACATACCTCTAACGACCAACCATGATAATTTTGAAAAATTTTGATATCTTCGTAGGCATTTTCTGCAAAATAAGAAGATTTAATACAAAAACCATAACTACAATATTTTTACTCACCTCTCTTAATAACCACAAAAACTCTTGACTTCGCCGTGTTGGGAACAATTGTACATTCTTTAACTTCTTTTAATATAATATTTGTTTTTATAATTTTAAACGTTAAATTTAAAAACATAGAATTATTTTGTGGTAGCCGAATTGAAAATGATATTCGGTTGTACCTATGGAATTCATAAGAAATTCAGTTACAGCAACCGAATTGACGCCGAATTCGGTCGTTGCAACCGACTTAAGGGTTAATTCGTTTATTGCGACCGAATTGATACCACATTCGGCAGTTACAACCGAATTGATGACAAATTCGGTTGTGACAACCGAATTGATGACAAATTCGGCAGTTACAAACGAATTGATGCCAAATTCGGTTGTGACAACCGAACTGATGCCACTTTCGGATACCCGTATGTCCAAAATTTCGTTTGGAATAACCGAATTTGGAAATAATTCAGATACAACAATCGAAATTGGTACCAAATTCGGTTGTTGTATCTGAACTATTTCCAAAGTAGGTATTTAAGATTCAGTTGTCACAACCGAATCAATTATGAATCGAGGTTGCTTCACCCGAATTTCAGTTGTGAGGACTAAATTCGGTCGCGACAACCTCAATTCGGTTGTGGCAACCCCAATTCGGTAGTAACAGCCGAATTTACGGTTGCAATAACCTCTACCAACCAATTAGATCTCGGGGTGCACCTGACAACACTGGAACGATGCGAGAATGCGAGAGGAAAGGAAGATCAAGGAGGAAAAAAGCTTTCTGTTCTTGAGTTGAAATTATTGATTTGTCAGTGTGTTTTGGCACTTATAGAGAGTTTAAATCCACTCGAGCTTACAGATCGACTCGATAATCGTCTGATTTCTCATACGTTTTTGTACCAAAGATCGAGTAAATTTATCTCGATAATGTTATTATCATGTCGGAAGTCATTTCAACCGTCATTTCAATATTCACTTTCAGTATGGTTCTATGTGAACAGGAAATGAAAATGGAAAAGTAAAGGAAACGTATTTCATTGAATATGTACATTAATTACAACACATACAAACATAATTAATATAAGAGGTAGGGTTATAAGGACAGCTGATATTATTATCAATACTTGAGTATGACTATTTTCTAAATACTAACAAAATTCTAAATAAAGGGTTTTTCAACACAGACGCTACAAAAGTAAATCGATAGGGACAGCTAACGACGCCATATTTTTTCCCGCTCTTTTGACATTTCTCTTCAGTAAGGTTTGCCATTTCATCATGGAAAGATATACGAGCCAACAACGAGTCGAAATTATTAAAATTTACTACCAAAATTTGCAGTCAGTGGCCTCAACTTTAAGAGCGCTACGTCCAATTTATGGTCTTCAGCGATGAGGCTCATTTCTGGCTGAATGGCTTCGTCAATAAGCTAAATATGCGTTATTGGTCAGACAGCAATCCACACGTAATCCATAAGTCATCATTGCATCCTGAAAAAATTACGGTTGGGTGCGGTTTATGGGCCGGCGGCGTCATTGGGCCGTACTTCTTCCGTGATGATCAAGACCGGCACATTACTGTGATTGCGAATCGCTACCGTTCAATGATAACCGAATATTTTTGGCCCCAATTGGATAGTATGGACTTGGAGGACATGTGGTTCCAACAGGACGGCGCCACAAGCCACACAGCGAATGCCACAATCAATTTATTGGAAACCAAGTTTGGTGAACGTGTTATCTCAAGAAATGGCCCAGTCGATTGGCCGCCTCGGTCGTGCGATTTGACGCCGTTAGATTATTTCCTGTGGGGCTACGTCAAGTCTATGGTCTATGCCAACAAGCCAGCGACGATTGATGAACTTCGTACGAATATCGAACCTGAAATTGCAGCAGTATCGGCCGATTTATGCTTGAAAACCGCCGAAAATTGGCCATGTGGCCATTTGGCCATGCAAAAGAAATCGAGTTCCATACATAATGGCATCGAACGTACTTTCACAGGAATAAAGAATTTCATTGGTATCTAAAACCGATTTTGTTTTATTTAAAAAAACAAAAATATCTTTAATAACACAAAAATATCTTTAATAACATAACAAGTTATTTCTATAAATAAAAAAATATGTGGAAAAAATGACTGACTGCCCGAATTGTATGACACTAATACATAAAAATCCTTCTGCCATCATCTGGTATAATTCCATAATGACTTAATGAAATACAAAAATGTCAAAACTAAATCGAGTAAAAATGCATGTAAACACCATTTTGCCACAGAATGATAATCACGACATTATCTTGATAAGAGAAAGAATGTAAATGCGCTATTAGGGATATCCGATCGATACTAACTCCCACATATAAATTGCATATCTGAGTTTGTACACGGGTCGTCCAAATAAGAGTATATTTTTAAACATTTATCAAAATGAACCAAACTTAAACTATTTTTGTATATTATGACTTTATATTCCCATTATTTATTGGCCACGATTTCAATTGTAGCAGCTCATCCTGTCAGTAAAATTTTCCAAGATTTTTTTTTAACGGTTTCTGGTTCTATATCACGATTGGCTCGAACAATATTAGTATTAAAATTGTGGAACGTTTCTGGATTATCCGCACTTTAACGGTAACCCACACAAAAAACTCTAAAGAGGTTAAATCGCAGCTCCGAAGCGGCTAATCGACATCGCCAAGAAGGCTGATAACACGATTACCGAAGTTTGTGTGCAAAAGATCGATTGTTTGATGAGCTGTGTGACATGGTGCGCCATTCTGCTGAAATCAAAGATTATTCAAGTTCATGATTTCCATTTCAACCCATAAAAGGTCCGAAATCATGGCTCTGTAGCGCTCGTTGTTGACTTAAATGCCGTTTCAGCAGCTTTTTCGAAAAAATGGGCCAATGATGCCACCACTCCATAATCTTCAACAAACTGTCATTCTCTGTGGATGCATTGGTTTCTCGACAATGATGTGCGGTGTTTCCGACTCTCATATGCGGCAATTTTGTTTGCTGTCATAGCAGCCGAGATGAAAATGTTCCACGCCAGAAAATATGGGTATGATTTTTCGGCAAAATGCAATGTCCGATTGGATCTTAAGTAGAGTACAAACTGAGAAGCCGTAACGAAGTGGATGGACATTCCCCTTCAATTGCTAAGTCAATTGAATCTTGTAGGCGAATAATCCGAAATCGTTGTGTAAAATTCTTATCATGCTAGTGCGTGAAATGCCGAGTTGTTGAGATTGATGGCGAGTCGAAGTTCTTGGATTCAGTTGCACACGTTCGGCCACAGCAGCCACATTATTGTCGGTACGCACCGTACGGTGATGGGGGACCATGAGTGTTGTCCACTAGCAAGTTAGACTCACGAAATTTTTGCAAAAACTCGCATACAGCACATGCGGTGGGTCCTTCATTTCGACCAAAACTTATTTTCAACAAACGCACAGTTTGGGCAACACAGCACTCACATTGGAAATAAATTTGGAATATTTCCCAAGGTTGTTCAAGCGTAGAGCGACTTACTTTGGGCCGCGGATTAATAATACCGACTGATAGTCGGTATTTCAAAAAGGAAAGTCTATCAGTATCAAAATAGCATATGTTTTCAAAAGATGCCTGTATTTGGACCACTCGTAATTCACAAACCTTTTCAATGAATGCCCTTAAAGTAAATTAAAACAAGTTTTGTGAAAATTAAAGTTCCTTTGCAGCAATGCAAACTACTACTACTACGAGATTGCATTTTATGTTTCGGGATTTGGCAACCCTAGTGTTACAATCTGGCAATTGACAGCTCTGTCGTAAAGTTGGACATTTTTGAGGTTATGAGTACTCAGAACGTTTTGACATTAGAGCGCTGTTTGTATTGTTTACAGTAACTTAAAAGATTCATCTCGGCCCAAAAATGGAATTAAATCGTGAACATTTTCGTGCGATTATTTTTTACAACTTTCGACGTGGATTAACTCAGCAACAGTGCATGGATGAACTTAATTCAATTTTTGGTGATGAAGCTCCATCAAGGACCAGTGTTTATCGATGGTATTGTGAATTCAATCGTGGTCGTAGTTCACTCCAAGACGAATTTCGTGAAGGTCGTCCAAAATCAGCTGTTGTTCCGAAAACCATTGATGTTGTGCGCGAACTGATTTTGCGAGATCGTCATGTGACCTATCGTGAGATTGAGACAACATTAGGCATTAGTGGGACCAGCATACATTCAATATTGCATAAACATTTGACTGTCAAAAAAATTTGTTCGCTTTGGATCACACACAATTTGTCAACCGCTCAAAAAAAGGCTCGTGTCGATTGGTGGAAAAAAATGCTCCAAAAATACGATCGCGGTACGACACGTCTATGAGATCGTGAATCGTGAATCGATGAAGCCTGAATTTACGCGTAAGAAGCCGTAAATAAACAGCAGTCAACTGTATGTGTGTTTCAGGATGAGCCAAATCCAACGAAAGTTGTTCCTGCCCGAAGCACTTCCAAGCAAATGGTACCACTAGAACAACGCAGAACAGTGCATTCTGAGTGGTACACAACCATTTGTTTGCCAGTTGTCTTCCAAGAAATCAGGAAAACCAACCGCCGAAGACGGATTACTCTTCACCACGCCAATGCCAGCTCTCACACATCGGCTGGAACAACTGCATTTTTGAGCACCCAAAACATCGATTTGATGGGTCACCCGCCGTATAGTCCTGACTTGGCACCGAATGAATTCTTTTTATTCCCGTACGTAAAAAACAAAATGAGATTTCAACGTTTGTCGACACCTGAAGAAGCGGTTGCTGCATTCAGAATGCATGTTTTGGAGATACCTCAATCAGAGTGGCAAAAGTGTTTCGAAAATTGCTTCAAACGCATGCAAAAATGTATAAATCTTAATGGGGAATATTTTGAAAAACAATAAAGTGATTTTCGATGATTAATATTTGTTTCTGTTCTCTAATCCCGAAACATAAAATGCAACCCTCTATACGTTCCCACGACGATCGGATCTATGCTCCGGAATGACCAGAGTTTCACTCGGACAAGGATTGTTACCACAGCAACAGCTGTATCAACCCCCTCGTTTTTTACCCAGGGACAGGCAATCTGTTACAACAACAACTTTTACGATCAATGTTTTCATTTGGGGGAAATGTTTCAACTGATGCGGCAAACGATGCGCAAAATAAATACGTTTGTGTCAAATGACCGGAATGTGGCAGAAAACTATTAGCGGCAAACAGAGTAGTAAATCACTGAGTTTATCTGAATTTTATACAAAACGAATTTACCGCAAAACAACCAAAACATTCTTTTTTTTATAATTAACTAATGACTAACCTTCTGTTAAAATAAAGCCAACGTTATCATTAATACTTCTTGCATTTGTCAGAAAAATTAGCAACATTTGTCTATTTTTATTATCGTCCAGAACAGTTAAAACAAAAGAAACCAAAACAACAAACGAAACTGCAAGCAAAGGTAGTGAATCAAAATTGCACAGCAACACGGATACAGAAAAGACCTACCAAACCTTTGAGTCATAAAACCAAACAGATAGCCATCGTTCATCATATATACATATACGATTTTATACTTACACATACATACACATACATATATACGATCGTAAAAATGTAACTGACAGTATAAATAAAAACAACAAGTGAACAAAAACCTCTGCAATCCAAAAGGATTGTTTTTACGATGCTACAGTCTGGCAAGCATTAGTACGAAACGTCCAAAGTATGGCAATGTCGATTCTTCACATTCGAAGTGTTAACAGTTTACAAATAAACGTTGCAACATATAAATATATAAATATGGGTATTTCCATGGCATAATATTATGATAAGAATTTTTCTTTTTCCCTCCACCATAGGAAGGGAGTATAATAAGTTTGTCAGTTTCCGTTTAATAGCAGGAAACGTTCAAACAAGATCCTATAATGTCTATTCATAAAATTTTAAGCTTAAAAAATCCGAAGCCGATCCTGCCATATCTATGTACTGAAATCGCGTTAGTTTTTAAACGAGTAGTTATAGATAACTTCTTCAGATTTTCTAAATAGATGTCCAAGAGTTCAATGACATTTCAGACAGAAAATAAGTCGAATGCATTGACATCAATTGAAACTTAAAAGACGTCGATTGAATTTTATAAGACTTCAATTGAAATAAAAAACTCATGGAATTCATATTTAAAAGACATCAATTGAAATTTAAAAGACATTAATTGAAATGAAAAAACCTAATAAAGGGTGTCTTAGTAAGAACTCACTTTCTCATTTTAAAATAAAATCATGCATTGGATTGTAAAGAAGACATATTCCGATTAAGAATGCAATAACATATTTGTCAAATGGTCTCCACGGCTCCGGGGAACAAAATTCAGCTTACTCAGGAGCTCAAACCAGCAGACCATGGAAAGCGCCGTCAATTCGTTCAATGGGTAATGAAGCAAAGTGAAGTATATGCCAAATTTCCAAAATAAGTCATCGTCTCGGATGAGGACCATTTTCATTTGAACGGCTTCGTTAAGACATAAAATTGATGAATTTGGGACTCATAAAATCCTCATGCAATCCATGAGAAACAAATGCACCCACAACAATCAACTGTCTGGTACGGAAGTTGGTCAGGTGGCGTGATTGCCTTGCTTTCTTGAAGAACGGCATTCGTTACAGGAACGGCATTCGTTACAGGAACATGATAACGGAGTTCTTATGGCCTCAACTGGACGACATGGATTTACCCATGAAACAATCGATTTATTGCAGCAACGATTTCCACAATAAATCATCTCAAGGAATTCTGATGTCAATTGCCCACCAAAATCATGCGATTTAACGCCGTGCGATTTCTTTCTTTGGGGTTTTTTGCAAAATCTCGGGTTTATGTGAATAATCCAAAATCAATGCCTGAGCTCAAATCCGAGATCCAGCGCATCATCTATGAGATACAGCCACATCTCTGTGAAAAAGTCATGGAAAATTTCATGAAAAGACTAATGACATGTCATCAGAGCCGTGGGGGCCATTTGACTTGTATTTAATTCCATACTTAATTGACGCATGTCATCTTTACAATCCAATAAAAAGAACACAACTATCTTGAAAAATATGTCTTTATATTTTAAAATGGAAAAGTGTGATCTTACTGAGACACCCTTTATTAAGTTCAATTTATGTCTTTTAAATTCCAAATGATATCTTTTAAATATCAATTCCATGCATTTTTAATTTGAATTCATGTCTTTTAAAATTCAATCTATGTCTTTTAAATTACAAATTACGTATTTTCAAATTGATCGTCCTGCTGGGCCATCTCGCTACGAGATCTGCAGCAGTCTTGGGTTCAGGAATACTGAGACTTGATGGTCGCCTGACTGTCAGAGTAGACATTGACCCTATCAACTGCCCAACTATTATACCCCAGTCAGTCACTTCCCATGATATCTATAACACCAGCATAAACGATTAGCATGTGGTTTTATTCGTCTTAACTGGGGCTTTTCTCATTATGATATCCACTAAGACGATGAAGAGATCGCACATTAGGCTTTTGTCTTGTCTGAGGCCTTGTCTGTTATCAAATATTTTGGTAATACCTTTACGAACCTTCACTGAGGATTTGATTTCCGCCAGTGTTTTAATTTCAAGGCATTTCATATTCGCAGTAATACCAAACTCAGACTCAGCTTCGTTAAGTTATCCCCATATCTGGCTGTCCATGGCAGCCTTACGATCGACAGAGGGATGGTAGTTGTCGACCACGTCGGCAACAATTGGATTTAGTCTTTCGCACATAGCGCTTGAGATAGCCTTGTAAGCAATAGCTAAAAGGCTTGATTCACGGTAGCAGACACACTGGGGTCACTTATTCTAAATATAATAATACGCTGAGATTCCAATAGCCGGGCTAAACTCTGCATATAGGTCGCAGCATGCACCTTGCTAGCTCATCGCTGCCAGCCTTGAGCTGCACAACCGCAGTCCATCAACACCAGCAGCTTTGTTGTTCTTAGGGTGGAAATTATTATTATTATCTCGTTTTGATTCGGAGATTACAATCGACAACACCGGTTTCTATTCACTTAACTGGTTTGTCTACATTAGATTCATCGAGGCATTAACGCAGAGACATGGTCTCTTCATATCCCCTTTACATCTCCGACTAGATTTCCGACCTTACCTTCGCAGAAGAGGATCCCTGATCCATTGACTTTAATTCCGATGTTTACTTTCTGCTAAAGTTTTCGGGAAGAATTTCCATCTGCGCGTTTACATTTTTTCACTCTCACGCTTTCTCCACACCCGTTTTTTCGCTGAATTTGACGGTTTGTATATCTCCTTTTCTGGTCATATGGCTCTGCCACATCTGGCGTTGCGGCCAACTCCAGCATTGCCATACGTGCAGCTTTATTTTGAACAGTTGCCAGGCCACAATAAGCTCGTGTCTTGTAGTAGTCGTCAATATGTTTCCACTGCGCTTCAGAGTCTACGGAAGGGGGTGCGTTTTGTGCAATACTCGACTGAGTTTGTTTAACTATGCTATTTGCAGACTCCGATGGCTGCAGCTTCCGATGACCATTTTTCTCTGTGAATGATTTCGTATGATTTTCGCTCTGTCGGTATTTTTGCTCAATAGCGTGGTTTATGTTTTGCTGATGATTACATACTGTTCGAACCGCTGACGTGATAAGTAGTTAAATCTTCGTGTTAGAAATATGATACTTCTATCCTGTGTATGTGGTAACAATCAAATTGTACCCACAAAATTGTTACAAAGCTGTCACCATTGTTTGTATCTGGCAACACGGTGACAACAAAAATTCACCTCGTAACAAATAATTCACCTCACAATAACAGGTTGTTAAAACCAGAGAAAAGAAAACAAACACATTTGGTCTTCTGCAAAAAAGGAAATGTAAGTATTTAATACTTTATATTTATATTTTATTGAATTAAAATTAATACATTACTATTTAGGGATGATTTCTTATTTATTCGGCCTTTTTATTGGTACTTTTTTATTTCATTGTTATAGTTCAAGCTCAGGCTAATATTTAGGAAATTTGAGCGCACCGCAAAGGCACAGCTGCAATGATATATTGCCTTCTTCAAGGATCATCCAGAGATGCTAAGCGGAAATAATACACCTGCAAGAGAACAAATTTACTTTAGCACCAACTCCCTAATCTACACCAAAATTGCACCACCGACAAAAGCTTCTGCGCTGAATTCAAAAAGTTTTTGCCTCCCCGCGATATTTCAAACTTCTTGAGATATAGGCCTTTAAAGCTTGAGTATATAATCGCACATATCTCAGGTATTTATAATCCGATCTGATTGAAATGGGTTTGATTACATACGTCTTTCTGAATTACATAAATCAGCGCATAAATACTCACCAATATCCCTTCAAAGACCTAAGATATTTACGTTCAAAATGTTGAAATGCACTTGGCTCTTTTTCAATCTTTCTTGCACAAAAGCAAGTCCTTTCTTATTTCTCCTGTATTTCCATAGCACAAGTGTTAGCTCCATTTAATTATGCCCTATTGTCGTTTTGGTACAAAATATATTATTTATTTTTACACGTATACACTTTTATTGTTTACTTGTAGAATTTATAAAATGTTTTTGTATCAACATTCCGGCAAACAAATCTGCTGTCACGCGCTGTTACCTTCTCTTTGGCAGGTAAAAGTTTTTAATACTTTTGTCACCAAAAAAAATGTGACAGAATGCTGATTTGTGACAGTTGTCACATTGCTGTCAAATAGTAACCGTGGTGACTTTTGTAAGTGATTAGTAAGAAAAATTTACGCTCTGACCGAGATATTTTTTTTGTGAGGGAATGTGTAAATTATAGTTTAGGATCCAAACTGCCATCTATTAAGCAAGAGCTCCAATTATTTTTATTACAAAATGCCTGTTGGACATAAGACATTGTTAAATAGTTTGAAATATACTATTGGCTTTATACTGGAATTGTAGAAGCGGGAACGCACACATTCCAACGATGCATGAGACAAATTGTATGCTGAAATTGAAAAAACATGGAGACAAATATAAAAGAATTGTGGAGGCCCATATAAATAATATCGAAAACAAGAACAAGATTTTCGTGATGAAATAGAAAATTGTACTTTTGATATCGCAGCTCTTCATGATTTAGGAAAAGTAAAAATAAAAAAATTTGTAGTGCTACAAGCAAATAGAGATTGCCCCGGAGTGATGCATGGTGTGGATATAATTCTCATGAAAAACGATAAACTTAAAGGGAAGCGATTGAAAGAAGAAAAGAATCGTGTTGCAAAGTATAAAGCTCAAGGTATTTATTTCACTATTTATTAGATTTCTACTGTTTCTGTAAAATGATAGTTTCAGCTGAATTAGGCACGATGATTGCAGATTACACAGAAGCCGAAGATGTTGAACTAAGGGCGATTTCGTTTCTGACAAAAAATTCAACATTTTTGTACCCTTTGGCTTAAAGGGAATTTTGGGTTCGTTTGAGAAAATAGTGCAACTCTACTTCAAGGTTTTGTGTTCGTTTCTGAGAATGTTGCACTCAAAAAGTGCAAAAATTTTGAATTTTCTGCCCTCTCAGCGAGTGACGGGGGAGAATGTTGGCCAATAAAATGGCTGGCATTCTTTATTTTTGTATGAGTTGTTTGTCCTTGCTAGGCTAAATTTTCTACCTTTTGTGTGAGGCGCTAAGCTAATTTAATATCTCCATATATATGCACAAATATTTTTGATAAGCGAGGTAAACAAAACATGGTAACATTTCCACCCCAAAAAACGCACCACTTTAAAGGGGCGATGGCAAATTTTTTTAAATATCGCCTCATACTAGGGCAGCAAAGGGCAGCTAAGTTTTTACAAACGAAATCACTATTAATCATGTCACGGACTCCCAAAACGTCTTCGATAATAAGAATGTCTTCGAAAATATGAATATAACACAGACTCAATCTCGCGGTGCTATTCAATTAATTGATGACAGAATACTAGCAAGCATGGGCCAATGAAAGCTTCCTACGAGACATGTTATTCATATTGTAACTACAAATGCTGCTGCCATTCTAAATAAAGAATAAGATGTATCCATTGGTTCTACAACAATACGCTTGAAAGATCTGGTATTACATCGAACCACGATTCATTATGCGAAGAAATTAAATTAATTTCAATTTTAAATTACATTTCTTTAAATTATTAAATTTGATTACAATACAGATTCCTCAAGTCATTGATCTACAGTGGGACGTCAAACTCCTTCCAGACATAAAGGGAATAGAAAAACAAGATCGACTGTCTCTCGTTGTGACCAGTGGAAACATGGACAAATTGCAATATATACCAAAAATAGAAAATTCTTCCGGGGAAAATATAGCTGACTCCACCTTTAATTTTTTGCGACACCGGGCACTTGACAGATTGGTAGAAATTAGTGTATTCAAAACAGAAACCGGTTAATCAAATTCCGGCCGGTTAACGGTACGCCGGTTTTTAAAAAATTGCTACCAAAATCCGCACCAGACAGTTGGTCGTTATAAGTGCATTTGCATGAGGATTTTCTGAGCCCCAAATTCGAAAATTTTGAGTATTCACTATGACATTCAGAAGGAAATGCGATTTATCGTAGAAGATAACTTTTTTGAAAAATTGCCATTGACTTGACTTTTCTCCATTACCCATTGAACGAATTGCCTGCGCATTCCATGGTATACAGGTTTGAGTAAGCTGAATTTTGCACGCATGACGGTGGAGGTCGTTTGTCAAAATTCGCTGTGTAGTGTTTCGTGAAATTTTAAGTTGTTGAGAACGATGTCGAATTGAGGTTTTCGGTGACACTCCCATCTACAGGAGCAATGTTTTCAAGAGTGCGACCGGTACGTTGACGCACAAGAGTCCTACCGTTAATAACCGACCCAGTTTCTTAAAATATTTTGACCACTCTTCGAATGGTTGAGGCATAAGTTGCACTTTCTCGACTGAAAATTCTTCGAAGTTTGCGTGCTGTCGCAGCATAACTTTCGAACTTGTTGTAATAAGTTTTCATAATTATAACACGTTGTTCTTTCGTAAATCGCTCCATTTTTAATGATCGGAATAAACATCTGTGACAGCTGCTAAATTTCTGAATGGCCACTTGCACAAAAAAAATACAATAAATTAAAAAATTGCAATCTTACTGAGACACCCTTTAGAAACGTCAATAAATCCAAAGAAAAACGTATTTTGCTATCGCATGTTTAACGTGACGAGGGTCAATTTTTTATAGTTGAAAGATCACATGGTGTCTACAACAAATTAGTATTATTAAGGTTCTTTAGTTTAAACTTATAACTGTGATGTCAGTGTTTTAGTTAATTTACAACTATTATTTAATACAACTATACTGGAACATCTGAGTTATGTATTTTATCTGTGGATCAAACTATGTACAGGGGGGGCCATAAGTCACCATGGGGTTTAAAAATTTAATAACTTTTCGCCAATATATTTTTTTGTGTCTTTTTTGTTCAGATTATATAAATAACACCTGGAAAATAAATTATGGAGAGATTCACCACTCAACAAAGAACCAGAATAATAGAATTTAATTATTTAAATCAGCGATCATTTAACCTCAGAATTTCGACCTGTGAGGCAATGATTCGTTGCTTAGTTCATCGTCATCACCAACATGGCATCGTAAGAAATTTGCTTCGAACACATAAACCACGTTTAATTCGCACTGTAGAAAATATTGAACATGTAGAGCAAACTGTTAACAAAACACCAGAAACATCTACCAGAAGGCGTTCTGCTCAGCTAGGAATGTCTCGTACGTCATTGTGACTTATTTTAAAAAAAGTTAAATGTCAACAGTTGGCCAGAATTTAAATCAACTTTATTGAAAATCTGATTATAAGTGATGAAGCTCATTTTAATTTGAATGGCTTTGGTAATTAGCTTTAGGTTCTGGGGTTTTGAAAATCCCAGAGTCATTCATCAACGCCAATTGCACCCCATTAGGTGTACAGTATGGTAAGGCATTACAGCTGAAAATATCATTGGGCCTTACTTCTTCGAAACTGAAGATGGAAGTGCTGTAACCGGTATCGGTTTATAATAGAATATTTTGTACGTCCTGCTCTTGAAAACAGACTTGAGATGTGGTTTAAGCAGGATGGAGCCACTGCCCACACTGCCCGAGACACAATGGCAAATCAAGTCAAGTCTCAAGTTAAATTTTTGGAGAGCGAATAATTTCCAAAAATTCGGAAATTAATTGGCCAGCGCGTTCCATCGTAGAACGATTTCACCAACTCCAGTAGCTTCAACCCTTTTTTCAGCCCTACCTAATGTACATGCCGTATGACTAATATTAATTATAACTAATATTATCAGTAGCGTATACGTAATGTGGAACTTGGAAATTTCAAATTACTTATACGCTACCGTACCCTATAAAAACTACAATTCATTCGCAGAATTTTTGCCCCATATTTCTCGTCAAACCCTATGAAAATAGCTTGTTTATATCTTCTTATTAAAACATCTAGAACATAGATAGGGCCCAGTTTGGAAATATAAGATATCTTGAAAATGTTCATAATAAGTTCTTAATTTGGAATTAAGTAATTTCAGCTTCGAACGTCTCTCAACTCCACATAGAAACCACCACTTAACCTTAGACATATCCGGGTTCAAAGTGTCGGTTTCTATTGGAAATTCTTGTGGAAAAATCCATATTCCACGCAGAGGAACTGAATAGAGAAACAGTTAAGCGTTAACGTAATATAAAAGTCACGGAACAAAAAAAAAAGAAAAACTTTATATGAGTTACGATTTTACGACTTTTTCGGAAGAGGAGAGAAAAAAATCACACTAAAAACATGTAGTAACTTCACCCAAAAGGGATGTCTAAGGAGCGGCCATCAAATATGAAATACTCTAACTAAATCGTTGCCAATTGCATTTAAGATGGCAACGACTTCTGCTCCTGTCGGGGTTTTTTTATAGATTTCCTTGTTCACTTTACTGCTTCCTATCATTCTTAGCGTCCTTGCTGTGTAATAAGTAAAATCCTTTAATCAACGCGTTCTCTCTCTCACTCTCCCAGGCAGATGAGGAAAGGAAATCAGTATGTTGGTAGGTTGTATATGTCAAAAGTCACGTTTGTCATTCTCAGCACCATTAGTAGTTTTTATAATCAAAACGTTTCCATTTGTTGTTGTCCCTCCCATTCCTTTCACTTGGCCAGTTTTATTTTGTTGGCTTCACAAGTTGTCATTTTGGTGTTTACGTCCTTAAACCGCCCTGGATTAACTGCTGACAATAAATACTAAATAATCTCATACAAATCAGTGTCGTGTGGAAACTATCAAGCGTGTAATACATAAAATGAGGGACACAATTTGTTGAAGGAAACATGACGCAAGACTGTCTTGCCTGCCTGTCCTTTTCCACCAGTTGGAGGTGCAAAGTGTTGTTTATATTTGTTGTGGGGTTTTTTAATAGATTTCCGGTAGCCATAGATGTGTATCAGAGAATCCTTGTAATGGGATTTGTTGATTAGTATTCACGCAATATTGACTCAACTTCTTTGTAAATGTGTAGAGAGAGAGAGAGTGTGTGTGGGAAGGATAGTGTGGTGAGACAAAGACACATTTCGTCTAGACTTCAGAATTAAATTGGATCGTTGTTTAGTACGATGGCATCATATCAATTTCCAAATTCACCTTGTTAATATAATGTACATATGGATGTATGTATATACATTTTTAGTTTGGCACAGAAATTGAAATGATTTGCATTAAGTGAATTTGTCAGTTTTAACATTAATCGTTTAATTTGGTTTTGGATGTGAACTATGATTTGATTGGGTTCTGGAAAATTTATATGAGTGAAATATATGAAAATTAAAAGCCAATGTTTTATTATATTCTTCCTTAGGTTTTTTCCTTATTCGGCACTGGATTTGCGTGGAATATCTATGATTTCTGAAATCGGAAAATCTAAATTGATTTTCGGAGCTACTTTTTGTAAGACAAGAAATATAATTTATTAAGCACACACTAATTTATAGTTTTCATTTAAAACTCAGAATTTTAATTTAATTTAAAAACCCAATATTAGTGCAGGTAATTCTAAAAATATGAGCCTCTGTGAAACCGAATCTCTAAACTCATACCAAATTCAAGCCGATATTGCTGTATATGTAGAGGGACTCACTCACTTAGGCTTACGATCGCCGTGAATAGTCCACGTAACAAAAGGTTTGGTCTGTTAAGAGAATTTATTACATTTGATTTTTATTGTTTGAATCTCAGGCCATTTCTGTATCGCACTACGTCCCAGTGAAATATGTTGGATTGTTGTTAAGATAAGGACGATCTTCTTTTTTTTTTGATTGCACTATCGCCCAACCATTGCAAATTTTTGACATAAATATTTAGCTCTTTTGCAACGGAGGTATTACAACGAAGGTACAACAAAACCTTTCAAAAGTAGAGCGTCGTTTGAAACTAAATTGCATGTCGGAACTCTTAGGAAGATCAGTAGTACCAATCAGAAATATGGATAAATATGGCGAAAAGGGCTTAAACATATTTTCCTCAAACCTCAAACGATTATTTATATGTTTGCATCATAACCCTATAGATGAAGGTAGAAAAATACCAAATATCTTTTAAACCCCGAGAGTTCAAATCTCAGAATTAAGACACAGAGAAGAGAAACTTTTATACCTGCAAATAAAAATCATTTTCCATAAAAGGCGTTTATTTATTTATAAACGAACATGGATTTAGCCCAAAACTATCATAATTTGCATTCGCGTTAAATTAAAGCAACCTGTTCATTATAAACGGAAACGTATACTTATATTTACATACTCAACCAACCAACTGTTTGAAAAAAAGTTGTAGTAACCATAAATTTGACTGTTGCCACCGAATTACAGGTGTCACAACCGAATCGAAGTTGTCACGACTTATGATGCGGCTATGACAACCTCTAGTTCGGAGGTGATGGCATCTAATCTGGTTGTGACAACCTCCAAATTCGGTTACGGATAATTCGGTTATTTTTCCTGTGGGTGCACAGGAATTAATTCTCTCTTATTTGAAAGAAAACAGGAGTATACAAACACACATACACTATACTGTATCTGGAATTGATTCATAGCTTCGTTCAACAAACACAAACAAGCCAATCCTAGTTTTAAGATTTCGTTTGTCTCTCACAAATTGATCTCTACTTCAGCTAAAGCGTCAGCAATAAAATAGATTTTTATTTTAAAATTAATTAAATACTTCTATTAATGAGGCTGCACTTCCATCCAACGTGGCCTATTTTGTGAGGTTGGAGTTACCATACGATATATACGTTTTCCAGTGCTCAAAAAAGATTTTCATATTTATACAGTTTTCAAATTTATCCAAGCTCAAGATCATTTTCTATTTAATATGAAGCCTATTCCTTCTATTAATGAGGCTGCATTCCATCCAAATTAAATCCTACTCAGTGAAATATAACTTGTTTGCGTCAAACAAAATAGCAGTTTATTGCAAACATTTTTTTTCTCGTAAAATCCTCCGCGGGTTTGCAGTAAACGAAAGATCAGCGGATGGAAACTTTTTTCGCGGCCTATTTTGTGAGGTTGGAGTTACCATATATCGTTTGTTATAAACGTTTTTCAGTTCTCAAAAACGATTTTCATCTTTCGTCGATTTCATCTTTATACATTTTTCAAATTTATCCAAGCTCAAGATCATTTTGTTTTTAATATAAAGCCTATTCCTTCTATTAAGAGGCTGCACTACCATCCAAAATAAAACCTATTCAGTGAAACCTATTCAGTGAAATATATAAACTGCTATTTTGTTTGACGCAAAAATTTTTGTTTCTCTTAAAATTTTCTGCGGCGGTAAACGAAAGAACAGCTGATGGAAACATTCTTCGAGTCCTATATTTTGAGGTTGGAGTTAAACGGTTGTTACTATAAACGTTATTCAGTTTTCAAAAACAATTTTCAAATTAATCCAAACTCAAGATCAGTTTCTACTTAATATAAAGTCAATTCCTTAGCTATATATTATTTACAAAAAATTCGAGTTACCAATGATAACAGGGCTGTCTGTATAGCTGTCACGGAACTTGGAACAATCTCAATCAGCAGAGTTTCTGGTATGGTTTTGGAGATTTTGACACGAAAATATTGTTATGGCTGCCGCACAGTGGATCAGTATCAGTTTCCATCGGCCAAAACTCAATAACTTCGGTAGAAGTATACATATAAATGTTCCCCCATTCGGGGTGTCATGTAAACCGTGTCCACAGATAGTTTGCCGTCGGGGTAATCGGACTGTATTTTTACGCTGTCTCACTGATACCTGGGCGAGTAACAGGCTATTGGCCAAGTGTTTGCCGTACTACTGGGAGCTATGGTGTGATCGAACTCAAACAACCCTACACTCGTGGGAGCGAAAATGAGTGCTACTAAAAACAATAACAACGACAACGCAACAAACGATAACGATAATTGCACTCTAACGGACAACGATACAACAAACGAAAATAAACTCGAACAGAATAGTTTAGGACCGGAATTACCGATCTACCGACGTAGAATAAAGTGTGGCCTGGAATAAATGGCCTCCAGAGTATAGCCTATACATTTCAGCGTAAAGAGAAGCCAAAGAGAGCCAAAATGCGTCAATTAACTGTAGTTTGACCTGCCCACGATACTCCAATGATTTCGTCGCAAAGACGTCAGGAAAACGCTTACGAAACCGCAGTCCGAAGGTGTTTAGTCAAGTGCTCGACAAGGATATCTCAATGGTAGTCTCAGTAGAGGGAATGTAGATGAAACCATCTATGAAAATGCGCACAAAGGGGGACTTCAATTGCGTTTTACTCAAAAACTTGTTTTGACACACTAGGTGGTTCATGTTTTCTTATACTGAGTCACATATAGTAACCGACAAAATATGATCGTATGAAAAAGTGTTGTACCGCTTATTGACGTTGAAACCTGCTGAAAAGAAAACCGCAAAGACAACAAAGAATGGTGAAATAATGGAAAAGCAGATTCTCGTATGATGAAAAAAGAAAACAAATAATGCATTCGAAGCTTGTAAAAAGATTCAGTTCAAATCCATTTATTTTGTATTTATTGCTTATAAATGTAGATTTGTATTGGTAAAATAAATTATTATAAATAATAGTAGCATCTAAAAATAATTTGCTTCTAAATATTATTATGATTGGGAGGAAACATGAATATGCTTCGACGTAAGAAACCGCGTGTTTGGGAGGAAACACACGTATGGTTCCACGTAAATATATGAATGTTTCGGATGAAATACGCATATGGTTCCACGTAAAAGCGTGCATATTTGCATGTACACGTGCCACTGTCTGCATTTAGACATGAGGTTGGGCCTTTGTAAATACATGAACATTTGAAGCGTGTTCCAAATGTATATCTGGTTCCCGCAGAATGTGTTTTTGTGCAGAATATGTTACAGAGGCCGTGGATATAATCGAAGATTTCGTTCATCTACGCACATAAAAAAGCCTACATTTAACAGCAACCACTGTTCGTTACTTAATAGCAAAGAATTTATCTTTCAATACAGCAAACTGTTTCCTAAAACAACAAACATATGTAGACAGAAATTGCATATATGTTATCTGTGCCCTTTTCGGCAGTCTTTTCTACTGTCTTTACGAACATATTTCTTTGATTACAGTGATGTTCGAATATTTAAAAAAAAAATTACAGCAGACAGTTGTCCGAGGCCTTCGGCCACGGACTGTCCCTGCAGGCTGTGTCAGAGACACGGCCATTAAGTTTAACGTAGAATACGCCATCCGATAAGACAGAAAACATATATAACAATAAATTCATTTGCTTATATTATTTATCATTTATTGTTATATATGTTTTCTGTCTTATCGGATGGCGTATTCTACGTTAAACTTAATGGCCGTGTCTCTGACACAGCCTGCAGGGACAGTGCGTGGCCGAAGGCCTCGGACAACTGTCTTCTGTAATTTTTATATTTACCAACGGCATTTGATTCAAGTCCGTTTAAAAAAAAAATATTATGTTCAATTTTTTTAAACTTAATTTAATTTATGTATTTTAATTAATATTTTTATTGAAATAAGTTCTGCGAATGTTGAGAGGGCCGCCCTAATATTAAAAAAGGTTTACCTTATCGAGTCTTCGCATTAGCATTCAAGCGTTGTGTGAAAGCTTTACGCTTTACAATTCAAAATTAATGTTACAACAGCTTTATTGAAGCTTTCGCATAAAAGCTTTATTACGTTAGCTTACTGTTTGTTTCACTTTTTACTAGATACATGTTGCCAAGCAACATTAGCTTGCTGTTCGTTTCACTTTTTACTAGATACATGTTCCTAAGCAATGTTGAGCAACCAAAAACACTCAACCAAACACCACACATATGTTTGAGTGTATGTGTTTAAACAATTTTCATTTGAGAAATTAAAATACTAGAAATATATCAACCAATATGAAATGTATATCAAACGAAAGATAACATCTTCATTTACCTACAAAAAAAATTTTAAAAAAATTCATCTAGCCGTTTCCTCAAATTCAATGAAATAAAGATTACAACAATAAAAACCTGACATGACTCCTCATACCGTAAGGTAAGACGTATTCTACGTCAAAAGATTCGTTTGACCCACCTATTTCCCATAATGCTACCCTCTCGTGCAACTCAATATATAACAAGAAAAAAATATGTGGCTTTGTAAGACATTAACGTGTTACAATTAAATTAATGTATAAGACTTAATGGCAAATCGGCCAATGTTTGTACAATACAAATTATAAAACTTTATTGTATGAAATCTTTTAGGGGTGTAAAATTTGTCTACGGCACAGTATCGAACATTATTTCTTCTTTAAATAGATACTTATTATGACATACAAACACGGCTTCAGGCAAAAATATCTTTGTGTGATGTGTATGTGAGGTTAATCATATACTTAACAGGAGCATTTGTAAGGATAACACAGAATCAGTTGGGATAGCTTGAGAATAAGGATGACGACAATAACAATGCAAAGTGATTCCAACACAGTAGTATTACGATGCATACTACATATAGCCAACCTTATATGTATGTTTACTTTATAAATATTTTGATTAGGGTGTCTCTAATTGCAACGAGTTCTAGTCTCTTTAAAATTCATGCTGAAAAAACGGCTCCTGCAATATTAGGCAGGAACCATGTAAAGGGCGTCCAAGTAAGATTACAGATTTTAAATTTAGTGTATTTTTTATTTATTTTTTTGTGCAAGTGGCAACTCTGAAATTTGGCACCTTTCACGTATGTTTATTTTCCACGCTTTACGAAAGTACAACGCGAAGTACAACGAGAAAACTTATTACAAAAATTTGGAAAGTTATGCTGAGACCGCTCCCAAACTTCGCAGTATTTTCACTCAAGAAAGTGCACCTAATATGTCAACCATTCGATGAGGGGTCAAATAATTTCAAGAAACTGGGTCTGTTATGTACAGTAAGACTCCTGTGCGTCAACACACCGGTCGGTCTCTTGAAAACATTGCTGCTGTAAACGAGAGTGTCGCCGAAAATCTGAAACGTCAATTCGGCATCGTTCTCAACAACTTCAAATTTCATGAAACACTACGCAAAGAATTTTGACAAAAGGCCTTCACCTTCATTTGTACAAATTTCATCTTACTCAGGAGCTCAACCCAGGAGACCATGGACAACGCCGGCAATTAGTTCATTGGGTAATGGAGCAAAGTGAAGACAATACCAATTTTTCAAAAAAAAATCATCTTCTCCGATGAAGCGCATTTCCATCTGAATGGCTTCGTGAATATACAAAACTGTCGAATTTGGGGCTCAGAAAATCCTCATGCTACCCTTAAAAAACAAATGCACCCACGAGTAACTATCAGGTGCGGATTTTGGTCCGGCACCGTGATTGGGCCTTACCTTTTTGAAGAAGAGTCCCAAATTGCAGTGACTGTGAACGGCATTCGTTACAGGAACATGATAACGGAGTTCTTGTGGCCTCCACTCGACTGCATATACCTCGACGACATGTGGTTTCAGCTAGACCAAGCCACCTGCCACACCGTGCATGAAACAATCGATTTATTGCAGGAACTATTTCCAGAACAAATTATCTCAAGAAATGCTTATGTCAACAGGGCACCAATATCATGCGATTTAAGGCCGTGCTTTTTTGGGGTTTCGTGACATCTTGGGTTTATCCGAATAAACCAGAAATAATTCCAGAGCTCAAATTCAACGCGTCATACAGCCACATCTCTGTGAAAAAGTCATGCAAAGTTCCATGAAAAGTGTAATGGCCTGTCATTAGAAACGTGGCGGCCATTCGACGGGTATTTTATTCCATACTTAATCGGAACATGTCTTCTTTACAATCCAATAAAAAACTTACAACCATCTCAAAAAATACGTATTTTTGTTTTAAAATGAAAAAGTGCATTCTTACTGAGACACCCTTTATATATTGAAAACATCCATATACTTACGTGGAAGCAATTATTCCATGAATTGAATATCTGCTGGTTTGTTGCGTCCTTGTTGTCTGTCACGTTTCTGTTTATAGCAGTTTTCAACTAACAGAGCCACATTTGGGTCACCAATACATATAAATAGTATAACATATTAATAAATTTTATACTCACTGATTGGAATCTACAGATTTGACACCGATTCAGAACGGTAGTTTGAGAAGATTTAGTCATGGCTACATACTCGATAGTGTCGCCCTCACTATGCGAGGTGACCGCTGCCGAAAGAAATCTCATGTCCAAGAGGCGCGCATACTAACCATTGCACCACCGACGACCGAGGGATAGATAGGATTAAGATAGAATAAATAAAAAGAGGACAAAGCTAATGCGTATTCGAACAGAACGGAATAATCCAATACCAGTTGATAGGCCGTCGGTGGTGCAATGGTTAGTGTGCGCGCCTCTTGGACAGGAGGTCCTGGGTTCGATCCTTGCTCCAACTACCTTAAAATTTCGTTCGACGACGGTCACCTTGTTTAGTGACGGCAACACTATCGAGTACTACTAAGCCATGAGAAAGCTTCTCAAAATACCGTTCGGGACCGGTGTAAAACTGTAGGTCCCAATCAGTGAGCATACAACTAGAAAGCGCACAGCTCACTGTTTGTGAGAAGCTCTCCCCAATTCCTTCATGGGATGTAATGGGAAAACCATTTATTTTTATTTATTTAGTTGATGGTTCGTTAATCGAAGACGTTGATTCAATCAACTATTTAAAATGCTTGGTCTGATAACATGAAGGCGGCTGTCGGCGGCGGCAGCCTGTCCTAATTATTTGGAAATTGATCAGGCTGCTGCTGTGCAGAGTTCAATTCGTAGGAAATTTAACCTACTGCTGTTATAGATGTAATGTGTGATGTAACCCGTTAGGGAATGGGACTGCCTGTTGCTGTTGTAGCGTAGGAAATTTCGCCTTGCTGTTGTTATGCAAAATTCAAAGTGTCGTTTAACTTCATATGTTAATTCTTGGGAAATTAAGCTGACTGTTATTAGGAAATGTTCTGATTGTGGTTGTGTGTAGGTTATAGTTTGTTGCTTGTTGTGGTTGCAACTTGTTGTAAATCAGGACAACATCATTAATTGAACGATTATTTGAAAGATTGAACATAAAGTTATACGCCGCCGCGGCCACCGCACCGATTTCTACGTAATCAAACGGCGGCGTGGCAAAAAACTCAACAAATCGCGGCGGCGGAGTAAAGGTCTAGTATGGTTGTACTACTTGGAGCACGGCGAAGATGACAATACAGAAGTTCCATACGTTTATCAATCATTGGTTGAGAAAAATGCTCCGTATTTACTGGTAATTCCTAATGAAAACCTATGGCAACGCACAATTCACAAGCCCATTGAATTGGATATACTTAGAAGGAAACGGACTTGCATCGGCCATATACAATGTGGGCCAACTACAAGTAACTTTTTAAAAATTAACTAAAGTTAATTTCTCTTGGTATATTATGGCTCTGTTAGAAACCCAAAATATTCCCATTATTTATGGAACACGATTTCATTCATGTGGCTGCCGCGGATATTTCCAATTTTCCAATTTTCCTAAACTTTGTTGCGTCTTTCTGATTCTATCTCACGAATGACTCGGGTTTGGATCATTTCTGGATTATTCGCATAGCATCGATCTTTAACTGGAATCCTCAAAGGTCGCAGAGTAGACCGAACAGCTCATACATGGCGAATGCAAATTAAAACCGACATAAAGAAAATGCATAAAAGCTGGTGTGAAGTAAAAAATATAGCGGTGGACAGATCTGAATTCAAGACGATTGTTGAGGCCCTATGCTCCTTATAGGATAGGGAATATATATATGTATATAACAGTCTTTCACGGCACCCAACAAAAACTAGTCCAAAGGCGTCAAATTGCAGCTCCGAGGCTGCCAACTGACACTCCCAAGACGGCTGATAATGCGATTATCGGACTTAGATCGATGGTTTAGTGAGCTGTGTGTCACGGCGCGCCATTCTGCTGCAACCAAAGATTATCAAAATTCATATCTTCCATTCAACGTATAAAAAGTTCGTAATCATGGCTCTATAGCGCTCGCCGTTGACTGAAAATAAATAGACCAATGATTCCACCACTTCAAAATCCACACCAAACTGTCATCCTCTGTGGATGCATTGGCTTCTCAACAATGACGTGCGGGTTATTCGATGCCCAGATGCGGTAATTTTGTTTATTGAAATAGGCAAAATAAGCCTCGCCAGAAGAGATGATTTTTCTGCCAAATTCCTTGCCCCTATCTCCCAACATCTTCCAAGAGTAAAGTGACTCATTTTGGTCCGCGGAGGTATGGTACTGTCTCATAGCCAATATTTCGAACAGAAAAAATCTATCAGTGTCAAAATAACATATGATTTAAGAAGATTCCTGTATTTGTACCACTCGTTACTTAGACATTCAACATCAGATCTTGCTAGAGCGGTACTTGAATGGAAACCTCAGGGATGGCCTCGGTGGTGCAATGCTTAGTGTGCGCGGCTCCTGTACATGAGAAAGTGTGTTCGATCCCTGCTCAGACCACCTTCAACTTCTTTCGGCGGTGGTCACCTCACTTAGTGACGGCGACAATATCGACTATTTAACCATGAAAAGCTTTTCAAAATTCCGTTCCAAACCGGTGTAAAACTGTAGGTTCAAATCAGTGACAATAAAAACTAAAAAGCGCACAGATCATCGGTTGTGAGAAGCTCTCCCCAATCCCTATATGGGGTGTAATGGGAAAACATTTATTTATTTTATCGCAGACCAAATACATAGAAGCGGTGTATGGAAGAGAAGTGTAAACAAATTCGGCTATCATTGAACCAAATTAAATCGCTTCCTAATGACAGAAAGTCTCAGTGTATATAGTCACAGTGTATTATGTTCTGTATTCGAAAAGGGTGATCCGTGTGTCTTTTCCAACTATCGAGGTATCAGTCTTTTATCCATCGCGTGTAAGGTCTTGTCGAGCGTACTATGTGAAAGACTAAAGCCAATTATCAAAAACCTGATTGGACCTTATCAGTGCGGTTTTAGACCAGGCAAGTCCACAGCTGACCAAATATTCACGATACGCCAAATCCTGGAAAAGACCCACGAAAAGTAAATCGATACATACCACCTTTTTGTCGATTACAAAGCTGCTTTCGATAGCCCTATACGGGGAAAAGTGTACGAAGCTATGTCTGAACTTGGTATTCCGGCAAAACTGATCCGCCTCTGTAGAATCACGCTGACCAACACCAAATCAGCAGTGAAAGTGGGAAAAGATCTCACTGAACCATTCTGTACCAAGCGAGGACTTAGAGAAGGCGACACACTTTCGTGCAATCTCTTCAACATCTTAATGGAGATAATAATGAGAAAGGCTGCAGTAAATACGAACAAGACCATTAACACGAAAAGCCATATGTTGCTGGCATATGCTGACGACATAGACATAAAAAAAAAAATTTGCGAGAGTTTACTGCAGTATTTTCAAGAATCGAAAATGAATCAGCGAAGGTGGGTCTTGCTGTTAATGAGGGCAAGACAAAATTGATGGTGCCAACGACTAGAGAAACCTCTTGACTTGGCCCGCACTTGAACGTTGACAACCGATTTAATTTTGAAGTGGTAGATGAATTTGTCTACCTTGAATCCGCCGTGAACAAGGACAAGAAAGTCAGCCTGGAAATAGATAGGAGAATTTTGCTTGCAAATACATGCTATTTTGGGCTCAGCAAGGAGTTTAGCTATATCAGACTTCCATTTTACCTGTCTCTATATATGGCTCCGAAACTTGGGTCATATCGAAAGCGGATGAAAAACACCTGGGAATATTCGAGAGAAAAATTGGTTGGAAAAAATGGTCCTGCTAGGGAAAACGGCGAGTACCGACGTCGCTGGAACGCAGAGCTGGGCAATCTATATTCTGACGTTGACATAGCTATAGGCGAATCAAATTAGGTCAATTGCTTTGGCTAGGCCATGTTATCAGAATGAATGAAGATGAGCCAGCGCGAAAAGTTTTCGATAACGTACCCGATGGAAGCAGGAAAGGAGGACGACCAAGACTCCGCTGGAAAGGCCAGGCAGAAGAATCCCTCCGTATCCTTGGTGTTACCAACTGGCGAGAAAAGGCGAAGGATAGACCCTGTTGGAAGAATATGTTGAAATTTGTTTAATTAATATGTGTAAGACGTCTGACCTCATGAGGTTGTAAAATAGTCAATAAAATACAGAAATCAATTAGTTTCAAAACTAGAAAACGCACAGTTCTCCCCAGCTAGAAAGCGCACAAGCTCTTCCCAATCCCTTCATGTGATGTAATGGGAAACCATATTTTTTCAGAGATAGAAATCGATAGAGAAAGTCGTTGAACCTTTTTTAAATATTGTATTGTCAAATGGTTTTATATCGTTACATTTTCTTTAACTATAAGTTATAAAAAATAGTTAGCGTGCGATATGTTCCCTGAAATAGGAAACATGATTCCTTCCCATTGTTCAGCTATGGTTTCAGTTATTTTTACTAGCATAGTTTCTAACTTCAAGGTAGTTGTCTTCATATTATTGTAACGCTCACTTTAAAAATTCAAATTCTACTACACAAGCGACACCCTAATCTACATATATTGTGCTACTTAGCTAAGTAAACATACACATACATAGGCATGCATGAGTGTATGAGTGCATATTTGACATTCGCACACTTTTATGATTTCGTGGTCATTTCGCACTGACCACACACAACGGCGATAAATTATCGTGCAAACTCACACACTGGCACATTTATGCCACCAGCTAAACAAACGGACACTCACACTATCTTAACTTATCGTTTCCTATAACTCTAGGGTGGAACAAAGGACACCACTATGCTAACACACACACAGCCACACACACACTCGTTGGTACAATCAGATACAAATACTCACACACACGCAATCCTTGCAGTAAGACATTGTATTGGTGCTGTTATGATATCCGGAGGGTAAATATTTGTCAAAATATTTAATATTAACGAGATTTATAAGTGAACAACGATTAATGTTGCGGAAGGAAATTAGTGGTGGTTGCGATTAAACTAAATTTATGTATGTTATCCTACATTCACACGTCCTGCATATAAAGACACATTAATGTACAAGTTTTCTTGAAGGAGTTTAAGGATATTAAGTTTAAAATACTTAAATGTTGTGTTACTAGCATTTAATTGCTCTGAATCATTTACGATTATTAATACTTAATTATTAACAATTTCCCAACTACAACTGAGTTGCTGTAAGATAAAGTTTTCTTTTATTTATCCATATTATTGTGGACTAGAATTTGTCACAAGATAATGGTTGTAATTTTCTGACAAATTGTCAGATAAATGTGAAACTCCGCAAAAGGCGTTTTATTTCCAATGCATTATAAAGGGTGTCTCAGTAAGATTGCACATTTTAAATTTAGTGTAATTTTTTTTTTCAAGTGGCAACTCTGAAATTTGCAGCTGTCACATATGTTTATTTCGATTATTTAAAATGGAGCGGTTTACGAAAGAACAAGGCGTTTTAATTGTGAAAACTTATTACAAAAATTTGGAAAGTTATGCAAAGACCGCTCGCAAACTTGGAAGAATTTCCAGTCGAGAAAGTGCACCTAATGTGTCAACTATTCGAAGAGTGGTCAAAAAATTTGAAGAAATTGGATCAGTTGTGGACACTAAGACTCCTGTGCGTCACCGTACCGGTCGGTTTCTTGAACACATTGCTGATGTAAACGAGAGTGTCGCCGAAAGCCCGAAAACATCAAATCGGCATTGCTCTCAACAACTTCAAATTTCACAATGACAGAATAACGCTTCGTCGCATGGATGAAACATTTCCGTTATTGTTTTTATGTTGCTACAATGAAAAGTCTCGTACATCCGACAATTTGGTAGTCAATGCAACGAAAAATGTCATACATGCTTTCTTTGACAATTTTTCATTTCGTTGCTGCAACAACTTAAGTTTCGTTCCTGCAATAATTTTATTTCATTACAATTTTGTAGACAACTGGGTTAAACATTAAAAAGAAGTAAGTGCATGAAATGTAATTTACTGATATTTGGTTTATCTGGAGCAAGTACATTGCTATAATGGAACAAATTCATTGCAAGAACGATACTTATTCATTGCAACAATGAAACAAATTCATTGAAGCAACGAAAAAAATTCATTGCATCAACGAAAAAACTAGTTGGAATAATGAATCAAATCCATTCCAGCGAAGACCATAATTTCATCGCAGTGACGAACAACTTGCAGTTGATGGACACATTTTCGTAGTGGAAATGAAACTATACGTTAGCTCACTTTCGATGACAAAAGTTATTGGGGTGATGAACGTTTTCATTCTTGTGACGATGCTTTTCCATTCAGTGCACGAAGCACTACGCAGCAAATTTTCGCAAAAGACCTCCACCTTCATGCGTTCAAAATTCAGCTTACTCAGGAGCTCAAACCAGCAGACCATGGAACGTGCCGGCAATTCGTCCAATAGGTAATGAAGCAAAGTGAAGTCAATACCAATTTTTCAAAAGAAAGCCATCTTCTCAAATGTATCGCATTTCCATCTGAATGGCTTCGTGAATATGAAAATAGTTGAATTTGGGGCTCAGAAAATCCTCATGCAATCCATGAGAAACAAATGCACCCACAGCAAGCACCTTTCTGGAGCAGGTTTTGGACCTGCGTCCTGAGTGGGCCTTACTTTTTTGAAGATGAGGCCGAAATTCCAGTGGCATTCGTTACATAAACGTGATAACAGAGTTGTGGTTTCAGCAACACGTGGTGCCATCTATTACAAAGTTATCAATCTGGTTCTTCATCCTCTGATCAGGAGGTATCCAGGTCGCCTTATGTATGTTTCTATGCTGGAATCGTGTGCTACGAACTACAATGTTTTCTGCAGCGGCGAAGTCTATCAGTCTTATTTCATTATCGGAGGTAGTATCATGTAGACTGTGATTACCGATGGTTGATCGAAAGACACATTGCTTTCCCAATTTGACATTAAAATGGCTTAGAATAACCCTAATGTCGTGGTCAGGGCAGCGTTCGTATACTTCCTCCGGATGCTCATAAAATATTTCTTTGACCTCATCCTCTTTATCCTCTGTCGGTGCGTGCACATAAATTAACGAGATGTTGAAATATTTCGTTTTGAGGCGAATTGTGGTTATGCGGACACTCACCGAGTCGAACCATGAAACTAGGTGTCGCAGTCTCTTGTCAACTATAAATCCGCACCCGAATTCGTGCTTCGCTCATGGCAGCTGTAGTAATTATCGAAGTTTTTATTTCTGGAGCATCCATATCCTGTCCATCGCATTTCCTGGATATGTGTGATGTCAGCTCTATATTTTTATATATAATGTTCGCACATTCCAAGCACATATCCTTAAATCGTGGTCCTTATAAAGATTGCGAGGAACGTCAACGGATTTCTCATCAAGGTTATTATTTCCATTGCCCATATAACGGTGGCGGGAGGCAACCCCAACCCACTTTAAAACAGATTTAGGTAAAAATATTTTCGTCCGTAATGTGTTGAAAAAACGTTTTTTGTCGATAACTTCAGATTTTGAGGGTGTTTTCAAAATTCTGAAAATTGAAAACTGCTTTAACTTACACCACGTAATTTTAAGAGTGTATTTATTTTGATCTATTTTGTAACACCGTGTTATCGGAGACGATGAAAAAAAACCAATAAAACATCAATAACATTTGCATGGAATCGAATAAAAAACAAATTATTCAAAATGAAATTTATTCCTAAAGATAAACCAATATTTATACAATCAAAGAAACCTTGCCTTGGGCCAATAGGGCAATTATCCTCTATTGAGCACATGCACATATCAAAAGCACTTTCAGAATTAATCAATAACCTCGTGTTGAGATAAATACCGTACATTGTCTTGACCGCAGGTCTTCCTCGACTGCCTAGTATACGATATTTATATGAAACTGTTGTTTGTGAGTTCATGACCATTTGTTGGCGGTTGAGCTGACAGCACAAATAAATCTTTTCAAACCTCCATTCCTATTTGAAAACCATAAGTGAGTCACAAAATGTAAGTCGCACTGGTAAACAATTTTAATCACATTTCGAAAACCCTAAAGATAATCTTAGTTTCCCATTACGTCCCATGAATAGATTGGGAATCACATTTCCAACACAGTAAAATTTGATTTGGAAGGATATTGAATTTAATGTCATTAAACTGACTACGTGACAGCGAGTATTCGCTTAGATATTCTTATCGTACATATTCAATTATAGAAATGAACTTTACACTTTCTACAAAGGAATACAATCGAATAATAACAATTAAATCAAATGTAATGTAGGATAGTGTTATGAATGGTATAAAAGGGACCCTCGAAATTCAATTGATCATAAATATTAACTGCATTCATAATTGTTAATGATTAGAGAAATGCGAATATTATAACGCAGAGAAAATACTAAATATTCAAACAAAAGATTTAAATTAATATAAAAAAAATTATTCTAATTAAGAAAATTTAATGATTTAATGAAAATGTTCCCTATTACATTAAAAAGACGGCAATGTGTTTGTAATCACTTAAATCATTCACACGAGAGATAGAGAACGAGGAGAGAAAGACAAAAACTGAAATTAGTGACACATTTGAACCCGACAGGCACTGGCCTAGGACGACAAGGTGCTGATGAGAAGACTCACTAACTTCGAAAGGATCATCCGCCAATGTGGGGAAAAAATGCTTGATATGTTAGATCATCGGTCTATATATTTTTCTATTCTTTTGTACAGCATTTTTGCACTTTTGTGTACAGGGCTGATGAGTGATGATACATTAAGAAACTCTACGCAGCCAACAATTTTCAGAGCGCTCATAAATTCAGAGTTATAAAAGAGTCAACAATATGAGCAATTTCTTAGGGTTCCTAATTCGAAGTCATAAAAGACACTTTTCGGGAACTTCTTATGAGCCTTTCAAAATTTACGTTCTGAAAATACAATTCTTTTTGACTCGTATTTGAGGCTCACCAATGAGTCATAGAAGAATTAGAAAAAAAGGACAATTTTCAAAAATACCTGAATTTCTTCTTGCATTTGAACTGAGGGACCCGAATGATAAGGCCTTCATGATATTGTCTACCAGCCTCATTACAGTTCATCTGCGGGGATGAGTGTCGCCAAACTTCAACAGAAATGAATCCAAACTCATGAATCATGCCAATCGTCTATTTTCCTTAAACTGAAAGAGAAATCACTGAAAAGTAATGAAACCGATTAATTAAATAGAAATAATGTTATTCCGTTTCTTTTGGTAGCAACATTCAGCAGCCACCCTGTAGGTTTGTGTGCAGGTTTTGTAATATGTGTGCACTTTTGTACCTTTGTGTACATCTTTCTGTAATATTTTGTACATTTTTTGTACTTTAATTTTCACTCCTCTTTTGTGTAGAGATTTTGTACTTTTGTGTATGCTTTGAGTACTTTTGCGTATAGTTTTTGCAAAGACGATCTGGAATTAGACGACCAGAAAAAGTGTGCAATTTGGCAGCCCTGGTAAAAGAGAACCAAAAAGTGCTAGAAATTCACTCAAAGGCATTTCTCTCACGCGTCATATCTCGATTATTTCATACTTTTTGCACAGTTTATGTAATTTTACTTCAACATGGTTGGAATTTGTATAGTTATATACAATAACCCTATCAAAAAGCTGCTCGTGTATAGAAATATTCAATGAAGAGAGTAAGAGAGAGAACAGAGAATGACTAGGGTTTCACTTGTTGTGTTTGTTCGCATTTGAGTGAAGAGAAATTTTGACTTGTACATCGTTTTTGCTTTTTGTACATTAGTGTACACCTTTAGTACTTTTGTGTACTTTTAGAATGTTGGGGTCCACTTTTTGTACTTTTAAGTACTCTTTTTTACTTTCTGCAATTTCCTGTAAACTTGTGTACTTTTATGAACATTTTTTGTACTTTTGTGTACACTTTTTTTGTTTTTCCGCAATAGCAGTCGGTGGTGCTATGGTTAGTGAGTGCGAGACTCATGCATATGAGAACGTGGGTTTGATCCCCAGACAAAGGCCACCTCTGACTGATAGTGACTGTGACACTACCGGGTAATTAGCCGTGACAAAGCTTCGCAAAAAACCGTTCTGCACCGGGGCAAACTGTAGGTACCAATTGCAATGTGTGTACACCTGGAAAAAGACCAGCTCACTGATTTTCCCATCATAGGATGTAATGGGAAAATATTTATTTATTTTATACCTTTTGTACTTTTAAGTAAACATTTGTGTACACCTTATGTACTTTCGTGTAAGGTGACGTGTTACCTCAACTCAATTTCAGTCTCAGAATGGGTTTCCCGATCCGAATTTCAATAACCTCCCATAAAATGGATAATTTTAAAGTGTAAACAAATTTTTTGCTGACTTATTTTTGGAAAAATTTCAAGTTTTTCTTGTGCCAGGCTTTTGGTATTTTGTCTTGTATCCCTAAGAAGAGTGAAGGATTGTTATGAAATTTATGGTGGATTATGGACAACACAGTAGCTCGAATGTTATACTTAGGAATACTACGAATCCTGTATCATTTCGCAGAACAACAGAGGTAAACACGTTATCCAACATTTACATTACATGTAACTTTGTAACTCAAGTAAATACTTGTAAAATGTAAAATTTAGAATTTGAACCTCCCGTTATTCCGAAGCAGATGGCCAAATTGACATTTATGAAGTGACAGATTATTACACTCATAGAAAAATAAAGGTTTATTGCTCGGTCGCCGCAACAATACTTTGATTGATTTGTATTAATTTATTAATCGCAACCGTTCATGTAGTTCTCCCAAAATAAACTCACACATCGAAAATGTGTGTCATGTTATTGCAAACGAGTTCTCGTTTGCATCAATCGCGTACAAAATTACATTTACCGCAAATGTTAAAAACGTTTGCGTAACTGAATGTAGCCATTTTTCTAATGAAAGCACAGATTCCGAAGAACGTAAATTTCTCTCATTCTGTCGGCTATATACACAGTCTTATCCACGCGTTAGTCATACACACTAACGCATACACATAAAACTGATCACACACTCTCAATATACCTTGTCAATATATCTTGGATGGACAATCGACCCGTTGTAGTTTGCTGCGCTTTTAGTTGTTATTTGAATGAAATGCGAGACAGACGTGTAAGTAGACAAAAAAGTAACAATAGATAAAAATTCCAGCTTTTGTTAAAACAAACTTTATGGATACAACCAAAATCATAAAAGTTGGAAATCTCTAATTTTTCACAACTCAATTCTCGCAAACGTTTTCTTAGTTTAGAGTAACTACAACTCGGTTGCTGTAACAGAAAGAACAGTTGGTGAAACGGTTTTTGGTTTCTCGCAAACCTTTTTCAGCTCCAATTTTTCATAACTCGTTTATTGCAAACGTTTTTCAGTTCTCGCAAGCGCTTTTTTCAGTTTGGAGCAACTACAACTCAGTTGCTGCAACCGGAGGAACAGTTGGTGGAACCGTTTTTCGTCTGTCGCAAACGTTTTTTCAAATCTAATTTTTCATAACTCGTTTACTTTTAGTTCTCGTAAACGTTTTTTTAGTTTGGAGTAACTAAAACTCGGTTGCTGTAACCGAAGGAACAGTTGGTGGAACTGTTTTTCGTTTCTCGCAAACGTTTTTTCAGCTTATATTTTTCATAACTCGTTTGCTGCAAACATTTTTCGGTTCTCAAAAACGAAATGGAATGTATGGCTTAACAGAAATTCGATTCTCCCAACTACAGTCCCCAAACGAACTTCAGTTATCTGAGATTTGGTTTGGGAGGCATGAGTTTTATCTTTGCGTGTAGTTAAAGGTTAGAAATTCACCATTAATGGATCGCTTTACGATTGAAAAAAATTTGGAACTATGTATTAACAACTTTTTTCCAAAGTTCTGTGTTCCAAAGATGAGAATCTTCCCCGAAAATGTATCTTTTCCGATGAAGCTCAATTTCACTTCGGGCACTACGTTAACAAACAAAATTGTAGCGTCGTCCATCGAGGTCTTAAAACATGAAATCGGCGCTGTCAGTCACGATATAGAGGCCCAAACAATCGATAATATACTAAAAAATTGGCTTATTCGAATGATGTACTGAAAGGCAAGTCATGGAAGCCATTTGAACGCTGTTGGGTTTCATTCATAAATACCAAGGTGATCATAATTTTAAATAAATAGCAATAAAATCATAATTTTGAAACAATGTCAATTAGTATTTTTTTTAAGCGAATTAAATTCCAAGTTTTACATGGCCCACCCTTTAGTATGTAGTGGCAACAGTTTGATTAATGGGTGTACGATGGCGTATGAGTATTAATTATTCTAAGCACAGAACACTTATACGCTTCCTACTATATGGTTCCTGCTGTACGAGGGTTTTGAAACCTTCGTTACCTTTGAAACTTCCCACGTAGTTAATTAAAAATTGGCATTGCTTCTGTCAATTTCCAGCTGTTAATAGACTACTGTACCATTTTAAGAAAACTGGGTCATTATGTTTATATTTGACAGAGACTGAAAGCAGACAATCTCTTACATTTCGACGAAAATGGATACAAATGATAAGCATCTTCAAGCCAACCAACAAAGCCAAAAACCAATCTGCGACATCAATTTCATAGTTTAAAAAGAACTCCGAAGGAAAAGAAAACAGTTTACTGAATTCCGTTGCGGTCGTACCAGAAGAAGTGACGCCGAACGTTTAAGTCGTCCCGTTCTTTGGACTCAATTGAATGGAATGATATTGGACGATCTAAGAATGAAAGTGTGTGAGGCAGGGACATCATATTTTATATGAATATTTGGACATTAAAACGCTATCTGCGCGATGGGTGCACTCGATTACTCACACTCGACCATAAGCTCAGCCGTGTGGTCACTTCAAAGGAATATTTGGAGATGTTCCACCACAATCCGAAGGAGATAATGAGTCGTATCGTAACCGTAGACGAAACATGGATCTATCACCCTACAACAGAGGTCAAGGAAGAATCAACTCAGTAGACTTCTCCGGGTGAACGTGTATCGAAGAACCGCAAGATGAGGCTGTAGGCCAACAAGGTCGAAGTGACCGTTTTTTGGAATACATACGATGTTATTATATATTAAAAACGGGTAAAAGGATCACCGGCGATTATTATTCCTAGCTGTTAGGTTAGGTTAGAGTGGCAGCCCGCATGTCAGTCTCACTTAGACTTTGTAGCCCATCGTAATATCACACGGACAAAATGAAAAAGATTAGTTTCCCTAGTCCCTCCCATTGAAACTGTTTGATTGCCTTAAAAAACCCCAAGATTTGGGGAATGCTGACATGAGCAAGATTTCCTAACTCTCCAAAGAAAAGTAAGTCCAGTGTAGCCTGCCGCCTTCTGAAAAGAAAGAGAGTAAGACCAAAAACGTGTTCTATTGACTCCATCTCCTCTTCATCACCACATCTTCACCTAAAGTTATTTCTCAAGATTTTCTGTCTCCTTGCGTGCCGTCCACTGATACAGTGATTCATCAAGACAGACACGATAAGTGAGACGTGCAATCTCGATAACGACAGAAGGGCGTCAGTGCGTTTCAAGTTTAGGCGGTGCCACTTCAGTTTGGAATATACACACTTCCCTACTAGTGACCACATGCCGTTATTTTCCATAAGGACACAATTGCTCAAGAAGAGCATGCAAGTTGTTAGAGAGATGCCTACCTATTCCTATTCCACTGGAGCATGTAAGGTAGTCCACAGTCTAGGAAGTTCAGCTGCTTTCAAGTACACTGGTATGTCCCTGTGGGCCGGCAACCAAATAAGGTGAGTCTTAAACTGTTCAACCATCTCATTAATAGATCTGAGACAGTCGAGAGCAGTTCTCGAATACATGAAGACATTTCCCAAGGACTAGATGGCAGATTGACTAGATTCCGACTTTACCCAGAACAATAATTCTCAGCCATTCCGATATTTCTTTAATGCCTGCCTGGTAGACACTACATTGATCAGCCAGTCTTTTCCCAATAGATAGCCGTAGGTAATTAGAAAATATACAATAGCCTGCTTTACCGTCAAGTTTTGAATCATCTGTATAGAAGTTTACGAATCTTTTATAATCTTTAATCTTTTTTATGTTTTATTTTTTTGTCAAAGAGTGTTTCGGCCAAAGTGTATTCGACAATACCTGCACGCTGAAAAATAACGGTCTCTCTAACATATTCTCCCAAACATATTCTGCAGGAACCATGTATATGTTTGGAACACACTTCAAACATTAATATGTTTGCAAGTCTCAAACTCACTTGTGTTTAAATGTAAACAGCATCATGTTTACTGGCAAACATATATGATTTTACGTGGAAACATATGCGTATTTCCCCCCAAACATTATAATATATAAAAACGAATTATTCTTTGATTTCAATATATATGTATGTATTATTTATTATAATAAATTTTATCAATATAAATCCACATTTATAAATAATTAATACAAAAAAGTAAAAGATTATTTTTAATTTTTTTATTTTTTATTTTTCTTCCATTATTTTTTTTATTGAAATGAGAATCTGCTGCTCTTTTGCTTCTCCTTTCTTTGTTGTCTCTCACGTTTTTTTTCGGAAGGTTTCAGCTATGCGTTGGTTATCACTATGCGTTGGTACACAAACAAGATATTTATATACAAATCTAGTTTTCAGTAAAGGCTCGGACAAAGGGCTTCACGTTGTTGCCCTTTCCAGTTTCTTGCATCAAAATCGTTTCCCACTTTGGTAGCGCGTACATGAATATAATGAATGATGAATGAATACTTGAAACTGAAACGCAATACATCAGCCAAAATAAGAAAACTGACTTCGTCTGCAATTTTCACGCACTTTCACGAATATTTATGACTCACTGACTGAGAGAATAATGTAAAAATACAGATACACACTTACAAGATAGACTCTCTCGTTGTCCCTCTTTTATTCTCTTGCTCTCGAGGGAGCATAGATAGTGCAACAAACACATATTTGGGTCGCAAACACATATATTCGAACATATTAATCATTGTGTCTCAAACATGTAATATTGAATACCAAACACAATATGTTTGGACACAAGTATATTATATTTGCGACAAGCTCCTAACACACTTTATATTTGCATCCAAACAAGAGACAAATACAGATTTTTCAGCATGTGGAAGGTCAGGCATTGTGTTGAGAATGACACTGTGTCCGAAGCCATTTTCTGACCAGAGTGATAATTCCCTAAGCCTAACAACTGAACTTTATTTAGCATCGCGTAGTAGGTGGATTTCCGATAACGCCATACAGCATTATAGGTATATCTACTGCCGTATACATTCAATGAACTACATGCGAGCTCAGACCCCATCGTTCTCCTATTGCCTTTTACAGGTATACAAGTATAGCGCTATCTCTGCCTTTTTGACTCTTTCCAGAATGTTTTAAGTTGAACGTAAAATAACTATGTATTTTATACAGTTGGTACCATATACCTCCTGCTGAAAACAACCGGTTTCTTCTTGGATGTCGACACCTCAAGACCATTATCCGAAACCCATCTTACGACCCTAAGAGTACTTGAAAACTTTTCTCCAACCCCTATTCTGTTTAGGCAATAGCCTTACCACCCACCTTCTCCAGAGAAAGCAGAATACTGGTCATGGAAAGATTCCATAGCAGTGGCGATAAAACGCACCCTTGAGGCGTTTCTTTAAAGACATTCACAGCTGTTGGATAGACTCGATATTGAATTGCAGGAACAGCGAAAACAGTTTGTGAATAAAAAGTGTTCATCCACCGTGGATATCATGCCGAAAAATATATGTAGTTTATTGAAAAAGTCACGGAGGTGTCAAACTGTCTTCCATATAGTACATATATTATGCTGTAATGTTTTAATACATAATGATTTAGAGCTCTGTGCGACAGTAGGTAGTTGTTATACAACCCTCCTTGAACGAAGTTTACTAGTGTCTTACAATAATTGCACTTATATCTTCTTTATGACATTATACAGAAGATAAATTTTAACGCTCTACATACAAAATGTCGCGACAAAGATTATGAAATTTATTAAAATTATTAGATTATACAAACTCGCTTAAGAACAAAAATATCTCTAACAAAATAAAGTTATAAAATAAACTAAGAACTACAAGTACTAAAATGCACTAAGATCAACAAAAACACGCATCAGAAGACGCATTTAAAAATCGTAAACATTTTCATTGTGGAATAACAACAACTCTTACAACTTTTACTCGACAGATCCTTTCGAATAAGAATTTAAAGTAAAATATTCGTGACACTAAAGTTGTTGCAAGAGACAACAATTTTCTTTATGTTTTACAACTTTATTTTGATGAATATTAAGGAAATCCTGTATTTTCTCGCTGAAGATTGTAGTAAAAATGTTAATAACTATTTTGAAATAAACGGCTATAATTCTGAAAGATGCGAGAGAGAGGGAAAATGTCAAGAATTTAACTTAAATCTTATGTGTTATATATTTAATATAGTTTGTTATGTCAACAAACTGTTTTAAATATGAATTAGTTGTTTCAATGGTTTCTCATTACTTCCCATGAAGGTATTGGGGAGCTCTTCTCACAACCAGTGAGCTTTGCGCTTTCTGGTGTTACACTCTCTGATTGGGACTTCAATTTTTATATCGGTTCCCAACGGTATTTTAAGAAGCTTTTTCATGGCTAAATACTCGATAGTGCCCCCGTCATTAAGCGAGATAACCGCCGTCGAAAGAAATGTAAGGTGGTCGGAGCAGGGATCGAACCCAAGTTACCATGCACAAGAGCTGCGCATACTACCATTACACCACCGTCGGCCACGATAATATAAGAGCAAAATAAGGGCCAACGGGGCCGTTAATGAAACAAGGTTCTTCCACATTCCACAACTTAACAATTCCGAACCAAATATTTATTAAAAATACACTTATTACTCGACGTATTTGAGATCAGACTCAAACAACATGCCCCCCCAAATCGGCTATTTATATTAGTTACAGTTTGACACAACGTCACTTCAACGTTCCCTGATCCTTCTCGCTGTAGCGCCATCTCTTTCTCGATTTATCCAGAACGTTCTGGGATATATTAAAGATGATACAAATACCATAGATGATTCATTCGCTTATTCACCATTTTCATTTTTCACTCGGATACGACGAAAAAGCATTCAAAAATAATTTTTATTTCGATTCTGTTGTTTGATTTGGAAAATAGATAATACAAAAGCATATCGCTTTAGATAGTTTTTGACAATACAAAAAAGCATGGGTAATTAATTTTTCCAATAGTTTTTATTTCCAAGGAAATTTCCGTCATTTTTATAAAAATTCCTCTTGACTTTCAAATCCACCATATAGATTTCACCATCTAGGGTTTTTCTATCATCTTTGAATATTGATATCATAGCTACACAAAAACCATATACGATTCATTTGCTTAATCACCATTATCACCAGAGGGCGTAGACTGTTTCCGTACGACCATTTTTCACTGGGATGCGACAAAAAAGCACTCAAACATAATTTTTATTTCAATTCTGTTGTTTAAATTTGAAAATAGAATATATTAATAAATAATTTGTTAACAATACAAAAGGTAAAAAAGCATGGTTAAATAGTGTTTTCAATAGTTTTTGTTTCCAGGGAAATTTGTTCATATCCACCACCCCGCCGCCATCTTTAACTTTCAAATCCACCACTTAATCTTCACCATCTATGGTTTTTTGTTTATCGATGATATCGCTTTAGATATTTTTTAACAATACAAAAAACAAAAAAGCGTGGGTAAATAGTAGTTTTTATTTCCAAGGAAATTTCCGTCATTTCTAGAAAATTTCCCTTGACTTTCAAATCCACCATATAGATTTCGATATATCCAAAGATGATAGAAAAACCCTAGATGGTGAATTATTAGTTGTGAATTTTAATTTTAAGGGAAATTTTCCAGATGGCGCAGCAATGGTGGAAATGGGCAAATTTCCCTGGAAACTAAAACTTTTGAAAACACTATTTAACCATGCTCCTCTGATCACTCGTCCGTCCATTACGCCTTCTATCAATTACCAAGTGATAAATTTGGTTCTTCGTTCTTTGATCAGGGAATACCCAAGTAGCCTTCGGGATGTCTTTATGTTGGAATCTTGTACCACTATGTAGACTGAAATTGCCAATAGTGGGATGAAACACATTCTCCCTGCCTACTTTAGCATTAAAAATCTCCTAATACAATCTTAATGTTATGGCCAGGGCAGCGGTCATACGTTTCCTCTAGGCGATCATAGAATATGTCTTTGGCATCATCATCTTTCTCTTCTGTCGGGGCATGCACATAAATTAGGGAATTATAGAAGAATTTCGCTTTTATGCGACTAGATGTCGCAGTGTTTTGCCAACTACAAATTCGCAACTAAATTCTTGTTTTTTTCTCTTGGCAACTGTGGTATATGTCGTAATTTGTTTGCCCTTGTGCAGCCATGTCCTGTCCATCGCACTTCGTGGATAGCGGTAATGTCAGCCTTATAACTCTCGAGGACATCTGCGAATTGGAAACTTCCACCGGATGTATGTATATAGAGTTCTCACTTTCCAAGTGCATATCCGTAAATCGTGGTTCTTATAACGTTTGCGTGGGTCGTCAACAAATAGGGGTGGTTCATGTTTTCTTTTTCCTTTATGTATATTCACCGTCAGTACGAACGGTAGCGGGAGGCAAACCTAGTCCACCGAGCTTTTGCATTTCACCTACTGCCAGGATATTTGATTGCAGCCGCCCATTGTGGATCAACGGCTGACCAGGACGCAATATGTCCAACCTGGATTTTCTTCTTTTGGATTTTTATCCGCCGTTGGCCCATATGTTTGGCTCATCCGCCTTCTAAAGGGCAAAAGAATATGCCCGATAACTTGATGAGCTTCAGTGACATCAGTCACTTACTAAGCCTGAGACATATCAGTGCATGCGTAACCAATAAGGATGCTCATTTGATTTGCCTTCTCACTCTAGCTAGCTAACGGCGGCTTCCGATAAAGCCATTGTCCAGGACATACTGCGGGGAAGTAGTGAGCTGCTTGGACTGTCCAATGAAGGAATCATTTCTGGCCACTCCCAAGTGAATGGGTATCAGAAACTTTCCACCTCCACGGACAGTCCCATGTCTATCGATTCTGATCACTACCTGGTAGCAGCAAATGTTCGCACAAGATTAAGTTGAGCGAAAATTTTACGGAACCAGACGCAGAGAAAGCTAGACATCGGTAAGCTGCAATTACCAGTGGTAGCCAAAGCCTTCTCAAGGAAGCTCTCACAACTTTTGGCATAGAACCCACCCCCTCCCGATGACGATCCTGAAACGCAGTGGAAACCCATTTACGACTCTATAAAAACTGCCGCAACAACCATACTTGGTTTCGAAAAACCACTTCGCAATAAACCATGGTAAGATGAAGAGTGTCGCATTGCAAATGATGAAAAGAACGCTGCACGCATGGAACTGCTTCAGTCAATTGCAATGCGAGCTGCGACTGAGAGGTATAGGGAGAAAAAAAAACGGAGTTAGGAAGAACGAAGCCCGAAAATTCTACCAAAAAGTAAAAAAACGGAACTAATAGGCATGGTTCAGGGCCCCCCTCCCCCTTCTGTAAAGACAAGGACGGAAATCTCATCGCAGATGTGCAGAGTATGTTGGGAATATGGAGAGATCATTTCTCTGCGCTACCGGTTCCTTAGATATCCAATGACGAGACAATAGATCATAATTTGGACGACGGTGTCGATTGCCCTCCTCCTAACCAACACGAGGTCAGAACAGCTATTGCCCGGCTTAAAAACAGGAGCCGATGGAATACCGGCGGAGTTGTTTATGGCTGACGGCGATAAGCTGATAAGGTGCATGCATCATCTCATTGCCAAAATTTGGATATATGAATGCATACCCGGCTATTGGAGTCTCAGTGTACTATGTCCCATATTTAAAAAAAAGGTGACCCGAGTCTCTGTGCTAACTACCGTAAATCCTATTATCCATAGCATATAAGGTTCTATCAAGTATAATGTGCGAAAGACTAAAACCAATTATCGCTGACCTGATTGGAACATACCAGTGTGGCTTTAGGCCTGTAAAATCGAGAAACGACCAGATTTTCACGCTACGCCAAATCCTGGAGAAGACCCACGAAAAACAAATCGGCACCTATCATCTATTTTTCGATTATAAGGCGGAGAGCCCGATACGGGAGAAACTCTACGAAGCAATGTCTGAGCATGGTATTCCTGCGAAACTCATATGCCTTTGCACGATGACCTTGACGAACACCAAATCCGCAGTGAAAGTCTTACCGAACCTTTCGAACCGAAGCGAGGCCACAGACAAGGCGACACCGTATCGTTCGATCTCTTTACCATCTTAATAGAGATGGTCAAGAGGAAAGCTGCAGTCAACATGAATAAAACCATCAGCAACAAAAGTCACATGCTGCTCGCGTATGCTGATGATATCGATATCATTGGGCGCACAGTTAGAGAAGTTACTGCGGTGTTTTCGAGAACTGAGAAGGAGTCAGCAAAATTGGGTCTGACACTAAATGAGGACAAGACAATATTTATGATTTCAACGAGCAGGGCCTCCACGCGATTAGACCAAAGCGTGAACGTTAATAACCGTTATAATTTCGAGGTGGTGGACGAATTTATATACCTCGGATCTACCGTAAACAAAAACAATAACGTCAGCCTTGAGATCAGGCGGAGAATTGTGCTTGTGAATAGATGTTATTTTGGGCTAAGCAAGCACTTTAGAGATAAAGCACTCTCCCGAGTAACAAAAGTCCAGCTGTACCAGACTCTCATACAACCTGTCTTGCATTATGGCGCAGAATGTACCAGACTGTACCAGACTCTCATGCAACCTGTCTTGCATTATGGCGCAGAATCCTGGGTCTTATCGCAAGCAAACTAAACATCTATAGGAGCCTTCGAGAGAATAATACTCCGAAAAATGTATGGCCCTATAGTGCACCACGGCGAGTACCGGCGACGCATGAACCATGAGCTGTATGAGCTTTATCCCACACATTGACGTAGTTAAGCAGATCAAAATAACGCGATTGCGCTGGCTAGGCCATGTCAGTAGAATGGATGAAGACGAACCACCACGAATGGATTTCGAAACCGAAGGAAGAGGAAGAATATTAAGACCAAGACTTCGGTGGAGGGATCAGGTTGACGAATCCCGGCGTACGCTTGGTATTGCCAACTGGAGAGATAAAGCAAAAGATCGAACTGGTTGGCGAAATATGTTATCTTCGTTTTTGTAAGGTCCCTGACCCCTGGGGGTTAGGGTAAGTATTAAAGTAAGTATTTAACCAAGCTTTTTTGCCTTTATTATTATCAAAAAATAAAAAGCGTTACTTAATTTTCCAATTCAAACAGGAGAATCGAAATAAAAATTACATTTGAGCGCATTTTCGTCGTATTCGAGTGAAAAATGGTCGCACTGAAACAGCATTTGCCACATGTTGAAAATGGTGAATATTCCAATCCACCATCTATGGTATTTCAATCATATTTGTTGAAGTACAGAATTTCAAAGTATTGTCGACTGTACGAGTGAATATAATAACGTATTAAAAACAACAGTCAAAGAAATCGCTCTTTAACAAACATCACATTTTCCATTTTCATGTACAAATTATAAAGTCTCAAAATGCGGAAGTGATGAAAACTAACGTAACATTAAATTTCCTAATGTCAGCGCATTTTCATCATATGCTTAATTTTTTTGTTTTCGTTTTTGTATGTTGTTGTAAAATGGAAAGGTAGGTATGTAAGGGAAGACATCCGCCAGTAGTAGCAGCTGCATTATTGCATAGGCAGCAATTCTTTGCCGTACGCATTTAAGTGTAATGTCGTAAAATTACGACATGTCTTTTACGAGCGCGAAATGAAATTTCTAAATTTTACTACTTTAGTTGTATGACTGCATCTGTATGCGTACTGAAGTAGCGGGAATTGGAGTGAGAGCATCATAGAACATAGTGACATGTATTGACATCACTCTCGAGATATTTCTAGGGGATTCAGTAAATTTGAAGAAAGAGTTATTACTTATACACTTGTCGCAAATTATTTATAAACTCGAAGTGTTCAGAACATATTTTGAACTTAAATTTTTTATTTTTTTCGAAAACTCGCAAACTCTAAAATTTGTATCAGTATTGCTGAATTTTTGGCTTTAATGTTCTGATAAATCACACAGCTCTACAAAATGTAATATGTTGGTTTTTATCAAAAGTATGAACATTAATTTTTATAGATCCTTTTGCCATACTCTGACATCCTTGTTACGATAATTGTTTTACACGATTGGCATAACGAACATGATTTATATTGCAACTTGATTATCTTGATAATGTTACTTACGCCTAAAAGTATGCCGCCACTTACGGTTGACAAGCTACCTCATATCAACCCATCACAAATGTTGACGAAACGCTAATCAATCTAGAGTAATCGAGAATAGATACAGCTACTCCGCGATGTCACTACTACGAAGTGGTTCTGGAAGACTCGCTAAGTTATAACTGATATAAAAAAGGAATAGATGTTGCTGCTGCGGGAAGGATCAGGAAGCTTCTAAATAACATTGTTCAAAACACTCAAGTACCAGTTGGCAAACATTCCAATCCTTATAAGTGTTCGATTTGAAGTTGCTGGTATTGCAAACACTGCATGACATAAAACCAAGGAATTTTTTTGCGGTTTTTTGGAACTTCATTTGAAAATAAACTTCCTTAAAAATTTCCAGACCTTAATCTTTTTGTGGCTGTTGTGCAACCAATAACTGTAAATTAATTCTTCTTTACTTTAGTTATAAGTATCAGAATACCAAAGAAATTTTAATTTTAATGTTTACGACTTTCACTTTGGTATTTTGTCTCATACCTCATTCAAACATATCTCTCTGCGCTCTGTTCAAACTCATTTGAGGGAAATTCACATGATGATGTCAATCATGATGATGCCAATGAAGATAATTATGAGTTCGGTTGTAGCAAATGCTGTATACAATCTTCCATCCATCCATCTTTATATCTATTCATACATTCAAATGTCGCTGCTGCATAAATGCTATTTATGCTAATGCCACACAGCGTCTTCTCTGCTAATATTTTTTGTTCCAGCAGCTTGGAAATTATTTAATGATCGTAAAATAAAGGAAAATAAATTTTAATCAAATATATATTTTTTATTGACTTGAATTAAATGAGTGGGGTAGATTTGCTGTGCAACATCTGCAGCGGGAAGTATCAGAAGCAGCATGAAAACTGTTTGACAGCATAGTAATCAAATATTGGTTTTTTAAAAATTACTTGATCATATTAGGGTGGACTGGAGAACGTGTATTTGGAATTACACAGCAAGTAGTGTGTATTTAAAATAGGATAAAGAAAATGTACACGCTCTTCATTGTTAAAATATTGTTACGAATTTTCCAATTGTTCATGTTATCGCTGTTTTAATAAATCAAGATTTTTTTAAATTGCCTTAAGTGTAACATTTCTCTTTAGTTTACTTGTACAGTACAATTTCCAATAAGTCATTACTCAATAGCACGATTACTCGACGATCGTGTATTTATATCAGTTCAACTCTCAAAACGTGTCATTGTATGAACCATTACGCAAATATCGCCATCTATTTTCTACATTCTTAGCGAAAAAAAACTATAGACGGTGAAATCGTTTATTCACCAGTTTCACCAGATGGCAAACGCTATTTTAGTACATTTTTCACTTCGATACGATGATTTTGAGCTTTTGATTTGAAAATAAAATATTGATAATTAAATTGAACTGAACACTTGTTATTTTTTGATAACCCGAAAAGAAAAAATTATAGTTAAATTGATTCTTAAATCATTTTTATTTTCTGGGAACTGTTATCATTACTGAGCCATCGGGAAAATTTTTGTTAATTTTCAAATCCACCACCTATATATCACCTCAACAAATATCAAAAGCGGTATTCTTTTCTATTATTTATATTCTATTTTCAAATTTAAACAACAGAATCGAAAGAAAAATTATGTTTGTGTGCTTTTTCGTCGCAGCCGAGTGAAAAATGGTCGCACGTAAACAGCATGTGCCCTCTGGTGAAAATGGTGATTAAGCCAATGAATCATCTGTGGTTTTTATTTATCTATGTTTGTAGCGAACAAAGATAATAGAAATACCATAGATGGTGTATTCGATTTTTCACCATTTTCACCAGATTGTAAAGGCTGTTTCCGTGCCACCAATGTTTACTCGGATTTTCGGATTATTTCGGTTCTATATATGTATATATCTATAAAATATAGATAATAGAAAAACTTATCGCTTTTGATATTTTTTGACAACTCAAAAGGCAAAAAAACATTGTTAAATAGGTTTTTCAATAGGTTTTACGTTCAGGGAAATTAGCCCATATCCATCATTAATGCGCCATCTAGAAAACTCCCCTTGACTTACAAATCCTCCACTTATATTTCACCATCTAGGGTTTACTCTTATCTTTGTACCGAATTAGTCGTTACTGGTTAGTTGTTACATAGATTAATAAAAACCATAGATGATTCATTTGCTTAATCACCATTATCACCAGAGGGCATGCGACGAAAAAGCACTCCAATATCATTTTTATTCCGATTCTGTTGTTTAAATTTTAAAATAGAATATAAATAATAGAAAAGCATATCGGTTTTGATATTTGTTGACAATACAAAAGGCAAGAATGCATGGTTATATAGTTTTTTCAATAGTTGTAGTTTCCAGGGTAATTTGCCCATATCCACCACTTTGGCGCCATCTACAAAATTTCCCTATACTTTCAAATCCACCACTTATCTTTCACCATCTATGGTTTTTTATTTATCTATGGTTTTTATCAGGTAGCTTTTCAAGGTTCAGCATAATTTTAGGCGTAATAAAGAATATAGTACAGGCTGCGATATAATATCCCTCTATTACTGGGCACTACTTCGTATCACTTGAAATAAGTACTTACTAGGGAACCACCTTACTTACTTTGCCAACCCTAAGCAATGCATTTCATCATTTCGTTTTTTGTATCAAATGTCCGCAAAAAAGGTCAATCGCCACCACATCGTTTACCGCGAACTAGTGAATATGGGGCCCATAAAAAGGGGGGTACACAGGTACCATACTAGGGGTGGTGATATGAGTACCCAGAAGAACTAGTGAATATGGGTCCCCATGGAAAGGGGGGTACACAGGTAATAGCTTTAATATAGTTTGAAGTTCAATTTTTATATTATATTAGTTATTATAAGTTAGTTTTCATTTATTTATTCATTTTTAATAATTCACAATTGATGTTGTTGCTGTTTTCATTTTCGATTTTGTTGCAGCTGGAGTTTTTCAAGTATGGCTTCTTCTGAAGTTTGCAAAGCCTTTCGGAGTTGTTCCTCAGCTGACCCAGTCCCATCGACCAAATTGATTGCATCTGAAAGAAACAAAAGTAATTTATTAATTGATGCCTAACTCCCATTACAATGATTTTAATAATACCTACCAAGAAATACTCCACTTTATATTTGCACTTGACTCCTCTAAACTGTACTGATTAAACAAATTAGCTCAACTGGCAAATTTGTTTTCTATCATTGCGAAAGAGCAGCAAGCAAAACGAAAACAAACGGTACTAGCAGACAAATAATCTTTAAAATGCTCATACACAGCCTGAAAACGAAAGCATGTGCGCACACATTTTTTTACTCGGTGGTTCGGCGTTCGCTTACCATAGGGTCAGTCATGTACGGAGCATGTACGGAGTAGTTAGGTATGTAGTTCAAGCATGGCTAATCGACACCTCCAGAACTGCAGGGATACCACAAATTATATTGTTACGAATAAGTAGGCTTCTCCACTATTTGAGATGATTCTACAAAGATAACTAACAACAACGACTAGAAGGTTCTTGAATTTGCTAGAGATAACTACATTTGAGTAGTGAGTTCGTATAAATACCGGAGGTCTTTGGAACGGAGAGTTTAGTTTCTGATTAAACCCCGTAAAGTAAGCAACGCGATTTGATAGTAAAATTAAAGTGGTGTAAATAGCGTAAAATGTTCTACTATATAAGTAAAATAAAAGGAAGTTATAGCGCTGTAATTATCGTAATTTAAAACGAACATTATTTTATTATTGGGAATAAAAAAACGCAAAAAGGACGAATAAGAAAATTCGTTACAATATGTTTACATTCTAATGTTATTCTGTCATAAATGATAGTTATGATAAAAAAAAAGCTTGACAATTTTATATCGTAACAATATCGTGAACTTTGAAAAATTGTCGCTTTGAAACATATAAGTGGCATTAATGGTATTCAACATTGATGCTTCGTACTCTTCGTGGATATGCATAAGGGAATTATCCTTAATATGATGAGTATTTCGATGCACATTGTCTTAATGAAATCACCAAAAACATCTGCGGATGAAAATCGTGTCAAGCTCCAATATAAATATACAGACAGCCTTTTATTTGCAAATAATGTAATTCCAGTAAATAAGTTAAATATTTAAAAAAATGGTTTATAGCTTAAATAAATTAACGAAATGAAAATAAAATACAGACCAAAAAAAATTGTGACCCAGAACATCCCATGAAGGGATTGGTGGGAGCTAGCTTCTCACAACCAGTGAGATGCGCGCTTTCTAGTTTTACACTCACTGATAGGGGCTACAGTTTTACACCGGTTCTGAATGGTATTTTGAGAAGCGTTTTCATGGCTAAGTACTCGATAGTGTCGCCATCACTAAGCAAGGTGACCGTTGTCGAAAGAAATGTAAGGTTGTCTCAGCAGGGATCGAACCCACGTTCTCATATACAATTGGTCTTTGGAAATCAAAAGAAGGCATTTTCATCGATATCCCCGAGTTCGGATGCAGGGAACTAATGCTGCTGTCGCTGCTAGTCACTACAGATAATTCTCCATAAGGATTTTAATTGATTTCCTTATAAAATCCTATTAAAAACAGTAAAACATTCCCGTAATTTCAAGCAGAAAAATCCAAACATATTCTGCAGGAACTATGTATTTATTGGGAACACGGAAATATTCACTTATTTGCGAGTTCCAATTTCACGTATATTGAATGGCAAACATTATCATATTTACTTGCAAACATGCATGCTTTTACATACAATCATATGCGTGTTTCATCCCAAACATACATATACATTCGTGTGTTTCCACTCGTATACTTAAGTGGAACCATATGCGCATTTGTGTCACAAACACAAATATTTGGATCGCAAACACATATATTGTAGCATATTAATCATTATGTTTCCAAACTTTAACATTGAATAGCAAGCACAATGTATGTATTTGGACACAAACACACTATATTCGCGACAAGTTCCAAACACACGTTGTTGTTGCATCCAAACAACAAAAGTGGACAGATGTGTCAGCATGTTGCTACCTCCATCTTAATGAAACGTGCAAAACAATATTTTCATGTGTAATAAAAAATAGTTCATATAATTATTGGCGATTTGTACCAGGTGGTCTCAATACTAAGGCTGCTCGACAATGAAGTTGGTCAATAATAAAGAAGAAAGTGGATGGATGTGTGAGTGATGAGTTAACATTGTTAAAATTTTGTTTGACTGCTGCAAACTTTTAAACTATGTGCGACTGATACTAGTGGATTTTAAGCCATGTTTGATTGATGTCGTCTGCTACTCCAACTCTATGAAATTCTATTTTCATATACGGGGAAAATGTTAACAGAAGTTGCATATTACCCTATGATTTGTACATGTTATATTACCCTTCGATTTGTACAAAAACCCGTTGGTGAATCCTACTGATTCAAAATGAGTACAATCTTTAGGTTAGCCAACAGTTTCATTGAATTAATGAATGTGTGTGGTCAATACAAATAAAATAATTTATTAAACTTGTTCATTGATTTGATGTGCACGTAAAACTATAGAAATAATCTCCCATATTTGAAAACAGATATCTTTTATTTATTAGTATTAACAAGCAGTGTATATTATTTATATAGTCCATCTAATTTACTAAATTTAATTTAATTTAGGTATTTGATTTATTCAATCAGTTAATGGAAATTTTGTTAACCTTAAGAAAATAAAATTCCAACATTTATCAAAATGATATTAATTTAAATTTCTAAATATCTCCCCATTCAAATCCTTTAACGTCATGGAGTTGGTACAAAGATATTTTTCCAGGACAATGCTAACTTATATATCCTATATCAAAATTAAAATAAAATCCTTGAAAGCAAAACTTTTTAATATAGAAAACTAATGCAGAAAAGGAACGAAAATGAAAAACTACCAAAAATATCGTAAATCGTAAAACTAAGTGAATGGAGAAGTAGCAAAAGGAGCAAAACTAAGATCTAGAAAATTCCCATATAAATTGTAGAAATTTGCGTAAATTTGTGCAGTTTTTATTACCCTTTTGGTGAAATGTTCTTTTGTTTTTAATGATTTTTGGCAAAATGTTAAGATGTTTCCTTGGCTGCCTTGCGTGTCTCTTTCGTCCTTCTACGCTTGTTGGACGGACGCATGGTTGGTTGGATGGATGGATGGATGGTTCGATGGATTGCTTGACTTGACTCACTTGGGTTTTGTTTGTAGAATAAAGTGAAATGATGAAATGCATTCCAGCGCAAAGTCGTAAAACGTAACCACAATAAAAATAAATATATCGCCAGATCACAAATACTGATACGAGAGTATAACTGAAAATGAAAATCCCCCTCTCGTATTCCACCCATTCCGTCAGCCACTCATTCGTAAGCTTTAGAAAACAAGAGCAGGAAAAAACAAGTAAAGTTTTTGAAATTACGTAAAACTCGTGGACTCACTCACAGACACTTCCTCAGGCGCACATTGAGAGAAAAACTACTGATGAAAGGATTTGTTTTTGTGTAACGGTTAATGGGTGGTAGGGATATGGCTGGAAGTATGAGTCTGAGATAATTGCTTCTATGTAAATACAGTAAAATCTTACAGCAGTAGGTAGATACGAGTATTGTCGATTATAGTTTAAGGAGTGTAAAAGCATAGAAGAGAAAAAGCTTCTGAAATGCCATTCGGAATCGGTGTAAAACTGTAGGTCCCAATCAGTGAGTGTAACACTAAAAAGCGCGCTGCTCATTGTTTGTGAGAAACTCTCCCCAATCCCTTCATAATATGCTATGGGAAACCATTTTTTTAAAGACTACAAGCTGAAAAATCTGTCTTTTGTTGTTGTTTTGGATGCAAATATAACATGTGTTTGGAACTTATGGCAACTTGTAACTTCCAGATGAAGCGAGTGTTTCTGACATCTGTTACGTTTTAGTTTCATGTACTCAGTCGTCAGTCGTTTGTTTGCTTAAGTAAACATTCTGTGGGAAAATATATATATTCAATATTTCATGTTGGAGACACAATCATTAAAATCTCATAATATATGTGTTTGAGATCCAAATATATCTGTGTTTATGATACATATGTTAATGCTGAAAGAAGTGAGAGACAAGAAAGAAATTGAGACACAAAAGAGCAGCAGATTCTTATTTCAGGAAAAAAATAAATGATGCATTCAATGCAAGTAAATGTAAAAAGAAACGTTTTAAATCTTTTAATTTGTTTAATAATTGGTTACAAATGTAAATTTATACTAAATTAAATTGTAAATAATTATAAATTAATTATAATAAATAATATATATATATTAAAATCAAACATAATTTGTTTCTACTATATTGGGGAGAAAATACGCACATGTTTTCACGTAAGTATATGGAGGTTTGGGAGGAAACACTCGAATGCTTACACGTAAGTGTATTGATGTTTGGTATGAAGCACGCATATGTTTCCACTTACATACATACATATTTGCCAGTAAACATTCTAATGTTTGGATTTAAATACAAATGAGTTTGGGACTTGCAAACATATGAATGTTTGAAGTGTGTTCCAAACATATGCATGGTCCCTGAAGAATATGTTTGGGAGAATATATTACAAGGACCGTTTTTTTCAGCGTGTAGAATAAACTGACTTGTTATTTCATAGAAAGTAATAATTGTCTAATTATGAGAAATTTTTAAACGTTTTAATTTTAAAGGACATAATAGAAAATAGCAACAATTGCTAAAAAATCTAAACGAGATCAGATGGGAAACAGTGCAACAAACATAGTTGTGTTTGTATCATAAACACAGATATAATTGGATAACAAACTCATACATTGTATATTATATCATTTTAATTATTGTGTCTCCAACATGCAATACACAAAAACCAAACAACAAAAAAGACAGATTTTTTACATTTTTTCCACACGACTGAATGACGACTGAATACTTGAAGCTAGAACGCAACAGATGTAAGAAATACTCACGTCATCTTCAACTTACACACGCAAGTAGGTATTTTTATGAATTACTGACTGAAAAGTAATGACTGAAAAGTAAACATACAACTTTGACTGTGAATAATCTACCTCAGTCTAATAATAATAAATCTACCTCTACCTAATGTACCTCTTTTATTCTCTTGCTCTCAATATAGAGTAAATGGTACAGCAAACACAGCTGTATTTCTATCCCAAACAAAGCTATACTTGCGCCACAAACACATATATTATAACATACTAATCATTGTGTCTCCAATATGTAATATTGAAAAGCAAACACGATGTGTTTGGACACAAGTATATTATACTTGCTACAAGCTCCAAACACTCGTTATGTTTGCATTTAAATGATAAAAAATACAGATTTTTCAGCGTGTATAACTTGAAGGTGTTTTCAATTCAGATTTTTGGGCAAATCGTTCTTGAGCTGTGATAAAATCTGTGGCAATTTTTTTCAAAATTCTAAAATTTTACGTATAAAAAAGTAGAAAAACATTTCCATGAAATTTAAAAATGTGACTGTTTTTATAGTTAGAAGAGCACAATACATCAAAATTGTACAGTGGTTATTGGATCACAATTTTTTTTCTTCATTTTGTTGAATAGTGTTATTGGAGAAATCGTTGGTAATATCAAAATTTTTATTAGTTCAGAGTAAACTTGAGGAGAACAATTTGAAGAAAAAAAGCAACTCACGGGCGATGTGTTAAGACCTTTTTGTTACACGATATCTCTTCCATTTCTATGAACACATTTGTAAATGTTACATTGCAAAATACAAAAAGAATAGTTTTTGTGCTGAAGGATCTTTTGCTATTGCACTTTCTTTTTTCTTACATCTGCTTTAACATTAGATATTAAGATATTATTATATTACGATATTATTAAAATAAATAACGCAATATTTAGCTCACTGAAATAATTGTTTTTGTTTTGTCGACGACAAAAAGTATTGAATAGTATAGAGAACTTATTGCGCTCTTTTTCCGCTTTCATGTAGAGACTCTGAGTAAAAGAGCATAAACGAGTCTTATTGTCTTTATAGAATATTTCAATATAAATGCACTATTTCGACAATGTTATTACATAAAACAATAAATGTTTTAAAAGGCATTAATGTTTCACATCAAAATTATGAATGGACCAAGTTATGACAAAAAGAGAGTAATACGTTTTGAATCATTCGCCAGGTGTCGCCAGTGCTTTTGAGTCATATAATTCATTTCATGAGTTCTCTATACTATTCAATACTCTTTGGCAACGACTACCTGCTTGTTTGTTCGCTGCCGCTACATCAATCCCATCATACTTATTTTCAGGCAGAGACTATTGTTGTACAACAACCACGTATGTGATGCCAATGCTGTGTGTTGTTTGCATGTGTTCACTTTGATAAATTGCCCTACCCGTGTCTATAGATATTAACACATGAACAATTTTGACGGATCTGTTATATTTCTCTCATCTTTTGATTTTCGTCAAAAAATGCTGCGATCAGGTTTGCATTTTGAATGAAATGGTAATAAAATCTTTTAAATTTGTAATTTCCTTTAAGGCTAAGAGATCATGTTTTCTCCGCTTAGTGAAGAAAATGTAAATGCCGCCGGTGCAACTCTAACTCACATTCGCTGGAGGATCATTTCAATGTTTGTGAAGCATCATCTTCAGCAGCGTCTAGCCCATTAAACCACTGGGGTGTGTATTCACACATGTCCCTAACCGAAGTCTTTTATCGTCTCGAGTGCTTATTTTTATATTTCGAGGCGTTCAATTCAAATGCTTACAGCTTGTTTCACTATCTGGAACGAAAGCTTTCATTCATGTTCTAGACGAAAGAAAGTTGATTCGGGTTCCACAATCTTGTCGTTTCAAGCGGAGTGAAAACATAAAATTTTTTAAAACTTTTCAGTACAAATTTTGGTTTCTCTATTTCGAATGTGCTGTCAGTTTGGAACAAACATAGAGTCAGACGACTTAAACGAATCCAAGTGGAGTTCAATGTGAGTGACAGATTTTCGTTCGCTTTGCTTTTCATTTAAGATAGCGAAACAGACTATTAATTTTTGTTCACAGATTTGGTGTTCTCTATCCTGTAAAAATGTAAAATAATATAAATCGAAAGCACAATGACCATGCAATTTATTTCAAATAGAAGGGAATATCATTCTATTTCTCTCCCCGCGAATCTTCACATTTGCACTGATAGTCTAACACGGCCTTTAGTCTTTATTTTTTCTTGAAAAGTAATATATTTATAAGTATACTAGCTGACCCGGCAGACGTTGTCCTGCAAATTTTGTTCAAGTACCGTTAGCAGGAGCAGAAATAATGGATTTTTAATTTGTGGTTTGTATGGGAGGTACCACGCCCCTTTGTTCAATTGGACCGAATAGTAAATCTACACCACCCAGGGCGCCACGCAAACGTATACAAAAAACTTTATTCAAATCGGTCCAGTAGTTTAGGAGGAGTTCAGTCACAAACACACGTGCAGTAGAATTATATATATAAAGAAGATAACAGGCTTTTTTTCTACAACCAGTGCAGGTTAGTTGCCAAATCGGAAAACAGTTGGCCTACCCTGTGAATCTTGCAACTCTGTCATAATGTACCAGCGGAAACTGTAGTTATACACGATGCACGATTAATGCATTTACTCTAACTATGAACAGAATACCGGAAGTATGAAGGCTATAAAACAGAAGTATTATTTCCATACACTTTTCATTTAGTTTAGAGGAAAAGTTCCAATGAGAAACACAGAGGGAGAGAGAGAGAGAGCAACATATAAAAATGATGCATAGGAACATCATGCATTTATTAGTAGCACTACCAAGAAATATATAAATATAGTATATACATATACATTTATTACACATGAATATGCAAACATGTTCATATAAATTTTGTTACAACAAATAAACACAGGCATATACAGATGTACAAATGTATTTGTTATAACACTCATTATGGTTCCGTTTGATTTCCTTTCGTTTCCGGCATGAAGGCGCTTAAGGATTGCGTGTGAGTAATATGGAATTACAACAACCCGGATTTTAAAAATTTTTGATTCCACTTTATTTTGATAAGGACCTGCGAAAGACACACTTTAGAATGAAAAATATATTTTTTGTATGATATTGTTTTTCAAACAAAGTTAAGAGAATACATTGTTTGTTAAAATAAATACTTCGAAAAGAAATTTAAAAAGAAGTATTTTGAAAGACAACCATGAAAACGGAGTTTCCTTATAGAAGAATGAATGAAAAGACAATTGTCTGTAGAAAAGTGTCTGAAATATAATCTAAAACTTTCTTATAGCATCAAAATGTTTCTAAATAGCAAAGAAATTTGAAATTTAATACTTAAATCAAATGTTTTGCTTCAGAAACCCCACAGCAAAATATCCGTTTATACCGTTAAGCAAAATTAATCATATTGTTTCGAAAAATGTATTCCACTTAACTTAAACTAACATTTTAATGTCAATAATCGTTTCAATAGTCTGCCATGTTAGTGGAATGTAAAGTTAATAATAAGTTGTGATATCTTTGCATACTTTTTGGGTGTAAAGAATTTAACGCGAATAACGAATTCACCATGAAAAGCAAATTTCGAGAAAACACTTGCACATTCGAATGTGAATAGTGGTGATAATTGAGGAAAAATCTAGATGGCGGTATGACTTTCTCTATAAGGTTTATGGATTCACTAATTAAATTGGGATACAGTGAAAAATAACTTAAAAAACGACCTAATGTATATTATAGGTCTTGTTGAGTACATCACAAATCAGATATAAAAATTGCAGAAACAAACCCTACATTTTGAGTTATTCTGAAAAGACTGATTTCGTGGTGGGCCGGGTACTTACGAACGCGTAACTCAGTTGTTTTTCTCTAACTTTCTTTACCGGTTTTGGAGGAAATTTTGTACTAAAATTTTATGACTTTTGACAATTTAATTACCGGTTTTATCGTTAAAAAGTTACAGAATTCCGGTGCTGCTTTGTAAATAAGAAACTTTCATAATTGTAAAGAATGGAAAGATAATAGGAATCAAAATCTTTCGGCGACAGCCACCCTGGTGGCACAACTCAAAGAATAGTCATTCGGAATCGGTGTAAAACTTTGCTGCCTGCCCAATGTATCCATGTCTAAAAACTGAAGCGGACAACCAGCAGCTCTTCAAAATCCATTCAGTAGATATAGAAATAAAATCGGAAAAGAAATTAAGTCAGGAAATCATTGTCCTGTTTTCATAAAATTAATTCGAACGAACGAAAGAATTGGCCTAAACTAAAATGTAAATACATTTTATTAAACAAACATATTGTTACGAATAAGTAAAAGCTTTTGGTTGCTCTTACTGTTCATACTAATATTATGTAAATAACAGGGCGGTTAGTGCTGCGCCTGAAAGTATGCATTGTAACAACGTACCAGCTCGCTAAACCAGTAGCATGAATTCGCCTCAGTAAAGATAATTCTCCACCATTCGAGATGATTCTACAAAGATAACCAACAACAGCGACTAGAAGGTTCTTGAATACGCTAGAGATAACTACATTGGAGTATGGTGAGTTGGTGTAAATAGCGGAGGTCTTTGGAATGGAGAGTTCAGTTTGTGATTAAACTCCGTAAAGTAAGCAACGCGATTTGATAGTAAAATATAAAACTTATTATTAGTAAAATATTATAAGTATAAAATAAAAGGACGTTATACCGTTGTAATTATCGTAATTGAAAACGAACCTTGTTTTATAATTGGGAATAAAACAACGCAAAAAGGACGAATAAGGAAATTCGTAACAATATGTAAAGATCAGATTTCTAGAGGGGAGTCCGCTTTTCTATGACTTTATTTACGTTTTAAATATCACGTCATAAGTTTCTAAAATCCCTGTTGGTTATTGAAATTTGTTGACAATTTGGGTGGTTTTCAATACATGTGTACTGTAACAACTCTGAATAAAACACATTTCTTTAATCTCCACAATCTTAACAAAACTTTACAAAATTCTTTAAAAGAATAACTTCCTCATATCTTCCTACGCAGACTTGTCATCGTAAAAATGGCTTAATCGTTCGTAGACAACTTGCACACACCTTTTAGCCAACAACATCAACGACTTGCATTAAAACTTATTTCTATTATCGTAGGACTATGATGCACTTAACAAAATATGTACATAAAATTCCAAACTATAACAGGCCAGACAGACGCGATGGATGGACGATACTTCCGCTTTATGGTCATGTTCACATGCAGGCCATTGGAGCGAGTAGCACCAACTCTAACTACACGCATGCTAGGGACGTGCACTATAAATGGTATCGGTTTGGGGAAGAACACCCGCCTTGAGTTGTACGAACGAAGTAAACTCAACTGTCCAGTTAACTGTTTATGGCCCAATACATCAATGACCATTTGTTATGTTGGTGGCATCATTTGTCTTATAATAAAACTTATTTTTATGATCAATTCTATGGTACGAGTCAGGCAAAAAAAATACAACATCAGCTGCATTGTTATCCAAGTACATAGTGGTCGGCTAAGATCTAGTTTTTGGGTTGTGAGTTAAACTTGATTTAATGGTCGGTTAGTGGAATATTAACTTAAAGTTTACGCAAAGTAATCCAGATCCCAAAAAACAGTATTCCCAGTTAAAACCAAGTTTAAACAATAATCAACGTTGAACTATATCCCAAACACGGGCTGTAATGCAACCACAGAAAAAATAATCGTTTAAGCCGTAACCGAATTTCGAGGTCGTCACAAACACAATGGGTGTTATCCCATCCAAATTAAAAGTTCTCACAACCGCATTAGAGGTTGCTTCAACCGAATTTCAGTTGTGAAGACTAAATTCAGTCGTGGGAACATCCGAATTTATGGTTGTTACAACCTATTTTCAAACAATTATTTCCGTCATTGTTGTGGAGTCTGGGCAAAATTGAACGACTCCGTCTACAACTCCTACTCCAGCATTTTGAAAATGCACGACTCCAATATGAAATAAAACTTACATTTTCTTTTATTGACTATTTTACAACCTCATGATATCAGACGTCTTACACATATTAATTAAACAAACAAATTAAACAAATTTCAACATATTCTTCCAACTGGCTCCATCCTTCGCCTTTTCTCGCCAGTTGGTAACAACAAGGATACGGAGGGATTCTTCTGCCTGGTCTTTCCAGAGGAGTCTTGGCCGTCCTCTTTTCCCGCTTCCATCGGGTATGTTATCGAAAACCTTTTGCGCTGGCTCATCTTCATCCATTCTGATAATATGGCCTAGCCAACGCAATTGGCCCAATTTGATTCGTCCAGATATGTCCCAGGTGTTTTACATCCGCTTGCGATATGACCCAAGTTTCGGAGCCATATGTCAAGACTGGTAAAATGAGAGTCTGATATAGCTGGACTTTTGTCCGCTGAGAGAGGGCTTTGTTCCTAAACTGTTTGCTGAGCCCAAAATAGCATCTATTTGCAAGCACAATTCTAATATCTATCTCCAGGCTGACTTTTTTGTCCTTGTTCACGGCGGATCCACGGTAGACAAATTCATCTACCACTTCAAAATCAAATCGGTTGTCAACGTCCCAGTGTGGACCAAGTTTAGAGGTTTCTCTAGTCGTTGACACCATCAATTTTGTCTTGCCTTCATTAACAGCTGATTCCTTTTCGATTCTTGAAAATACTGCAGTAACCTCTCGCAAATTTCGCCCAATGATGTCTATGTCGTCAGCATATGCCAGCAACATATGGCTTTTCGTTTTAATGTTCTTGTTCGTATTTTCTGCAGTCTTTCTAATTATTGTCTCCATTAAGACGTTGAAGAGATTGCACGAAAGCGTGTCGCGTGTCGTGTGGTTCAGTGAGATCTTTTCCCACTTTCACTACTGATTTGGTTTTGGTCAACGCCATTCTACAGAGGCGGATCAGTTTTGCCGGAATACCAAGTTCAGACATAGCTTCGTACACTTTTCCCCGTATGGGGCTATCGAAAGCAGCTTTGTAATCTACAAAAAGGTTGTATGTGTCGATTTGCTTTTCGTGGGTCTGTTTCAGGATTTGGCGTAGCGTGAATATTTGTTCAGTCGTGGACTCGCCTGGTCTAAAACCACACTGATAAGGTCCAATCAGGTTTTCGATAATTGGCTTTAGTCTTTCACATAATACGCTCGACAAGACGCGATGGATAAAGACTGATACCACGATAGTTGGAACAGGCACACGGATCACCCTTTTTGAATACAGGACATAATACACTGAGACTCCAATCGTCGGGCCTAGATTCCCGCAGCCGTATACCGCATTTAAGTTGATGCATGTGGGCTATCAGTCCTTCGCCGCCTGCCTTAAAAAGTTCAGCGGGTAGGACATCCTCACCAGCGGCTTTATTATTCTTAAGGCGGGAGATCACCGTTCTAATCTCGTCTTGGTTGGGAGGGTTACAATCTACACTATCTTCCACTATCATTACCTCCTGATCTTCAGTGGAAGAATTTCACTAGCCTATGGGGCTAGGTAGGGGCTAGGTAAATTTTTGACAAGTTGGTGGAAAATTTTGGCGTGTAACAAAAACACACCAGCGGACAAACAAGTTGTTTAAAGCGAAACAGAGTGGCGTGTAATTTATCGTTGCACCTAATTTGTTCGTAGTGTTACGATTAAGTAACAGCTGTTGCTTAATGCCCGAATTAAGATAACGTAAATAACAGGACGATTAATGCTGCGCCTGAAATTATACTCCTGCAATAAATAATGAAGACGATGCAGATTCGTTAAGATTTCTAAAATGCAAAACCACTACTTCTGAAAGCGAGTAGCAAATCTCCACTTAACGACATAACGAAAAGATCAAAAAATAATTTCTGGAAACGGGTAGAACCTTCCAGAGAACCTAGCGGCGAAAAATATAACTCATATCAATATCTGAGGTCTTTGCCATTTGGAGTTAGTCTGTAATTAAACACTCAAAAGTAAGCAACGCAAAGTAATAGTAAAAAGGTTGAAATATAGGCTTAATGTAAAGTGTCAACTTTGTACTGTACATGTAAAATAAAAGGAATTAAAATTGTTGTAATTACCGTTATTTAAAAAGTAATATTGTTTTATTAACGGAAATAAACCAGCGCTGGAAAAGGAGTATAAACAAATTCAGAAAATTCGAGATTTCCATTGGCTCTATACCAGATGTTGGACTTATTTCTTCGCAACAGTTTTTAAGGAGCCATGTAGCGGATATCGGTTTAAAACCTTAATTAAAAGATACTTATACTTTATGCTTCTACTGGACATCGGTGGTGCAATGGTAGTGTGCACGACTCTTGTTTATGAGGACGTGGTTTCGATCCCTGCTCTGACCACCTTACATTTCTTTCGACGGCGGTCACCTCGCTTAGTGACCACTATCGAGTATTTAGCCATGGGAAAGCTTTTCAAAATACCGTTCGGAACCGAAATAAAACTCTAGGTCCCAATCGGTGAGTGTAAAAAAAAACCACACTGGTTGTGAGAAGCCCTCCCCAATCCCTTCATGGGATGTAATGGAAACAATTCATTTATTTATTTTAGACTTTATACAGGAAATGACATTTATGAGTAAATCAACAAAAAATTGATTCTAAATTGACAATTTGGATAGATAACTGTTGAGAAGGGTAATTGAATGTTTACCACAACTATTTTGTTTCCAATATTCATGTTACCCACGATCTCTCGTTATGGCAGAATTTTCTTAACTATTTTAAATTGATTTTCAATTTCAGCAAAAACTAAAAATAGTTGTTATTCTCCGTTTTATCTACCCTACTACCCCAACTCTACATACAACTTCTGCAACGAAATGTGGCAGCAATTCCAAACTTTAACAGTCACTGCAGTCGAGTAAAAATTGCTTGGCATTAGAGCGTTGCAAATGATAAAGTTTGACTAAAATATCGTGGTGCAATAAAAATATGGGATGGGTTTTTATACGTATGTACCATGATGATTCTTTTGCGTAAGACTAGTTTGTGTATACATAGATAGACGTATACATATCCAAATACATATGTATTGTGTAGTAAGTATATACAGTGACGGATAATGTAATAGGCACACTACGTTCAAAAGTTTCGTGCCACTGGAATTCCGGAAAGATAGCAAACGTCCCTTATTGTTTGGATTTTACAACGACAAAATCTCTGAGTCCGCACATGCCTAAGAAAAACTCAGGCGGTATTGAAACCTATATATTCAGCATTGGAAACCTGTTTAAATTTTGTGCAATAAGGCAAATAGTGTAGGTGTCATGGTTCCAATAGTTCTAACTGAGATATACACAGAAAATATAATTCGTTATCAATAAATAATCCAAACTATTCGAGCTTGAGATAAGTTTGCTTTTTTATTTTCAATATTTTGCTACAATATCGAAAAGAAAAAAGCTAACTGACCTCAAGCTCGAATAATTTGGATTATTTATGTGTACCAAAAAGGTCGCACTACAATATACTTCCTACTATTTGTGAAATATTCATCATTAAAAATTCTTCACTAAACCTATAAAGCTTTTGTTAATTATATAGATATTGGTGCTAAAAATTGTATACGTGTTTTAACTAACATGTATGTAAGTAATAACATAACAGACAGTTTCTGATGTGTATTGCAGCATGATTGCCCAATGTACATTACGCCTAAAAGTATACCATGGATGCAATTTAAAAAGCTGCCTCATTTCAACTCACCACGAATGTTTGATAATATCGCAAGAACAGTCTGAAACAATTGAGAATAGATGACATTTCACCATTTAGTCTATGCCGAGTTTTCGAGAACAGCACTGGAATTCTGAGCCTTTTGACCATAAAAATCGGTAGTTAAATAGAAAAAATTCGGAAATTTTGTCTTGAAATTTTACGTATTTTGGCAATTTGACGACCGATTATTATCGCTAAAAAGTTATACAATTCCGGTGCAGACGGCATTACTACGACATAGTTTTGGAAACGGCTAAACTGGTATAGATAACTGATTTGCCGCGAAAATAAATAAATCATTGCACATTGGGCATGATTTGAAAAAAACACGATAATAATATCACAACTTTTAAAGTATTGTTTTGATCATTTTGGAATGTACTAGACATTTGTAGAGAAGGAGTCAAGGCTTTTAAAATATTGCACTCAGAGGCACCCGGTCTCAACATAGTTGGTGCTATAGGCCGTCAATTTTTACTACTTTAGCACTGTTGAAATTGTCATAGCCTGATTATAGACCGATTACAAAAATCTGCTAAGCAAGACAAACAAAAAATACGATAGGTGTTTCGGAATATCGTTTACCGTTATTAAGATATCAAAGTTAAAAATGGTCAATTATTTTATTGATTTTTTTCGGTCATTTGAGGGAAAAGAATATTTCTGAAAAACCCTATAAATTGGGAAGACTTCAATAAAGAATACATTGTACATTTAGAAGTTATCTCAAGCTGTTTGGAAATGCCGACTTCTCAAAGTTGGGTTTTTTAACCTACAATATCCTGAAAGCCAGACTCCTCCTGTACAAATGTCTAGTACATTCCAAATTTATCAGAACAATACTTTAACAGTAGTGTTTTTTCTCGTGTTTTTTCCAATCGGCCCCACTGTGCATCGGGTAATGTTGTTATCGAAAAATACTTATTGTAAAGAGTTAAGTTTGTACTGTTCTAGTAAAATAAAGAAAGCTGCAATGCAAAACGAACACTGTTTTTTAACCGGAAATAAAATAGCAATTAGGAAATTCACAACAATGGTGAATATCATGTAAAGTGGCAAGAGCATCGAAACTCAAATCTTGCACAATAAACGTCAAAACAGAAATGTTTCTCATACAACACCACTTGCAAAATGTAGGAAGGTTTCGAGTCAATTTTGCCGAGCAAACATTGAAAACGAAACGTCTTACATTTGTGCAAGTCGTTTTGTATGAGAACATTTTTCTTTTGTTTTGACGTTTGCTGTACAAGTTTTCGAATTTTCGCGTTTACATGAATACCGCTAATATTTTGAAGAACTTGCATAAAAATTTACGAATTTACGAAACGTGTTAAAAAAAGGTTTCATGAAATATTTATTATTCATTGGCTGAATGGAAAATTGTATATTTCGGTATCTTGCGTTTGTGGTCCGGGACTATTTTTCGTGAAATTACGTACTAAACAATTCTCATTATATTCAGAGAGTTTGCTACATATAGCGTGATGAATTATTTAATAATATCATTCAGAACATTCGCTGAATGGGGTCTGTTTCTGGACCTGAAATAGGTATACGGATTGCCAGGGATCGCATTATAATTCGATGGCAAGTTTCATAAAATATAAGAAAATGCTTCATAGATGTTATATACAAATGGCAAAAATGTCGTTTAGTAGAATCTATGAAAAAGGTGCATAGATGGTATAAACAAATTTCATAGATTTCGTTTCATAGAATATATGAAAATGTCCATAGGTGTTATAAAAATATTCCTTAGATTTCGTTTCATAGAATATATGAAAATGTTTCATAGATCCTATGAAATATTTCTATGGCTGGAAATTATTGAAGGAATTCATAGAATCTATGAAGAATTTCATAATATTTGAGATTGCGATTACATTGGTTGGTCAGTGAAGTGTCACTTGATTGATTTGGCGTAAAAGTGTTTGACAATGTATTCGAAGAACCACTCGGAAATAATTGATTAAAGGTCGGTTTAAAATCTGGCTTAAAGCCACCAAACCTCTTAGTAATGTTGTGGAACAATGCCAATTTAAAGCATTCAATTTAGAAATAACATTTTCTGTTTGGAATGGTTCTATACTATTATCCGCCACTGTAATTCTTTTATATACAATTTGAAATACTTTTATATAATTTAAGTAGATATTTTCCCATTATAAGTTGATATTGGCGTTGTTGTTGCTGTTGCTGTTACTAATGCTGTTGTCTGTGAGTTGTTCTTGTTTTTGCAAATAGTAGAAGGCGTTGCTTAAGCGTCATTGGTTGGTTTCAAAATCATTGTAGAATTTTTAACGCTCTTTGCAAGTGGTTTTGTACTACTTTTGCCTACTATACTTTACTCTAGCGCAAGCAATATAAAGGAAAAACACCCATAAGAAAGTGGGAAAAAGCTACCAACTCCTCATAGAAACCATTACCCAGATGCACAATCACCTCCACCACCAACTACAGCACCTACGTGCCTCCATCATGTTCCTGTTTTTTTGAAAGTGTACACAAATATCTTTTGGATTGTTTGGTATCTTGCAGAACTGCATTCTCGTTTTTACTTGAGTAGGTAGGTAGGTCGATTGTAGCTAACAATTCAACAGAAATTTTTGAAATATCTTTTGTGGTTTTTATTGGGTCTCATATGTATCTGTTTTCGTAAGTTTTTATTAGCAATTTAATCTGCAGCAATACAAATAGAAGATAAGTCTAACAATGAAAACACAAAGGAAGTAACTAGAAAGGTAATCATGCTTCACTAACCACAGAACACGAATTCCATTTTTGACCAAACAGATGTAGAGAGAGAGAGAAAGAAGTGGAAATTTCAATAGGAAACTATTGGAATTTGAATTTTATTTGAGACGAATTTCTAATGGTAGAATTAAAGAATAAGAATAATGGAAATAAATTGAATTTAAAATTTAAATTTGTTGCCAGATATATTTTAAATTACTTGCCCAATATTATTGATTTAATTAGCCTTCATTTGGAATAAATTAACAGAAGTCCCATTAAATGGTTTACTGGTTTTCTGTTGGCATTTGCTAATGTCATATATTTGTAACATAACCACCCCCACATTATACTGTTACGATATCGTGCTAACATTTATGTCAAAATAACATTAGAATGCCAATAAAGAATTTGTAGTGTATTTTGCAGCTTAATTTCGTAATGTTAATTACGCATAAAAGTATGCCGTCATTGCAAGTTGAAAAGGTACCTCCTACCAACTCACCTCGAATATTTGATGATATTGCGAGAACGGTCTGAAACAATCGAGAACTGATGGCATCTTAACACTGGCCATTAAGACTTGGTCGAATTTTCAAGAGCAATCGAGAACAGACAGCGTTACTACTTGTATAAATAAACGATTTGCAGCAAAAGTGAAGTCACTTCTGTGGTAATGTATGGACAGTTCATACTACAAGCTTACAAGGTCAGAAACACTTTTCTAACTGAAAAATGGTAGGTCTTCTTTCATTTCAAATGGGAAAAGGCGTAAATCGTTCTTGCGAAATTTTCGTAAGAAATCTCTAAACGGAAAATTTCGTCGCGGAGAGTTACCACATATCTCTGATATACCTTGAAAACATTTGATTTATAATTCCTCTACGCACTCTATTTTATTTTGAACGCATGTGGTGATATTTTTGGTTGTTTAAATACGAAATAACTTTGGCGGAACAACCCTGCAATTGATTTTTTCTACGAAATTTTCGGTTCATGAAATTTTCGTTATTTTTTATATACGTATACGGCAATGAAAATTTCATAGAAACTGAATACCGGGCTTAAACCGCGAATAATACACATAGTCGAGCAGTAGTAAAAGGGTTGTAACAACAAAAGACGTTTAATTTTTTTGGCTTAACTAATATTTGCAGTAGTAGTATGTGAAAGTAACAATAGAAAATCAGTTTGTGGTTTATATTGGAGCTTAATAGTTTAGTAAAGATTAATGTTAATTATATCTAAAAGGTGAAATCTATTGTACCATATATAAGTAGTATCTCACCACGAACGATTGATGAAATAGTTAAGTAACTTTCTAGACGAATCGGAAAATATTGGTGATACAGCGCGGAAAGATCGGTAAACGTATGAATGATGTTTCATGGGAGTTGTGACTGATATAAATGTCAATTAGCGACGCATTTCGTGTCAGTCTGAGTTGAAAAGCGTAAAAGTACATCACGACAAGTAATAGTGTTGAAAACGGAGAAATTGTGAATGTTAAGTTGGTGTAATTTATAAAGAACCCCGCTTTGTTTACAGTTTTGTTAACATTGCAGTAGCCGTCGGTGGTGCAATGGCTAGTGTGCGCGGCTTTTGTACATGAGAACGTGGGTTCGATCCATGCTCAGACCACCTTACATTTCTTTCTACGACGGTCAACTCGCTTAGTGATGGCGACACTATCGAGTACTTAGCCATGAAAATGCTTCTCAAAGTACCGTTCGGAACCGGTGTAAAACTGTAGGTCCCAGTTAGTGAGTATAAAACTAGAAAGCGCACATCTCACTGATTGTGAGAAGCTCTCCCCAATCCCTTCATGGGATGTTATGTGACACCATTGTTTTGTTGTTGTAAATAAAACAACGATAAAAGGGACGAAACATAATAATATTCTGAAAACTTTCATACAAATTTTGGAAACCCATCCACAAAAAAGTGGAGAAAATTGGAAAGCATACCTAAAATAAAGCTACTGCGAGGCCCATAAACATTACCTGTCTTCTGCTTCAATTTGATGATTATAAATAAGGGTGTCCAAATATAACAATATCAAGGTGGTTCAGTTTAAATTTCATTGAAATCTCGTAAAATGTGGAGTTCGATCAATAATCATCTGAGTATACTTATCATATACTTTCAAAATATATAAGTATACTTCATTGATTGCATGGTAAATATTAATTTTCGGTATCTTGTGTTTGGGTGCTAAAACATTTGTATACCAGAGAATTCTCAATACATTTAGAGTTTTCGTTACATATAGCATGATACACTTTTTAATTGTATCATTCAGAATAATTGGTGTCTATGACTAGACCTGAAATAGCTATATTATATGCCAGGATTTATAACTCTGCATTCCAATTCGATAGATTCTATGAGAGAGTTTCATAGATGTAATGACAAAATTTCATAGATTCTACAAAATGAAACCTACGAAACTTTTTCAAACTATTTCAGGTCCCTGGAATCCAAATGCATTATTGCTTTTGTGGCATATAATAATAATAATTCATATAAGTTATTTTTCAAAGTGTTTACATAGGTTGTAGTTTTTCTGCGGTTTGACAGTCTATAACGTGCACCTGGTTGTTTTTTTCGAAATACCTTCGTTAGTAAAGATGGATGTTCGAAAAATATAGTATTCAAGAAACATATGTATGTGGCCTCTTTTATTATCCCACTTTAAAGAAATTCATTGAAAAGATGTCATTGCATTTAAAAAAAAATCTCAGAAAATATCTTAATTTTGGATACTAATAGAGACATATCCAGCGTAAGAAAATGCATCCCTTCTCATTTTACGACATGCCACATTATAATTGTTACCTCTTAAAGAACCTACTTCCTCCATTTGTAGACCAAAATAAATACATGAATGCAATTATACGGAAAAAAAATCCTAAATAAAAGTAGTACTACGATATAAAATTTCCGATTGTTATGACTTGTTTAGTCGTACTGCATCCATCGCATAATGCTCATTCATTTGTGTTGGAATAACTTGCAACATTTGCCGCATTCCTGTTGCAGTTCGAAATTCGTATGTTCGATGTTCTGTCATAGCATGTAATGCAACATCGAACTTTGGCGATGCTTCCACATGTCTGGCAGTACCATTTGCTACACTCCTCCAATTACATATTTAGTTACTGCATCAGCTCCAGAAACAGAAACAACACGAGACATCGGAAAGAATTTTGTTTGGTTTTTTTTTTGTAATTTTTACTGGAAAATTTAAATCGGTTTCATTCGTATGCGCGCCACATTTATGGGAGTTAACGACCACTTTTATGTATAATTTTCCCGTTATGGTTTTGTTTTTCTCCCAGCATTCCCATCCTATAAATTGAAGGATGAACTTGTGTGTTTGTGTGTGTGTTGTGAGTGGGGATGTACTGTGTAATGTTGATTTCTCTTCATCTTGCCACACCGGAAATAGGAAATGAAAACATTTAAAGTGTATAGTAAAAAATGTATGTATATTGTATATTGTTTGCATTTGTTTGTGTGCATGCAGGAGCAGTGTAGTGTTGTGAATGTGTGTACATGTTGTAAATTTTAGGGTGGAGCTATGAAACTTTTGATATCCTATAGTTTCCACTATAAAATCCATTATGTATTCTATACTTTAATGGGTTGTTGTTTTTTCTTCTTCTCGTTCTTTACTGAACTGAAAGTCATAAAATTAACATTTACTTAAAATTGTGTTTTTTTTTTTTGTTTTTGAAAAAGTAATTGAAATTTGTTAGAAATATTCAGGTAAAAAATACGAAATTCTGTAAAAATTTAAATTTATCTTAACAATGGTATCGATAGCTACATTGAAAAATATCAAACAGTTGGGCGTTGTATTCACCACTTATGTATGTTAAAAACTAGTGAATGAGCAACATTGTAATACAACTGCACTCATGTCCAATTGTTAAGTTACAGACATTCTAGGCCTGCCATATAATAGTCTACACCATCATAGAGTTTTTAGTGTCGCGCCTACCAATCAGGCCTTTTGAAATTCAAACAAATTGTGTTGAAATCTATGGATCCTAAAACCCTGTATAAAGAAACTTAGCAGTATAATTTGTATGCAGGCTTCATCAAAAAGTGGATCAATGAAACAACTTTGGAATAATCTGTCCCATTCTAAATTACTCAAACAAAACATCTGTGGTTAATGGCATTCAGTCCGTTAATGTTTTCAGTCAATTCGTTGAAGACAACAATATTCGAATACTAGGACAGCATGGCAGACGGAAATAACTTAAACGATTTAGTCACGATGCGAGTATATCATAGTGTTACTTACCCCTTTCCTAGAAATGCAAACATCAACTCAAACATTTAATTTCCTATCCATAGTGTCGTATAAGAATGATATCAAATAATAATATCGTGAGTAGGGTCTTGGAATCGATTGAAAAGTATCGATACTATACTCGTTACTATACTTACATAAAAAGTATCGATAACTTCTAAGTATCTAAATAAAAGTATCGATGCTCAAAGTATCGGTACTTAAATTAAGAAATAGCTTGCACAAATAGTTATATATAGTTTTTAATTCATTTTATTTTAATTAATTTTTTTAATATCAGTAAAGCACTCGATACTGAGTTGTAATACTCGATTCTGAAAAATATCGACTTGTAAGATATCGAGTAAAAAAATATTGATATCGATTGAATAGTACCCAATATTTATCGATATTTTCGAGTACCTAATCGTGAACTGAAATGCAAATAACTTAGAAACACTTAAATTTTTTTATGCAGGCGAAGAAGTGACAACGAAGGTCCATCATGGGCTTGGCAAAATCGAGCTTTTTCAGTAAGTGACTGGAATGTGACGAGATACATAGGTTAGCACCTACTTTCATTCAAATCGATACTATTCTTACGATAAATGCTTTACACGTTTGTTTAATTAACAAGTATGCCAAAATATTTTTAGAATGTTAAAAAGCAGGGTGGTTCGTATTGCAACTTTATAATCTAGTAAATGGTATTTCCCCCTAAAATTATGTCATTGTTATCAGCTAGTCACAACGAATGTTTGATCTCACTACCAACTAGGAATTCAATGTCGAAGCTTTAAAAATGTCCAGAAGATATAAGTTACCACGAGAAGGTTCATGAATCCGCTGATATAGCTGATTGCGAGTAGTAGCAGTATACGTCGCTGTTGTCGTATGCGGCAACAACATGCATTTTGCTTTTATTTCCATTGCTGAAGTTCTGTACACGTAAGTATACCAGCAATACAGGAATACAAAAAAGTACAACAACAAAGTACATATGACTTTGACAACTCGAACGATTAATTCCATGAAAAAAATTAAATCAGGTGTTCAAACGAGTTTACCTTACATATTCTACCCATGATTGCGAGTTGAATAAAGGCCGCTGTTCAGTTTTTATGAAATTTTAGTGGCCATAAGTATAACGTGTCTAAAAACTAACGAAAATTTCATGAACCGATAATTTCGAACACATTTCATTTGCTTGCTACTCAGCTCTTTTCGAAAATTTCATAGACAAAATCAATTACAGAGTTGTTACCCGAAAGTTATTTCGTACGAAAACAATTGTTTGATAATTATTTGGAACCGAAATTTTATCATTTTGATAATTTTAACAACGAAAATAAACACCACATGCGATAAAAAGTAAAATGGAGTGCGTAAAGGAATTGTAAACGAAATGGGTATTTTGAGACACCAGTTTCCGGGCCGATTGATCTCCCGTTTTGGAGATTGGAACGTTTACCATAACAAACCAAAAACCTTGCAAGATTTTTAAAGCTAACATTGAAGAATAAATCGCCAACTTGGAGCCAGCTGTTTTGCGAGCAACGATGTAAAATGCCGTGAAAGGAGCACAAATGTGCATTAACATGGGAGGTGGTCATTTGACCGATATAACTTTTTCAACTTAATGTAATAAATTTTACATCTTAAACAAAACTTTTCGTGAAAACAGCACTCATTTCTTTCATTTCTAACAGAACGGTACGCAATTCACATTATAGCATCACATTTGCGACACCTTGTATTATTACCACTTTTTTTAAATCGACCCCACTATGCATCGCTTGGTTAAAGTACGGATTACGGCTCACATTCACCTCACTTACCACTTTAGACAAATTAAATACTTTCCATAAGATTTTCCTCAATATTTGTGTAAAACTCAACATAATAAATATTTTCACAAATGTCATTCGTCATATTCTTAATTTGTCTAAAAATGTCGAGAATGTAAAAATGATTTACATGAACAGTCCTTTAGTTATTTTCGCATTTCGACTATTTTGACAAAAAAAAAATAATAGGAAGAGGAAATACTCGTGAAATATTCGCAATGTAAATCAGAGATACGTGGTAACTCTTTGCAAGAAAAATTTCCGTTTAGAGATAAATGATAAAATTTCTTACGAAAATTTCGCAAGAACTGCATACGGGTCTATATCAAACAATTGTGTCCGTACGAAATAATTTTGGCATAACAGCCCTGTAATAGATTTTGTATTAAAAATTTTCGTAAATAAGTGAGTACCTCGCAAATGACAATGGAGCGATATTTTCGCTTCACGAAATGTTCGTACTATTTTCAGCCTCGTTTTCAGTTCGTGCGAAATTTTCTTAAGAATTTTTGTAATATGTTTTTTAACGGAATTTTTTGCTGCAGAGAGTTACCACCTTTATCCGACTTCACTTACAAATATTTCATGCGTATTTCCTCTTCGCACTCCATTTTATTTTCAACGCTTGTCTTTATCACTTTTGGTTGTTAAAATAATCAAAATGGATAAAGTCCGGCCCCAAACAATTAACAAACAATAGTTTTCGTACGAAATATCTTTGGCATAACAACCCTGTAATTGATTTTGCGTACGAAGCATTCGCAAAGAGCTGAGGAACATGTAACTGAAAAGTGAGCGAAATTTTCGGTTATTTGAATGAAAATTTCGTATTTCGTATTTGAATGAAAATTTCGTAAAAACTGAATACGGGGCGTTATACACCTACTTCTTATGGAAATGAAAATTTCACAATAAAATGATTTCATCCCTTTTTCGCATTTGCAGTTTGCCCTTGCTTTTTTATGATTCTTAGTCGTGGAATTTTATATTAAGTGCAATCCTACAAAAATGTCTAAATAAACATTAAATTGTAAATAAAACGGCGGTATAGCTAATAAATTTGCCAATGTTGATTAAATTATTATGTTTTTGAATGCAACATTTTTTAATCAAACTTAAATTAAAGAGCGAAAAAATAAACAATAATATACAGCGTCTAAGTAAAACATTCATACTTAAACATTTATTGACACATTAAATATTTGTTTTCGACTTGATGGTTCAAATCACATGTGCACCTACTAAATTTGAATATGAATAAAGTAACTACATATGCGCATCTTGCATAGATTTTCATCATTAATTTGAAAATGCGACAACGGCGATAATAAAGTTTCTTTTATGCATATTAAACACATAATAAATGAAATTGTTGTTATTTTATTGCAAAAGAAATAAAAGTGTAAAATAAATAATCGTAAAAACTATATTTATATACTTGAGTTATATATGCATGCACTTTTTTATGACTTTATGCTAAAAGGACAAAGAATTTACACTTAGGAAAATATTCATATGAATCATCACTATTTTAATAGTGTAGGAGATTTGGGGTAAAAGTCAATAAAGGATAGTTGGAACACACAAAAAGGATACCTGCCACCCCCTGATCTAAAGGGACAACAAATGTTTAATCATGGAGTGAAAGTAGCAGTCCATACTTGATGGTTGGCTATCTGATAAAACTTTTCAAACGAGTGCTGCTTGGAATTTTGTCTACAAATCCTATTCTCCTATTAGATCTCACACACAGGGAAAAGATTAGTTGGAAATCAAGTCAGGCATTGATAATTCCATGATTAAGTCTATATTTTGATAAAAATTCAAATTTATCATACATCAGAATTATTTGTCGATGTTATTGATAAATTAAAAATAGGTCCTTAGTAATTAGAAGTTCTTATTACAGAAATGAATTTGTATTAACGAATTTCTAAAACCTCATTCATCTGAAATGGTAACTGCAACTCATAAAAACTACAATATTAGATTTCATTTTCAAATATTAGTCAATGTAATCATAATTTAGTTACTGTTACAAAGTTATGCATTCGATTTTTCATGAGAGGCTTTGCTGTCAAAAAGATACTAAGTATATTTGAATGTTACACGAGGACTTTTCAGAAAAACTATTTTTTTAAACAGAAAGTGATAACAAATTTGTTAAAAAAAAAAACCAATGAGTGTTTGAACAAACAACACACAGTGTTAGCATCACATACGTTGTTGTTGTACAACAATAGTCTCTGCCTGAAAATAAGTATGATGTTATTGATGTAGCGGCAGCTAACAAACAAGCAGGTCGTCGTCGCCAAAGAGTATTGAATAGTATAGAGAACTCATGGAACGAATTGTATGACTCAAAAGCACTGGCGACATCTGGCGAATGATTCAAAACGTATTACTCTCTTTTTGTCATAACTTGGTCCATTCATAATTTTGATGTGAAACATTGATGTCTTTTAAATATTTATGCTTTTTTATTGTTTTGTGTAATAACATTATCGAAATGGTGCATTTATATTGAAATATTCTAACTATAAAGAGAATAAGACTCGTTTATGCTCTTTTACTCAGACTATTTACATGAGAGCGGAAATAAAGTGCAATAAGTTCTCTATACTATTCAATACTTTTTGTCGTCGCTCTGTTTATGACAAAACAAAAACAAATATTTCAGTGAGCTAAATATTGCTTTATTTATTTTAATAATATCTTAATATAATAATATCTTAATATCTAATGTTAAAGCAGGTGTAAGAAAAAAGAAAGTGAAATAGCAAAAGAGCCTTCAGCACAAAAACTATTAGTTGTTTATTTTCCCATGTAACATTTACTAATGTGTTCATACAAATCGAACAGGTACCGTGTAACAAAAAGGTGTTAATACATCGCCCGTGAGTTCGAACACTTATTGATTTTTTTTTAAAGTGAGCCTTTTAAACACAATCGTTGAATCTGACGCCACTATTGACGCCTTCAGAAACGTATTAAAAAAACTATGGACACTTGTCTGGAGGAAGTATTAGGTCTGTCTGCGTACTTTTCCAGTAAAAAATATTCAGTAACTATTTTCGACAGAGTAAGATAGATTTTAATCTCCCAGTAGAAATATCACAAAAAGTATACACACGGCATCCAGTAAAATTTTGCAAGTAATTAGAACTTTTTATGTAAACAGCTGATTTGAAATATAAACGTTTAAAAAACCAACAATCGTAGTTTGAACAAAACATTACAAATAGTTAATGGTTAATTACAGAGCATTAACAAATCATTTGTCTCTTAAAAAATAAAATTCCAATGAAAAATTTGTTATTGTATATTATTTTTATTTCCTAATTTTATTTGTACACAAAACATACGAGAGCGGATCAATAAGTCCGTGACTTTTCGAACTTCCCTCGTAGTTATATAAAATGCAACACTGCTCACATCAAGCAAAAACGATGTACAAATAGACAGTCAAAATTTACCTTCACTTAAATACCAACAAACAAAATGAGTGAAACCCTACCCATTCTCTGCTCTCTCTCTCTTACTCTCTTCATTGAATATTTCAATACACGAGCAGCTTTTTGATAGTGTTATTGTATATAGTAACTATACAAATTCCAACCATGTTGAAGAAAAATTACATAAACTATGCAAAAAGTATGAAATAATCAAGATATGACGCGAGAGAGCAATGCGCATAGAATAACACATACTATAGAAGAACTTATTCTCTCATCTGACGTTTCATTTCACACTCTCTCGGTAGGTCTGTGGAAATGTTTACATACACCAGGTGGAGGAACAAAATATGTTCACTTAACTATTTCCTGCCGTTTTGGTGTAGAACTGAAAAATTTAAATGTATTTTGCACTTTTTTGTTGACTTTTAACGTTGGTATTCATTTGTATTGTATTTAACACAACTAGTTTGCCACAAAAACACGAAATTCGGGTGTAGTTCCTTTGTGGATCGCTGTATACTATTGCCACCATCTGGTATTATTGAACCCATATTTTCCACCCTCCACTGTGTAATTTCCATCGTACCTATGACGTTTAATTTATTGAGCGAATAAAACCTTCTACGTATGTGTTATTCTATGGCAATGCGTTTGAGTGAATTACTGTCACTTTTTAGTTCTCTCTTACCAGGGTTGTCAAATTGCGCTCATCTTCTGGTTGTCTAATTCTTCATCGTCTTTGTATCGTCATCGTCATTTACTTTGCGTGGAAAAAAGTGAATTTCGAGTGCTCATTAAACATTATTTTTTGCGAAAAAAAAAACCTTCAATGAAACCAAGGAAAAGCTTGGGACTCTGCACCATCGATTTCAATGGTAAAAAGAATGGTTTACTGACTGTCATTGTGTTCGCATAAGTAAAAATGACGCTGAACTTTCTGGAAGGCCAATTGATGTCAATACATCCGAAAATATCGAAAAAATTCACGATATAGCGTTGGCCGATCGAAGAGTAAAAGTGCGTGAGATTGTTGATGCCATAGGCATTTCATATGGCAGTGTGGTTTCGATTTCAAATGATCAGTTGGGTTTAAGAAAGCTGTCTGCAAGATGGGTGCCGCGTTTGCTCTCAATTGGCCATAAACGTAATCGTGTGACAACTTTAAAGGACTATTTGGAGTTATTTAACCGCAATTCGAAGGAGTTTTTGCGGCGTTTTGAAACTGTGGGTGAAACACTCCGGCGACCAAGCAGCAGTCTAAACAATGGGTTTTTCCGGGTGTTTGTTTGTCGGCCAATAAGGTGATGGCAACAGTTTTTTGGGATGCACGCGGGATAATTCACATCGATTATCTTCAAAAGGTAAAAACAATAAACGGCGAGTATTATGCCAACTTATTGGACCGATTTAAGGAGGATTTAAAAAAACGACCCCATTTGGCCAAGAAAAAATTTCTTTTTTATCAAGATAATGCACGGGTGCACACGTGTGTAGTCGCAATGGCAAAATTCCATGAATTGGGCTATGAATTGGTACCTTATCCGCTATATTCTCCGGAATTAGCCCCCAGTGACTATTTCCTATTTCCAAACCTAAAGAAATGGCTCGGTTTAAAGAGATTTAGCTCCAACGATGAAATTATTGATCAAACAAATGCCAATTTTATGGACCTCGAAAAATCCTATTTTTTGCAAGGGATACAAAAATTGGAGAAACGTTGGACTAAGTGTATTGAGCTAAAAGGAGATTATGTTGAAAAAGAAATATTTTTTTTGCAAACAAAAAACTGTGTTTCATTCAAAAAGTCACGGACTTATTGATCCGCCTCGTATGTTGCAGAACATATGTTCGAACTTGCAAATTCATACTGCCAAAAATTTCTCCAGTAAAAACTTGTAAGTTCTCTATCATCGAACTGTCAAAATAATCCCTTTCTTGCTCTCTCGTTACTGGCTTTTTAGTGTAAACAAACAACATCTAGTATCAATTTGTACAAATTGTTACAAATTATCAGTACGCAGACAGACCCATTTTGGGATGACACAAATTAACTTAAACATACATTAAACATAACCTCACCCATAGGAATGGGGGTATGTATCATTTAATACGGGTGAAAATGTAACACGATATTCGTTTTAGGACTTTTTAAGACGATTGCCGACAGTCTCTCTGGCTGGCTTGTCAACACGATAACTGCCATAAATCTTTACAGATCACAATGAAATTTTGTCAGTGACTATTGCTTATCCAATTTTAGTTTGGGATTGGAAATGGGCGTTGTGACCATGCCCCTTCTGGTACCTCCCATACAAAATCATATTTCTTCTAAAACTTTTTTCTGGTGGATGTGTTTAGGTTCAACTCCCACATTAAATATACTATAAATGTCTACTTAGCTGCAGAAAATAAGCGAGAATACCACGCCCATTCTGGTACCTCCCATACAAAAACTGAGTGGTCGTCCGGGTTGTCAGTCTGATAAATCTCGTGACAAACGGTTCACGTCATCAAACGCCAATAACCGATAGAGAAAATTATGATTTTGCCACGCCCATTTCGGTACCTCCCATACAAAAGTTATTTGGCCGTCTGGTTGTTCGGCACGAAACAAACCAATCAATTAAAAACAGAACCAATCTTTGTTCTAAACAATATTTATTCAAATACCACTCTCCTATGGGAAATGAGGTGTTTAGCCACACACATTCTGGTACCTCCCATACAAAAGTTGAGCGGGTGACCGGTAGGTCGACACGATAACTCTCGTAAATCACAACCGATCTTAATGACATTCTGTATTATTTAATATTTTGCTGAAAGCTACTAAATAATTAATAATTGACTACTGTGCCATGTCCAGTTTCGTACCTCCCATACAAAAATTAAGCGTATTTCCGGTTGGCCGACTCGATATCTCCAGTAGGCCACAACCGATCTTAATAAAATTTGGTACTGGTCAATATTTTGACAAAAGATACTGTGCAATCAAAAATTAACAACTTCGTCATGCCCATTTTAGTACCTCCCATATAAATATTGGGCGGACAATTGGTTGGTAGTCACAAAAATTTCCCAAAACCGTTTAGGATCTTAACTAAGTTGGGTATTAAATATTACTTAACACAATATCAATCCCCTATTGAATATGGTCACATTTGACTGTTGAACGAATGTAAGGGTGAATATAGGCGTTTTTAAACAGAACTTGTAAGCAATGGATGACTTGGGGTGAGGGTATATTTCAGTCGGTTCACCTGACTGAAATTTATGTACTTGTTAGTAGTAGTTTTAAGTTTTTATCTTTAAGTTTAACATTGATGTGTTCGTTTTTTTATATTTTCTATGTTATATTTTTTTTAATTACTAATAAGTAACGGGTTTTTCAATAAGAGCGCTACAAAAGTTTTTTTAAATAAAACAAAACCGGTTTTAGATACCAATGAAATTCTTTATTCCTGTGAAAGTACGTTCGATGCCATTATGTATGGAACTCGATTTCTTTTGCATGGCCACCACGGGCACGCTTGCAGAAGTCCAGACGCTGAACCCAATTTTCGACGGTTTTCAAGCATAAATCGGCCGATACTGCTGCAATTTCACGTTCGATATTCGTACGAAGTTCATCAATCGTCGCTGGCTTGTTGGCATAGACCATAGACTTGACGTAGCCCCACAGGAAATAATCTAAAGGCGGTCAATCGACTGGGCCATTTTGTGAGATAACACGTTCACCAAACTTGGTTTCCAATAAATTGATTGTGGCATTCGCTGTGTGGCTTGTGGCGCCGTCCTGTTGGAACCACATGTCCTCCAAGTCCATATAATCCAATTGGGGCCAAAAATATTCGGTTATCATTAAACGGTAGCGATTCGCATTCAGTGTAATGTGCCGGTCTTGATCATCACGGAAGAAGTACGGCCCAATGACGCCGCCGGCTAATAAACCGCACCAAACCGTAATTTTTTCGGGATGCAATGATGACTCATGGATTACGTGTGGATTGCTGTCTGACCACTAACGCATATTTTGCTAATTGACGAAGCCATTCAGCCAGAAATGAGCCTCATCGCTGAAGTTGATTTTCCGATGAAAATCCGAATCATTTTCAAGTTGTTGCTCAGCCCAATTCACGAACATACGACGCTTATGGTGGTCAAGCGGCTTCAGTTCTTGCGTCAATTTGATCTTGTAAGGATGTAGGCCAAGATCTTTTCGCAAAATTCGCCACAACGACGTCACAGAGATGCCCAACGCTTGAGAACGACGTGTGAGAGACACATTTGGGCTTTTTTGAACTGAAGCCTCAGCGGCAGCAATATTCTCGACACTACGGGCACTTCTTTGTCTCACTGGCACGGGAACATTTTGTACTGTGCCTGTGGATTCAAATTTTTCCACTAGTCGCTCAATTGTTGATCTGGTAGGACGATTATGACGACCATAAATTGGACGTAGCACTCTTAAAGTTGAGGCCACTGACTCCAAATTTCGGTAGTAAATTTTAATAATTTCGACTCGTTGTTGGCTCGTATATCTTTCCATGATGAAATGGCAAACCTTACTGAAGAGAAATGTCAAAAGAGCGGGAAAAAATATTGCGTCGTTTGCTGTCCCTATCGATTTACTTTTGTATCGTCTCTGTTGAAAAACCCTTTACATCAAAAGGTATACTATTATAAAAGTAAAGGCAATCTGCTGGAAGCAAAGGTTTTAGGTCATGCAGATGCTGCCACTTCTTCCTGGAAATCCTTAGCATTTGGGAGTGCAATAGGTTAGGCTGCCGAATTTCAAAATTTCTAACACAAAATTCGGAGCAACGCCGAGTTGAACTTTTTCCACAAAAACATTTCCCCTTGACAATCCTTCTTATTTCTTTCCATTATTTATATTTTCATTATAACTATTTTCTGTATTAGAACCCATTTTAATTATTTTTACCACAGTTCTTTTGATGTGTTAACATCTATAGGCACGGGTAGGGCAATCTATCAATCTATGGTTGTTGTACAACAATAGTCTCTGCCTGAAAATAAGTATGATGGTTTTGATCTAGCGACAGCGAACAAACAAGCAGGTCGTCGTCACCAAAGAGTATTGAATAGTATAGAGAACTCATGGAACGAATTGTATGACTCAAAAGCACTGGCGAATGATTCAAATAGTATTACTCTCTTTTTATCATAACTTGGACCATTCATAATTTTTATGTGAAATATTGATGCCTTTTGAAACATTTATTGTTTGTGTATTGTTTTTTATAATATGTTTTATATAATAACATTGTCGAAATCGTGCATTTATATTTAAATATTCTATAAAGAGAATAAGACCTGTTTATTCGCTTTTACTCAGACTCTCTACATGAGAGCGGAAAAATAATGGAATAAGTTCTCTATACTATTCAATACTTTTTGTCGTCGCTCTGTTTATGACAAAACAAAAACAATTACATATTTCAGTGAGCTAAATATTGCTTTATTTACTTTAACAATATTACAGAAGTAAGAAAAAAGTGCAATAGCGAAAGAGCCTTCAGCACAAAAACTATTCTTTTTTATTTTCCAATTTAACATTTATTAATGTGTTCATAGACATCGAACAGGCAGCGTGTAACAAAAAGGTATTAACACATCGCCCATGAATTCGAACATTCATTGTTTTTTTTATTTATTTTCTTCAACTGCGATTTTAATTTTACATCACAAAATTCACATCAAAATGATTTTGTTCATACATAATAAGAAAAAAATCAGTGCATGCTTTATTAATAACAAAAACTAAAATATTATTGTGTTTTAATTTCTGATACAAGTGTGATGATACGTTATTTTGCTTTATGAAAATCATTCGAAAAAAAGTAAATAATAATTAATAATTAATCAAAAACTCGATTTTGATTTTCTTTGATGATACTTTATTTTTCATTTTAGGTGACGATATATTATCGACACAGGATATGGCTTAAGTCATTCATTTCATTCCGATATTTGAATGGGAGGTAGCGGTACCAAAACAGGAACAGACAATTTAACCATCGGCAACAAGTTGGGCCGAACTCTGCACAAACGTTGTAAAGTACAGCCATCAACCGCATGGGTTTTACAATGTTTAAGATTATTTGTAATAACCTGCAAGTAAATTTGTAAATGAACAAATTTAAATGTTTTCACAACCTTTAGTCAAATTTCGGTTTATTTCATTTTCGAAACAATACTTGATACTTTTGACGCAAACTTAAGAAACTTTCATAAAAACTGTGCAAAAGCTGTTAAAACACTTAAGTTTTAATTAAAAGCAAAAATACTCGCACCCAAAAAGAGAAACAGAATGACGTTCTGCAAATGCAACATGAATCCTTCAACGAAAGCAACACAACAAACACAACATCGGACAAGGACAATAGGAAGGAAATCTTAAACTGCGAGTATTAACGGAAGCAGAAATGCTAGGATTCTCACTCAGAATGAAAACGTTCGAATGAAATTGCAATGCAATTTAAAATGAAACAACACCGACACCACCCGCCCAACCCCAACAACAACGATAGATGTATTATATTCCTCTTTTGTTGTAGTATTTGTTAAATGACATTGATGTTTTCCCACGGACTCACACACGCACACACAGTCACAAATAAATTTTCTCACACTCCCTCACAACACACAAGTAATAAAGAACAATTCACGTTGCATTCATTTCATCAGTCCTTCATGAATGCCCCCATTTCCGCTTCCTTTTTACACTTGTTATGCACAGTGGTATCGAAATAATGTTATTTGCATACAAAAAAAAGAAAGGTGGAGTCTTTTGAACCTAAAGGAACTAAACTAATTTGAATTTAGAAGAGGCCCGAAAATTGGGGAAATGTCACAATTTGGGCAGAATTTGTATATCAATTAAAAGAAATTCCAAATGAAACTGCAATTTTTCCATTTCAGATTCTGGAACTTCCAAATGAAAAATAGGATTTCCGTTTTAGTTTAGGAAAATTGTATATGAAATTATCAAGTTCCGCATTAAATTGAAAAATTTTTTAATTGAAATTAAGATGTTTCATCTCGTATTCACAAAATTCGAAATGAATTAAGAATTTCCATTTGCTGAGAAAATTTAAATTGATTTGTGTTTTAGAAGATTTAAAATAAAATTAAGAAGTTTCCTATATTATATGGGGAAAAATGCTAAATAAAATTAAGACTTTGTATTTTAAGTTGTTAAAAATTTTAACTTTTCAATCAAAATTGAGAATATTGCTAATGAAATAGTTTTTTTTTACGAGGGCGGATCAATAAGTCCGTGACTTTTTGAAATTCCCTCGTAGTTATATAAAATGCAACACTGCTCCCATCAAGTACCACCTGTTAATAGACTACTGTCAAATTTTGAGCAAGTTCCGTCATTTACATCGTCTTTGCATTTAACAGCTCGTGCATTTTTTTAAAAATGGAAAAAAGTGAATTTCGAGTGCTCATTAAACATAATTTTTTGCGAAAAAAAACCATCAATAAAACCAAGAAAAATATTGACAAATAATATGGGGACCCTGCACCATCTATTTCAATGGTAAAAAAGTAGTTTACTGACTTTCGTTGTGGTCGCACAAGTACAAATGACGCTGAACGTTCTGGACGGCCAATTGATGTCAATAAATCCGAAAATGTCGAAAAAATCCACGATATGGTGTTGGCCGATCGAAGAGTAAAAGTGCGTGAGATTGGTGATGCCATAGGCATTTCATATGGCAGTGTGGTTTCGATTTTAAATGATCAGTTGGGTTTAAGAAAGCTGTCTGTAAGTTGGGTGCCGCGTTTGCTCTCAATTGACCATAAACGTATTCGTGTGACAACTTCAACGGATTGTTTGCAGTTATTTAATTGGGCTACGAATTGATACCTCATCCGCCATATTCTCCGGATTTAACCCCCTCCTATTTCCAAACCGAAACAAATGGCTCGATGGAAAGAGATTTAGCTCCAGCGATGAAATTATTGATCAAACAAAAAATGCCTATTTTATGGGCCTCGAAATATCCTATTTTTTGGAAGGGATCCAACAATTGGAGAAACGTTGAGCTAAAAGGAGATATATATGGAAAATAATTATTTTTTTTGCAAAGAAAATGTGTTTCATTCAAAAAGTCACGGACTAATTGATCCGCCCTCGTAGTTCCAATTTAAGAAACAACTAAAGGATTCAGTATCAATCACAATGAAATTGAGAATTCTCTTTAAAATTCATAAAACTCTAAATGAGTTCAAAAATTTTACTTATAATTGAGAAAAATTCAAATTATATTTAAATAGAAAAATAGAAGATAGAAAAATTTCAAAGAATTTACGACTTTTCATATTAAATTAGGAAATATTGCAATTGTAGTCGAAATTTGTATTTTAATGTGAACATGAAAAAACAAATTCCGAAAATCCCAACTGAATTAATTTTGACCTTAAATTGAGAAAATTTAAAATTAAATTGAAATTTTTCATTTTACATCAAGATAATTGGAAATGAAGTTGAGATTGGAAATTGAGAAAATTGCAAGTCAATTTAGATTTAATTTTAAAATGAGAGAAATTGACGTTATGTTTTGAAAATTGGTAAAATTCCAAATAAAATTTAAATTTTTCATTTGAAATTAAGAAAATTGGAAATAGAATTGAGATTTGCCATTATAAAATGAAAAAATTCAAACTGAAATAGAGAATTTGCTTTTTAATTTCGGGAATATTTAAACAGAAATTGAGAAATTCGAAATATGCAAATAAAATAAATATGTATCTTTTAAAATTGGAAAAATTTCAAATAATATTAAGATTTTCAATATTAAAAGGCGAAAGTACCAAATGTAATTGAGAATTTTGATTTTAAATTAGCGAAATTCTACGGAAAATTAAAAATATAATTGAATTAAATTGAGTAATAGTTTTTGAAATTGAGTACTAATGTTTTAAAGATGAGTATTATTATTTAAAATTATGTAAAATTTAAATGAATTTTTTTTTTAAATCTCCATTTCGAATGAAAAAAAATCCAAATGTGATCGAGAATTTAAAAATAAAGAAAGTAATACTAAATCACTTACTTCATACCTATCGAAATACTATTGGGGATTCGATCGTCGCAAATACTGCCCATGAATGGGTGGAATGACTTCTGCTGAGATGGTAAGAATTGTTCACCAGCTTGTGTGAGCTGGTGTGCAATATTTCGGTGTAATACATAATAATACTAGCTGAAAAGCCCGATACTTCGTTATCTGTAGTTTTATGAACTTTTTTGAAGAGTTTTCTGAACTTTCCCCCCGTTTACTCGCTAATTTACCAAGTTTCTGGGCTAAACTGCAAATGTTGCAGTTTATCGTATCGGGACCACGAAGTAATGGAATATCCGAATTAACAAATATTGAAAATTTCAGCTTTTTAGCCAAAGGTGTTTGGGCAGGCCGCCATGGGAGAGACTTTTCCGCTTTTTGCCCCTCCCTGTAGTAATTTTCAAAAATCCCGTCTTAGCGGACGTCAGCGCTAGAGGATGGACCTCCATGCCAAATTGCAAGTTCCTAGCTCCAGCGGTTAGTGCTGGGCGATGTTGAGTCAGTCAGTCAGTAACGTTATTCTTTTATATAATATATAGATAACAACATGGTGTATATACCCACACTACCCATGTCCTATAAAACTCACCATATTTTTAGAACAGAAGCCAAAGACGATCAATAATTAGACATATATATAATTATACAATTATACAAATCCCATCCATGTTGAAGTAAAATTACATAAACTATGCAAAAAGTATGAAATAATCAAGATATGACGCGTGAGAGAAATGCCTTTGAGTGAATTTCTAGCACTTTTTGGTTCTCTTTTACTAGGGTTGCCAAATTGCGCACATCTTCTGGTCGTCTAATTCTAGAATCTAGATCTTTTACTTCAACATGGTTGGCATTTCTATAGTTATATACAATAACACTATCAAACAGCTGCTAGTTTATTGAAATATTCAATGAAGAGAGTGACAGAGAGAGAGCAGAGAATGGCTAGGGGTTCACTCGTTTTATTTGTTGGCATTTGAGCGAAGATAAATTTTGACTGTCAACTTGTACATCATTTTTGCAGACGCTTTAGTCGCTGGGAAGCAAAAGTGATGACTCAAAAGTTTTAATTACAGCTGGAGTCTGTTGCAGCAAAAAGGATGTATTTACAAGTAGAGAAGAAAAAACCGGCGCAATTTGAATTAGACGACCAGAAGATGTACGCAACTTGGCAACCCTGGTATAAGAGAACCAAAAAGTACTAGGAGTTCACTCAAACGCATTTCCCTCTCGCGTCATATCTTGCTTATTTCATACTTTTGCATAGTTTATGTAATTTTACTTCAACATGGTTGGAATTTGTGTAGTTATATGCAATAACACTATCAAAAAGCTGCTCGTGTATTGAAATATTCAATGAAGAGAGTAAGAGAAAGAGTAGAGAAGTACTAGGGTTTCACTCGTTTTGTTTGTTGGCATTTGAGTGAAGAGAAATTTTGACTGTCTACTTGTACATCGTTTTTGCATAGTTGCTTTATGGTTGCAGAACCCATAGAATAACACATACTATAGAAGAACTTATTCTCTCATCTGACGTTTCATTTCACACTCTCTCGGTAGGTCTGTGGAAATGTTTACATACACCAGGTGGAGGAACAAAATATGTTCACTTAACTATTTCCTGCCGTTTTGGTGTAGAACTGAAAAATTTAAATGTATTTTGCACTTTTTTGTTGACTTTTAACGTTGGTATTCATTTGTATTGTATTTAACACAACTAGTTTGCCACAAAAACACGAAATTCGGGTGTAGTTCCTTTGTGGATCGCTGTATACTATTGCCACCATCTGGTATTATTGAACCCATATTTTCCACCCTCCACTGTGTAATTTCCATCGTACCTATGACGTTTAATTTATTGAGCGAATAAAACCTTCTACGTATGTGTTATTCTATGGCAGAACCGTTCACCATTCAAGAAATTTCCAATAATGGATATGCCATTTCAAAAAAGAAAAACTTTATAATAAATAATCCAAATTTTCTCCGAACTTAAGTTCAAATTGCTTTTTTTATTTTCGATGTTTCGCTACACCATTAGGTGGCATCATCAGTAAACAAAAATTAACAAATTAATAAAAATTGACAAATTGTAAATTTTTATTAATTTGTTAATATTTGTTTTCTAACGTACCGAAATATCGAAAATAAAAAAAAGAATATTGACCCCAAGTTCGAAGAAAATTTGGATTATTTATTGGTAAAACAAAGGTCGAATAACAAACAAAATATAATCATAAATATTTAACTTCTCAATATCTACTTCAAGACACAATGACTACAAGGTAAACAAGGATAAACTACATCTGTTTTAATTATTAATTTTAAGATTCTTTTTCTCAATATCAATTTTAATTTCTTAATACTACTTTTTGTATAACTATACATCTTGTATTCTCTAACAGCCTGTTCTTCGAAAGAAAGCGTTCGTATTCTAGACGAATGAAAGTTGATTTGGTTTCCACAATATTGTCAATTCAAGTCGATTGGAAAAATAAAATTCTTCAAAACTTTTCAGTTCAAAGTTTGGTTCCTCTATTTCGAATATGCTGTCATTTGGGAACAAACATGGAATCATTCGAACGAAAATTTGGGCTTAGAGGAACCCAATTTAAGTCGAATGCGAGTGACTGACTTTCATTCGCTAACCTTTTCGATTGAGATCGGGGAACAGGCCATGTGTCAATTCTCATATTTAAGTCGAATGCGAGTGACTGACTTTCATTCGCTAACCTTTTTGATTGAGATCGGGGAACAGGCCATGTGTCAATTCTCATATTTAAGTCGAATGCGAGTGACTGACTTTCATTCGCTAACCTTTTCGATTGAGACCGGGGAACAAGCCATGTGTCAATTCTCATAGTACAATATCAATTAAAATTGTATCAACTGCAATACTCGTATTCATATCTCAATATCAAATTTTATTTTCCGCATCAAACTCTTTCTTGTAGCCAGTGTTCTGCGTTACATAGCCATTCCATTGAAAGACGGACTTCTGGCTTTCTGTATAATTTTCATTGTTTGGTGTGTAAGAGAAAAACTATTTCAAGAAAATTGTTACACACAATACAGGAAAAACTGCACCAACAAATAGAATAACACAAAAACACATACAAGTATACATAGGTACACACTCAGAACTGAGAAAATTGTTATCATAAAACTATGCTTTGGCAAAATTGATTTGATTAAAAGTGGCTGTTCTGCTTTGAATACAAAATTAGTTTCAGGAAATATTTCGTTACTTCCGTCCTTAATAGTTAGTTAGCTCACACTTACTCACTACTACTTCAACACAATCCTTTCGTTCGTATCATTGCTACAATGATTATGAAAGAAATGGTAACTCAGTATTACATATAAACGAAAAGGATACAATGCTCTGCTAGTCAAGGATGTGTTTAGCTTTCCATACAACTACTTAAGCCAGCAGCAACAAAAGGAATTGAATATATAATAAAAATGCGTAGGAAAAATTTTATGGTTGAACGTGTGAAAAATGGAAAACTTTAAGCTTGAGGAATATTCATTGATGATTGGATACAAGAATTAAAAGCATTGGAAGGAGTTTAATTAAATTCCCTCAAGCCAAAGATGAATTTATAGAATTAAAATCAGATGCTGACAAAGAAATGTGAGTTTGACGCGAATTCTTCTAGATTCAAAAAGTAAACTATTTATATATAAAAACTTCCTTTATAGGTGTACTTTTATTGTGAGATCCTTTTTTTATAAAAATTATTTTTATTTATTATTTTATAAATTGTTTCCCATTACATCTCATGGAGGGATAGGGAAGAGCTTCTCACAACCAGTGATCTGTGCGTCCGCATTCAAGTTTTACACTCACTGATTGGGACCTACAGTTTTACACCGGTTCCGAACGGTACTATTGAGAAGCTTTTTCATGGCTAAGTGTCCGATAGTGTCGCGTCACTAAGCGAGGTGATCGCCATCGACTGAACTGTTAAGTGGACTGAGTAGGGATCGAACACACGTACTCATATGCAAGAGCTGCTCGCACTACCATCTTCCTAGAATCGAATATTGAAAAAAAATCAATGTGTGTTCGAACTCATGGACGATCTGTTAACACCTTTTTGTTACACCGTACCTGTTCGATTTCTATGAAAACATTAGTAAATGCTACATTGGAAAATAAAAAAGAATAGTTTGTGTGCTGAAGGCGCTTTGGCTATTGCACTTTTTTTCTTACATCTGCTTTAACATTCGATGTAATATTGTTAAAATAAATAAAGCAATATTTAGCTCACTGAAATAATTGTTTTTGTTTTGTCATGTACAGAGCGACGACAAAAAGTATTGAATAGCATAGAGAACTTACTGCACTCTTTTTCCGCTCTCATGTAGAGAGTCTGAGTAAAAGAGCATAAACAAGTCTTAGGGCGAATTTCATACTCGTCATTTAAAAGCTCACAGACATTTTTGATATTAAATGACAAGCGTCGGGCATTTAAACTACATTTAAATGAAGAACTGTGAAACTGGTCATTATTCTCTTAAAATATTTCAATATAAAATGCACCATTTCGACAATGTTATTACATACAACAATACAAAAGCATAAATGTTTCAAAAGGCATCAACGTTTCACATCAAAATTATGAATGGACCAAGTTATGACAAAAAGAGAGTAATACCTTTTGAATCATTCGCCAAATGTCCCCAGTGCTTTTGAGTCATACAATTCGTTTCATGAGTTCTCTACACTATTCACTACTCTTTGGCGACTACGACCAGCTTGTTTGTTCGCTGCCGCTACATCAATACCATCATATTTATTTTCAGGCAGAGACTATATTTGTACAACAACCACGTATGTGATGCTAACACTGTGTGTTGTTTGCATGTGTTCACTTTGATAGATTGCCCTACCCGTGCCTATAGATGTTAACACATCAAAAAACTTACGTGGATGCATTTCGCAACGCAAACAGCTTGTGTCAAAAAAAAATACGAGCTCGCATTGACTTCGCACATGAACACAACTTTGTGAGTGGAAAAATGTGGACTGGGGTGACCGGCCAAAATTGTATGTATATAGGGCGTCCCCCTAACATGGAGCACAATCCAAAGTACACATTTAAAACTGTGAAGCACGAAGGTGGCAGCGTGATGGTGTGGGCTGCGGTTTCTTGGCACAGAGTTGGACCAATACACAAAATTGGCACACGAATGGATCCACACGTTTACAAAAATTTAATTTGCAGATAAAAAAAATATGCCCCTTATTTGGTGATTCACGCATGATAATGATCCAAAACACACTTCACTCATAGTGAAGAGTTGCTTATTGGAGAATGGAATTCAGGGTTTGAAGTGGCCAAACCATTAACCGGTTCTCAACCCTATTGGGATCCTTTGGAATGATGTTGAGCAACATATTCATGTAGGTAGTCAAACCTAAAAAGATGATCTAATTGTGGGCAGAAATAGAAAGATCTTGGTACGCAATTCTAAATGAACGTTGCATGACCCTTGTAGAGAGTCTACGCAGAAGATGTGCCGCTGTCATTCAAAACAAGGGATATCCGACTTAATATTAATTAATTTCAGTGACTTAGTTTTGTTTAATACATAAAATTTATATATTTGTTTCTATGTTTTTTCGCTGACAATAAATAGTTTTTAATTTTGTGCTAAATTAGTGTCCAGTATTTTTCCCCTTTAGTTCCCCTTTAAAGGCCGTCGGTGGTGCAATGGTTAGTGTGCGCGGCTCTTGTACATGAGATCCTGGGTTCGAACCCTGCTCTAACCACCTTAAAAATTTCTTTCGGCGGCGGTCACCTCGCATAGTGCCGGCGACACTATCGAGAGTATAGCCCATAGAGTAATCTCAGACTAGAGAGAATATTTGGCTCATCTGACGTTTCCTTTCACACTCTTCGTGGTGCGGTCGGTGTGATAGAGAGATGTTTGACGAAAAGTGACAATAACTTCTTGCTTTAATTTTTCATGCCATTTTGGTGAAAAACTGTGAAATTTAAATGTGTTTTAAACTTTTTTATTGACTGTTATTGTTAGCATACATTTGAGTTGTATTTAACACAATAATTTTAACACACAAAACGAAATGCTGTTGCTGTTATTTTGTTCGTTGTTTTGAACCATTGCCTCTATCTGGTATTAGTAAAGTAATTCTTTTCAACATCAAACGTAAATATCACACCAGGCCAAATGTCATAAATTTGGTGGGAGAACTAGTAGATCTACTCTAAGTATTAATCTATGGTATAGCCACGAAAAAGCTTCTCAAAATACCGTTCGGAATCGGTGTAAAGCTGTAGGTCCCAATCAGTGAGTGAAAACTGGAAAGCGCACAGCTCAGCGATTGTGAGAAGTTCTCCCCTGTCCCTTCATGGGATGTAATGGGAAACCATTTATTTATTTATTTAGTTGAACAAAAAGTTGAATAGTAAATAGAGGGGAAGGAAGAACAGAATGAAATTAACTGAGTATAATAACCACTCTATAGGTAGCATTATAGAGAGAAAAATTATGAAGTCCAGCACAGCCCAACCTCTCGTAAAAGCACCAAATTACTACAAAGAATACAATTTTGTATCCAAAGACAAGTTGGAAAAAAATTTTTTATCGGCGGCCAATTTTTCGCGTATTTTTCGCCCCCAAAGTTGAACAAATAACCTTCAATATCATCTACATCTTGTGCATGAGAACGTGGGTTCGATCCCTACTCTGACCACCTTAAAATTTCTTTCGACGGCGACACTATCGAGTATTAAGCAATGAAAAAGCTTCTCAAAATACCGTTCGGAACCGGTGTAAAACTGTAGGTCCCAATCAGTGAGTGTAAATCTTGATCACTGGTTGTTAGAATTTATTTTATTTTCTATATTGGGTATCATTGGGAAGCTTATAAAAATGTCTTTAAAAACTGCGTATTTATATCCACGATTCATTAACCCATTAACCATAACTTTTATACTTTTTCTGGAAAAAAGGCTATTATCTAAGAATATTGCCGATGTGAAGGTGCTAATTTGACAATGCCGTCAGATAGGTGGGCCCTGCAGCTAAAATATGACTCCTTATTTCTCCGTGTAACCCTTTAAAATCCTGAGAAATTAAGAGTGAAAGCTCAGCAAAAACAAAAATTATTTTTTCCTCAAAAATTATTTGTTGTCAAAAAAATACAAATTCTTTTTTCCTCAAAAAAATAAAAATAATTTTAAAAAAATTTACTTTTAAAAATTTCAATGTCCGATATCTCGATAACTAAGCAAGTTATCGAAAATTTTCATTTAATATTTTTAAATTTTTTTGACCTGTATTATACAAAACAGCGACCAAACCAATCACCAAAGGCAATTTTCTAAACGTAATACCCCCCATACATATGTATATCCGAACTTTGGAGGCCCATAACTCCGAAAATATCGGTTTCCGACAAATTTTTTTAACAGTTTAGCTTAGATACGAAGAAAAATCGGAATTTTGGGCCCAACTGTACTTGCTCCAATTCGTGGCCACCACTGTACATATTTACATCATAGAGGAAATTAGAATAGAGTGTTTTATTCTCTCATCTGACGTTCATTTCACATTCTTCATCGTAGATTTGTGCAAATGAAAGATATTCGACGAAAATTAGCTTACAAGAATTGTTGACTTAACTATTTCACGTCGTTTTGGTATAGAATTGTGAAATTTATATGTATTTTGCACATTTTTTTACTTTTATCGTTGGTATACATTTGTATTGTATTTAACACAACTATTTTGCACACACAAATACGAAATGCGGTTGCTGTTGATTTGTTGAAGGTTGTGTATTATTGCTTCTATCTGGTAGTATTGAAACCATGCCTTGAAACATCCAAAGTTTACATGCAACCAAACCTATGAGGTTAAAGTTATTGACAGAATAAAATTCTCTGTTCTAATTTTCTCTATGATTTACATCATTTCCGGCAAAAGAAAGTGTTAGTATGCCAATCTCTACCTGCCGTTTGCAGATCAGGCAGTGGGCCGATAATATGTTCAAGGACAAGTGGAGACTTACATACTTCAACTTACAAACAAGCCAGGGTCCTCTGGCCACAGGTGGAAAGGAAGAGGACCGAGAGGTAGGTTATCCACAGTGATAGGAACCCTTACGCGACATTGTCTTGTAGGAAAACACGCCCTAAGATTGGGACTTAGAAACTCTACTCTCTGTAGATGCTGCATGGAAGAGGACGAGGAAACGACGAAACACCTTCTCTTGGATTGCCCTTTTCGAATTTTATTTGTAATTTTGATAGTTTTAATATAAAAGCAGCAAAAACAATTCAATACAAACAACCGCATGTTAAAGAAAAAATAAATACAGAGTTTTATTTTTTAGAGAACGTAAAAACTTATAATAGAAATAATTTTCCCGACGATATAAAAACATAAATTACATAGAAAAAATGTGTTCAAAATAATATAGTTTTAGCTGGGAATGTAAGTATATCTATCTATGTATATTGAAAAAATTCAAATGCAAAACAAAAAATACTACAACCCGAAGAGACCCTTCAGATCATCCATGCTTAGTTTACTGCCAGCTGCGGCACCGGCTCCAGTTAACACGCCATCGGCCAATGCCAATTTATGGTCCTGCAAACTCTTGATACGTTCCTCCACAGTTTCTTTACACATGAATTTATAAATCATAACATCTTTCTTTTGTCCCACACGATAGATACGATCTTGAGCCTGAGCCTCTAATTGAGGATTCCAGTGCAAGTCAATGAGAAGCAAATGATTGGCACCCACTAAATTTAAACCCACCCCACCAGCAGTAAGGGAGAGTAGTAAAACACGCTTACTACTTCCTGCCTTATTAAATTCCGTTACAATGTCTTGGCGATTTTTTACGGGTATGGTGCCATTTAGTGATAGAGTAGCAACGCCCTCCCGTTCGATGTGCGACTTGAGTATATTGAGGACGCTGGTCCACTGTGAGACAATTATAGCTTTGTCACCAACGGCAATCACGCGATTTTTTAGTGTTTGCAAAACTTTAACCATTTTCGTCGAAGGTCGATCCATGTTAAAAACTGGATTGCTGCGTTGTAAGACACGTGCCGATGCCTTCGCCATAACTTGGTCTTCGGGGCGCATAGATGTATCGCCTTCATCACTGTGTAAACTATGGCTTAGGCCATTGCTATCGTTTTTATCGGTTATAGCCAATTTATTCAGCTGTTCTAATAAATTAATTTCTGGCTGCGATACGTCGCTATCGGCATCCAAGTGGTGGGCGTCGTCATCTTCCAACATCTGCAGAAAGAGAGAGATGTCAATTGATTTAAATCCACATTTGAACAATTGTCGGATTTTAATACTATTACAACCAAAACATCTTAAAGTTGGCATATTTAAAATACCCATATTTATTACCATCCCTATGAAGGAGTAATCAATAAGTAATTATACGACGACTTCGCATTGAAAATTACATTTTATATGAAATTACACAGAAGTCGGAAACTTCTTTTACAGTTTCTCCACTTTTTGTTTTGTAGTGTTAGATCAATTGTCTCAATCAAAAATATGTCTCAAAATAACCCTTGATACTTGATATGGGTTCAGAAATTGTCCATATGTTGTTCAAAAGAAATCACGTACTGTATATCATTACAGAAACATCTATGTATGAACCTATGTTGGTTCCTTTGTTTTTAACAGAGCTATACATCTAGCTTTACATGTTTGGTTATTGAAAATAGTAATAAATGAAATGAAACTGCTTTGTATCAACTGATGATGAACCATTTTAATTATTATTTACTTACCGCATCAATCAACCCAGGATGACAGCAAATTTGACGCAATCTCAGAAGTAACACTAAAATTTCATGAGACTTTACTTCCTTTGAGCCTTGGTGCAATTTTGTAAATTTTTGATGCATTTTATAGTAGGCACCATTAGGGTCTTTCGTTTGCATAGACGTCGGCCGGGCGCTCTGCTCCTGATAAAACATATCCGTATTTCGTTCGGCGCGTTGAAACAAGAACTGGGCAAAGAGTGTGCGTGAATATATCATGATTTTCTGATAAACATTCATTTCATCTTTATCCAATTCGACGTCGATTACTTCAACTGTCTTGTTGGGCAAAGATTGAAGTTCACCACGTGCCTGTAGTTGAGTTTTAGTCCGCCTCAACATTAGCGTCTTCATTATAGTATTGAGTCGCTGTTGCCCCCCCGCGCTTTTATCAATCCACTTCTTCCAATGACCGAAATCATCAAATGGTGAGCAACGCAAAAATTTCAGCAGAGCGTAGACATCCATTTCCTTATTTTGTATAGGAGTGCCAGTGAGGGCCCATCTGCATTTGCCTTTCAGCTCACAAACGGCCATTGACGATTGGGCTTTGTGATTTCTTACTACATGGGCCTCATCGAGTATAATACGCTTCCACCGTATGCCAAACAAAGCTCCACCAGATTTTTGTTCACGGGCTACGATGTTATAGGTGGTGACCACCATATCATAGGTACGCAGATGTTTTGGTTTCGAATCTCTATTGTTTCCATGATGTACACAAACCGTAAGTCTATGGCGAGAGACTCTTGTCTCTGTTTCAGCCTCCCACTGACGCATTAAGCTGGCAGGACATACAACCAAAGTACCGCCGTGATAAACTAAAATGAATTTTACTATTAATAATATTTTGATCTTGCATCACATCGTATCAACACTTACAATCTCTTCTGCCCTTCGAAGACCATTTTGGAATCGGTTTATCGTCTTCCTCCGATTCACTATCTTCCTCCTCTTTATCCTCATCGTCCTCCTCTTCGGCTCGATTTTTACAAGACAGTACCAATGCAATCATGGTTAGGGTTTTACCTAAACCCATATCATCGGCCAATATGCCACCTCTGGGTTTTTGCCTTTCACGCCAACCCATCCAGGCCAAAGCGTGTTTTTGATGATCCATCAGAGAAACCTTCAGGCCTTTAGGGTCATCAGCCAAAACATTTTCGGCCGGACAACTTTCCAAAGAGCCATGGAGATCCTAAATTAGAATCAAGTGAATGTGGTACTAAAACCTGGCAAAGTCCATAATAATAAACAGTCTCTATTTTCCCTCAGATAACTTGTGCGTTTGGATTCTAATCAAAGGACGCTAAGTTTCTTCCATCACCTACTCGCAGATACAAATTAACTCTTGTAAATGCTGATCATTGATGACAACACAAACTTAGATATCGATTTCAGATATCCGTTCTAGGGTTTCATCACGAGGAAGCACTTTATTTGTACATGTCATAGAGAAAATAAATCATTCTTACTAACCTTAAGACGGTCAACTGTTAAAACCTTTTGATTGTTGAATGTTGCCAATCCCTGCTTTCCCGTATGCGTTGGTTGTATCTGATTGACTGCAGCTGAGAGTTCATCCCAATCCGGCGCTTGATTATTAAAAAATGCCTTACGATTCTTCTGTATTTCTTGCAATTTTTGCGATGGCGAATCTTTGTCATCAAGAGCACAGAATGGACCACTGGCTCCAGATGGGTTTTCAATGACTAACCTTGAAATATATCTTGATTTTATGGTGACGTCACTTCTTAAGCGATCAATGCGGAGTGATAGTTGGCGTCCGCCATCAGGTAATGTTTTAGAAATCTTTGCCAAGAGCTTTTCGGCATTAAGAAGCTCCGAATTTAACTCATCGACCTTTTTAATTTCCTTATCGTAGTATTCTTGAGACACGTGTATTATGTTGGTTTTACTCAGAGGGGTCTTAAGGGCTTTGTTGGCGGTAGGCGGGACTTTAGTGACAGCCGCGGATATTTTTGGCTGGACCAGATTCTCCGTATAACTGCGTGATTGTTTTGCACTTGTTGCCGAGTTAGTAGAAGCGGAGGCGTTTTCTTTATCAAAGTCGTCATCATCGGAAGATATAAGAATAGATGGTTCCTTCTTCTCGATAATTTGTATGTCGCTGTCCGCAGAAATGTCCTTCTCAGGTTCTGTTTTATGATGCAGAGTCGGCGATATTTTGGCACTCTCGGCAGATGAGTCGATTTCTTCCGCAGTTTCTCTTGGCTGATACAATGTTGATGAGAATTTGTCCTGTATATCCTTTGCAAAATGAATGCTATACCGAGCGGGTATAAATGGTGAAGTGTGAACAATGCTTACATCTTTGTTTTGAACTTGTTTTGTGGCAGATTTGTTTATTTCCTCAACAAAGGACTCGGCGATATCTGAACTATCGATATTTGTATCTGAATCATCCATAGTGGAACTATGTACATCGCTTTTGTCAATGGTGGACTTTTCCAGGAGCGTAGTACGCTGCCCGCTCATACGTTCTTCTGCGTCCTGTGAGACACTTTTTGTTAAATCCTCTTGTTTCTCCTCACCAGAAGTATCGTACACCTCCGATATGTTACTTAACTCTTGCCGCTTTTTCTCTACTGCAGGAGTTTCCTCATCCGAATACTCTATTTCACTAGAGTCATCTGTCAAGTCAGACGGTCGTACACCCGTAATGCTCATCCGCGTCCGTGGTGACAAAGCACGACTTTCCAATTCATACTCATCTTCATCATCCGATTCGGAATCTATGATAGCGGCCCTCTTCTTCTTGCCAGTTTGTTTCCTTCTTACCACCAAACTGTCATCTTGATCTGAATCTACATCATCGGAATCTCCAACAGTAACATCCATACTTGGAGCGCTTACCTGCTCATCATCACTGGATCCGGCTGCGTCACTCTCTCCAATCTTCTCTTTCCCTGATTGGGATTCTGTTTCATCACTTGTATAAATATCATCCGAATCCGACATAACTTGAAAAATTCTCTAATAACGACGACAAATAAAATCAGGGTGCTTTGCTCTTTGTTACAATCGAAAATGTGCAAATGCCTTCAATTTTTAAATGCGCCCATAACTGTTGTTTTGGTGGTGTTTTGGAACAGTGAGATGGTGACAAGTTGTAAAGTTACCAGATTGTATGAATGAGAGTACACGATTGTAATAGTTCATTTGCACTGACATATTACGCCAATTTTGTTGATTTTAAGCAGATATCAAGAAAATTTGGGAAGAGGACTTTAAATTGACATCAACTTCGATTACTTTACATCAACTTTGATTTTTCCCTCACACTATCAAACTAGTTGAGGCAACTTCATTTTCTTGTCAGATGTCGAAATGAAAGGTGGTGGGCGCACTGCTAAAATGTCACTAATTTGTAGAAAAAAACACTATTTTTATTTTCTTCAAATATTTATAAATAACAATACAAATCATATTTATTTAGTTTATAATTTTCCGATAATGTTTATGTTGTTTATTTTTTGATTCAATTATTTACATTTTACCGATAATGTTGCCTCATGAACGTTTCTCATCGAAATGTGTAGGAAAGCTGATGCAACTTCCCCTTATAGTGATGGATAAGTTGATATCAAATCGCTTTGATTTTACATCAACTAGTTTGTACAAACCACCAACTACACCTTACACCAGGTCCTACTGCGTTGACCTTACTTACTTTACTATGGGGCCCCTTTACACTCCATTTTTTGAGGGGGTAGAACAGGTTATTTTAAGAAGAAAAAGTAATATAACAAAGTCTTGGTAAATGCATAGTTTCGGAGTTATAGGCCCCAAAATGTCGGTTACATGAGGGTATTGGGTTTAGGGTACCGTGTAAGACTTTTTTGTATAAGAGAAGTCAAAATAAACTGAATAAATTGTTTAGAATTTTTCGATAATTTGCTTAGTTATCGAGTTGCCGGATGTTGAAATTTTGTAATCCCCTTTTTGTTATTCCAGTTTTGGGAAAACTCTAGTAGGCACTTGAATTATAATTTTTGTTTTTATTCTTTTGTACATATGTATGTAGGCTACTACTACTTATGTTTGTTTGAAGTTTTTGGTTCTGTAAATATTATTAAATGTCGGAAAATATGTAGTGAAACTTTTATAAAATTGAAATTTTGGGAATAAAAATACTTTGAAAACTGAAACTGAACCATGTTGCTGGCCTACTAGTTTTAATACTGAAGTAGCTGAAAGCGAGAGGCGTAAATCCAACACATGTTATTTCTATCAAAAAAGGAATGACAAGAAATACAAAATTATGGAATTTTTAAGTTCAAGTTTGGTATTTTATAGTAGAGAGGAAGAGAAATCAAAATGTTTTGATTTCGCTATCTACCTTCCTATAAAGTGATAACTACTTTGCTATAACTTTAAAAATATGCTGAACTCATTCCTATAATAGTTTATCTAATTAAACTATATCCCTTCTACAATTTTGAGGATAATTAACACTAAAAATCTATTTCTGTTCAGAATTTGAGCGACAGTAGACAACATTGGTCATATCTTGCTTCAATTTTATTGGTCGTTGCATTTTTCTTTAATTTTATTGATTAGTATACAAGCTCAAACGGTAAGATGTCTTAAACATATTAATTAAACAAACAAATTTAACTAATTTTAATATATTTCTCCAACTGGTTTTATCCTTCGCCTTTTCACGCCAGTTGTTGACGCCAAGGATACGGAGGGCTTCTTCGGTCTGGTCACTCCATCGGAGTCTTGGTCGTCCTCTTTCCTGCTTCCATCGGGTACGTTATCGAAAACCTTTCGCGCTGGCTCATCTTCATCCATTCTGAGAACATGGCCTAGCCACCGTAACTGGCCTAATTTGATTCGCCTAGTAATGTCCACGTCAGAATATAAATCATATAGCTCTTGGTTCCCGTGACGTCGGTACTCGCCGTTTTCTCTAACAGGGCCATATATTTTACGGAGAATTTGCCTCTCGAATAATCCCAGGTGGTCCGATTTGACTCACTGATCCAATTTTAAAGGTTCAGTTATTTCAAAAAAATCCCAAATTTGTACAAAACTGGCAAACCCAATTGCCGCCAAATTAATTTTTCTATTGTGCCGCCGTCTTCGATAATGTTGACTGGGCGCGGAGTTTGTCTAAGCACGGAGTTACCGGCTGAAATGTGTGAGCCCGGGCCTGGCTCAAAAAACAAAAATCGAGAAAAATATGACAATTTCCAAACCAAAAATTTTTTTTAACGATTGGGTACATCTACGTACAAGCACGTGTGTACTCATATAAAAGGTATTCTCCTCGTGAATTTGTTCGTATACATATTTCGGCTGTCCGGCGTTGGTGTAAACGGCAAAGATTAGACAACAAGGTTATCGATAACCTAGCCGTGATAAACGGCATTGTAAATTGTTTAAGTAATCTTTTGGGTTAGCTCGGGTTAACGGAGTTAACCTTCGAAATGCGTTAATCTTGTTCGATGTAAATGCCGTATTACATGTGTTCCAAATAAAGTCTTAACAAAATGCACAGTCTGGCATCTTTGGTTAACGCACGAATGGGTTATCAGTTCCTAATGAATTTTGGCGCTGTCAAAAAGCAGCAGCAATTCAGATTGTGTTCGATATCTCAAGTCAACGACCACTGCTGTGAATATTTTTGATAAATTCCGACTAAATTATAAGAAAAACACAATGACTGGAATCATGGATACTGTAGAAATGCCAAAATTACCCGAAAATCAAAAATCCTTCGTTGGCATACCCGAAGCAATATTCTTAGTAAGTGTAAAAGTACTTGGGGCAAAACTCCGAGACATTCGCATAACCTAACAAAAGCGATGAAAAACAGGGTGTTCTGACTCGATTCTTGCAAACAATACAAGTGATGATTAATAGTCGCGAAAATAATGATTTCCCCTTGCTTTTATACAGGAAGAAATCGATAAATTTATGGCCCAGCCCGAGAATGAGGAGAATTGCGAGAAGGTTCTGCAGCGTCTGGACGAGCAGCATAGTAAATATCGATTCATGGCATATAACTTGGAGGCGCGTAAACGCAAGCTCAAATCACAAATACCTGATCTGCAAAGATCACTGGAAATGATTGATGTTTTGCGCAAGGAAACAGAGGAGCGTGAGACTCAATTTCTGCTAAGCGACCAGGTGTTTATTAAGACCATGGTGCCGCCCACAAAGACTGTGTGTTTGTGGTTGGGCGCTAGTGTGATGCTGGAATATCCCCTTGATGAGGCCGAGGTGTTGTTGAAGCAAAATATGACCTCAGCTGTATCAAATTTGAAAACTGTTGATCATGATCAAGATTTCCTAAGGTAAGACATTCACTTCGTTTATCGCCAGAAAATACAATGATGCATCGTCTGACCTACTTTCAGAGATCAAATTACAACCACCGAAGTTAATATGGCTCGTGTTTACAATTGGGGTGTCAAAAAACGTCAGGCTGCCGCCAAGACTGCCGGCACCGTTGCTTCCTCTTCGTAATAGCTGTCCTCTTTAAAGTAATGGATGTTTGCGTTTATTCATTTAAGCTCGCCCTTCTTTATGACACAACATATGTACCAATGTTTGTATCGTCCATTTGGGTCTCTTTCTGATTAGCTGCTACTCTCGGTCACCAATCTTCGCACCCCTTTAGTTTTTGCAGTAGAAATCATTAATCCCTGTTTTTAATCATTGAACAAATTAAGTTTTCTTTATATTATTTATTTAATTAAACACAAAAAGTATTCAATTGTAAATTGAAATAAACTTCAAAAAAACAAAGGAGTGTCTATTTCAGCTTTTTGTCATTTGCATTTAGACACATGCGTGTACATTAATAATATCTAAAATGATCGCATTTACAAAGTTTAGCTTAAATTCGTAACTTCACAATAAGAAACTGGAAATGAGAAGCTTAATGGTTCAATAAAAGTTTATTGCATTAATGTTATGGGAAAAATTGAAAATCTATCTCATTTGCATTGAATATTAATAAATTAAGGTGATGATGGCGAACCACACCTGGGGTTTATGGATTATTGTAAGAAATAAAGTCTGTAAGCGGGAAACGATAGCGACAGGATTCGAATTTGAAGCCTGTCGCCTGCAACTTAATATAAAGGGCGAAAAGTGTGTACTACTGGCGAATTATTTGTTCCATTGTAATACAAAGCTCACAAATATCTAGTATTTCATTACATACAACATTTGTAAATATTATAGTTTCCCTCTTACATCGTAAGTACGCGGTATAAATACATTTTCGGAACTCGTCTTGAAACAGGTAATACCAGGATTGATGTATAATTCCTGAAATGATCCAGAAGCCCTATATCTACAGCAGGATGGTCAGAGCACACTTGCAAGACATATGTAGATATCAAATTTAATTAATTGTTCAGTGATTACAAATCTAATACAAACCCTGTTTCTGTTCTTATATCAGTACAAAATATTTTTGTCGCCATTCTCACAACTTTTGCATTGCCAGTTAGTGCGATGAGGTAAATATATGTAGTACGCACTTATATTCGAACAATACAGACGGCGTAACATAAATACATTTTTAGAGGGGTTAATTAGCCGGAGAACTCATTTTGTCAGGAACGATTACACTAATGCCAATTGGACTACGTACATATATATTAAACTTTAGAAATTGGTAGTAATATACTGTATTGCCTATAATTGTTAACAGCATGTTGAGCCTCCTTTGGGTAAAGGCACTACTCGAACAAATTTGTAGAAACGTAAGCATGGATCTTTTTTTCTAAGCGAATGACTTCACAATTAGCATTAATTTCTCTACTGAAACTAAAATTATTGAAATAAACATTAACTTCATTGTAATCACATTTTGTTTTTATTGTGACATCTTAACTCGTAATTTAAAGCCTATTGGCCAATGAAAACAAATTACAATATGCATAAATATAATAATGAGCTTATGGACTACTCAATAATTTTACAAACTACTCAAGAAGATTTTAAAGTGTTTTTTGTATAATTTACATCTCATGTTAAATATCATTAATAATAATTTAAATTATGATTTTAATAAAGAATTCCAAGTTGAAATCAAATAAACGTCCGTCGAATCAAATGCAAGAAAAAATAAAATAAATATATTAATTTAATTTTAAAGATGAATATGTAGTTGCAGAGATCTATACATAAGGTCAGTTGTTTCATATGTCGAAGAAGTCGGCTTCGATATACGGCATGGGTAACATTTAAATGTTTTAATTCGTTTGACAGAGTATTCAATAGACGTGCAACTCTCACACTGAATGATCGTTCTGTTATGTAGCAAAGCGTAGGAATACCCATTTGTCTATTCCGGATAGAACGTCAAAATATGAATGTATTATATAAAAACGTTGGGCACTTATTATTAAAAATTCTAAAGAAACACAGAGTCAACCTTTGGGTCTACAAATGCTGAAAATATACATTATAAATATTTAATTCCGTTGATTGGCAGCTGAAAACCCTTCCAAACAGTATAATATATTCGGCATTACAACGGCATGAACTAAACTTTCCTTTACAAATGGTGGTAAATATAAGTTGGTAGTGTAGAGTTATTTGAGGCAACAATTTACCTTAGATACAACACCACTTATGTATGTGTTGCTTGAAAAGCAACCTATCATCTAAAATAACTCCTAAACTTTTTAAATTGTGGACAAAATCTATAACCTTTCCATCATAAACTACTCGGACATCTACGTCAACATGTGTAGAAAACAACATTGCTTTTGATTTCGATGCAGTAATGCGAAGTCTGTTCTCAACCATTCAAACTCTAAGTAAAACCAGAGTATATTCAATTGTCTCCTCAAGTGTATCCACAAAATCATAACATCCCTTAAACAACAATTGAATGCGATCACCAACAGAATGTGGAACACACAAACCGTCCAATTTCAGAAAAAGATCATTGATATACATACATTACGAAAAGAACCGACCGTAACAGCGAAACTTGAGGAACTCCACACTTAACAGAAAAAATATTACTACATATACCCTCAACACAGACCAGTTGACTCGTACCTGTCAGATATGAACCAATTAATTTGCATGCACTACTCGCAAGAAATTCCTGTAGAAGATCTCAGTGACATCAATTCGTAAAGCAATATCTTTACCTCCTACTCTTCCAATATTTACATTCATTACTTTCAACTGGATTTTGTTTCGAATTAGCAAGCTATAGGTTTCAGTCCCTTTTCCTCCGCGAATAATTTTAAAAATTATTACTCTCTTTCCCAACAAAGAAACAATTTATTAATTATAATCGGTCTAGTATTCATTAAACTACGGTCGATGATGGTTGGTCCCATTTCTTAACTTCCAATATATATTCACCGTCAGGTGAAACATATCCCTCAATGGGCGGTGTTGCGACAGGACCCTTAATCGTAATAGGCATCAAAGACATATCCGGCTGTATGGCCTCTTGATACAAAGCCTCCGATTCCAGACGTAATGCATCCAAAGCTTTCTGTTGAGATTGCATTAGACGATCAATTATGTGGAAATATTGAACATTCTGTTCATGCTTGTAACGGGCCCATTTTATATTCAATTGAACTCGTTGCTCCAATTCAGCTTCTGTTAATGGTGGCAAATTGCGGGCACGTTGTCTAAACGGCAGAGTACAAAATTGTTAATATTAAATATTGTACGAGTTTTAATTTTGAGCACATACGTTTGTTCTTCGATCAAGTTAAATGGAACTTCCAGCTCTTCCACAGGTTTTAATTGCCTAGCATTTTTTTCTAGGCGGCGAATTTGTTTTTCTAACTTTTTTTTACGCCTATCATCACGTTGCTTTACTACTTGTGGATCCAACTTCCTCTTTTTCTTCAGCGGTTCGGCACATAACACCGGTGTGGAATGGAGCCATGCCGAGGGTTGCCTCAACAGCGCCGCCGATTGCAGGGTTAGTCTACGCGGGAGACATACGAAAGTATTATATTTAGCATATGCATGTTAAACTTATTGTACCTGGTAAATGCATTCAGTATAGACATTCTTAAATATGGAAGAATAAATTTCTCAACATTCCACGAAAATCACCCTCAATATATTACCCTTGTCAAAATGACAGCCGTTTGCATAACAGTAATCAGCTGTTTTTAAAGAAATTCACCACCTATTGATTCGCAAATGTAGATCATGGTACAATAATATCTTCATGGTAATAGCAGCGTGCGTTGTTGTTGTTGTAGGCAGCAACAACAGGCATTTTGTTTTCGTTCTATTCGCTTCAGCTGTCAAACTCTACACAAATACATACCAACAACACAAGAATGCAAAAGAGTACAAAATCAAAATACATGTGAGTGTGACAGCCGAAGCGAAGAACCTCATGAAAAAAATTAAAACAGCTGTTCTTACGACTTTACCATCAACATATTATTGTACCAAAAACGATGTACAAGTAGACAGTCAAAATTTCTCTTCACTCAAATGCCAACAAACAAAACGAGTGAAACCCTAGTACTTCTCTACTCTCTCTCTCTCTCTTACTCTCTTCATTGAATATTTCAATACACGAGCAGCTTCTTGATAGTGTTATTGTATATAACTATACAAATTCCAACCATGTTGAAGTAAAATTACATAAACTATGCAAAAAGTATGAAATAAGCCAGATATGACGCGAGAGAGAAATGCGTTTGAGTGAACTCCTAGTACTATTTGGTTCTCTTTTACCAGGGTTGCCAAGTTGCGCACGTCTTCTGGTCGTCTAATTGTAAATCGTCTTTGTTGGAAAGACAAAAGGAAAGAACGACCAGAAGATGTGCGCAACTTGGCAACCCTGGTAAAGAGAACCAAAAAGTGCTAGGAGTTCACTCAAACGCATTTCTTTCTCGCGTCATATCTTGCTTATTTCATACTTTTTGCATAGTTTATGTAATTTTACTTCAACATGGTTGGAATTTGTATAGTTATATACAATAACACTATCAAAAAGCTGCTCGTGTATTGAAATATTCAATGAAGAGAGTAAGAGAGAGAGTAGAGAAGTACTAGGGTTTCACTCGTTTTGTTTGTTGGCATTTGAGTGAAGAGAAATTTTGACTGTGTACTTGTACATCGTTTTTGGGAAAGAGTCAAAAACAATATACTAAAGTAGACAGTCAAAATTTCTCTGCACTCTTATGCCAGCAAACAAAACGAGTGAAGCCTTAATCATTCTCTGCTCTCTCTCTTCATTGAATATTTCAAAACATGAACAGCTTTTTGATAGTGTTTTTGTATATAACTATACAAATTCTAACGATATTGAAGTAAAATTACATAAACTATGCAAAAAGTATGAAATAATCAAAATTTGACGCGAGAGGGAAATGCGTTTGAGTGAATTATGACCATTTTTTGGTTCTCTTTTACGGGGGATGCCAAATTGAGCACACCTTCTGGTCGTCTATTTCTTGATTGAACCCCTCATATTGTTACCAATTATGGCAACACTTTCATTCTTATTAGAAAAAACATGTTTAAGCTAAATACCAAAACAACAAATAGGAACAACCATATGGAATTCTGTAAAATATGAAATAAATGCATAAAATCGAAGTCATTGCAACAAAAATTTATAAAACAAACTATTTAGGCGCATCAATTTAACTATCTACAGGGAAAAAAACCTAGTGTAATAATATCCACATTCATGGTCTGATATCAGCCAATGCACTGGGCAACATAGGGTCAGTTATTTAATTCGGCAATGTTACCAATATACGTAGGAAATTTCACGTTGATAACCCATACAGAAATTTGCCTTGCATATTTGTAGATTTACACAATGCAAGAAGACAATGAACAACATTTACTGTGGATGATTTAAAATGTGAATTTGTGCAAAACGTACAGTGCATTTAGATAAAAAGAACAACATTTGCTGTGGATGATTTAAAATGTGAATTTGTGCAAAACGTACAGTTCATTAGATAAAATATTTTTATTTATTATTTTATTTATTTATTTATACATACGTATATATTTTTTTATTTTATACATACGTATATATTCTGTTAAGCTTATAAACACAATGTAAAAGACAATCACATGTAAATCTTTTGAAATAAAAACTTATTTAAATCAAATAATCGTCGACTTGATGGAAACTACATCAGCCTTTGATGTTTTCTAAAGTTTGAGGATCAAAACTTATAATTACCCACATAATTGCAATGCGGCTAAAACACTTTGGTTTGCTACTCAGAGGAAACGTCTGGTTGTACTTTGTTTTCTTCCATCTTCTGCTAGACCGACAACTTCTGCCCGATTGTGACTGCTGCTGCACCAACACTGGGTGGGTTTTCAGTTTCTTAACTATCATCTTCTGCAGTTGACCCCCTGGGGTTGGCACGATTTTCAATTTTATATTCTTATTGCTATTCACCAGATGGGGATATTGTCTGAGAAGTTCTAAGATAATCTTACCATATCATCGTGGAGTTTGAACTGCCTTTCACCACAATGTGTTTATCAGGGCCATCGTGATTTACTATGTTGGTGGTGGTACCGAATGCTGTTGTGTTATGAACGTTTGATTGGCAGCTGTAATACTTGAGGGCGCGGAGGTATCGTCGTCTATAATCCCTGCACCATAGTATCCATCATACCCATATTCGGCGGCAATTGTTTGCTGCTCAGCAAACTATTTAACATCTTTGTAAGCCATTCACAAGGGAATGTAATGATGTGGTACTATTGTTGAATTGACTTCTTTAAGATATTATAACCACCACCGACGTTCTCATCTTGTTTAAGCCCTTGTTTGATACGCGTAAATTGTGTCCAACTTTGCTGTTTCACAGGTATAAGGCTTGTCGCCGCCATACTGGACGAGATAACACCAGTGTATCATTTAATACGTTAAAAATGTAACACATAGAAGGAACCAAATTAGACCCTTAGTATTTTTGGACGAAATTCGTTTTAGGACTTTTTAAGACGTTTGAGCCATGTCCGCCTGTCTGTCTGGCTGGCTGGTCAGCAGGATAACTGCCGTAAATCTTTACAGATGACAACGAAACTTTGTCAGTGACTATTATTTGCCAATATTGAGTTTGGGATTGAAAATGGGCGTTTTGACCACGCCCCTTCTGGTACCTCCCATACAAATCGACACATTTAGCACAAAATCATATTTCTTTCAAACCTTTCTTCTGGTAGATGTGATTAGCTCCAACTCTCACACCGGTTAATAATCTGTAAATACCCACTTAACTGGAGAAAATGGGCGAGATTATCACGCCCATTCTGGTACCTCCCATACAAAAAAGGGTGTTCGACCGGATTGTCAATCCGATAAATCGCGTGAAACATTTCCGACCTTAATGAAATTAGGTATAAGGCTTCACGTTATCAAAGGCTAATCGCCGATTAAAACAAGGGTGATTTTGCCACGCCCATTGTGGTACCTCCCATACAAAAGTTGTTTGGGTGTCTGGTTGTTCGGCATGAGAAGTCGCGCAAAACCAAACCAATCTTTATGAAAGTTTGTACTAGTCAGTATTTAGCCAAATAAGCTCTCCTATAGAAAATGTGCTGTTTTGCCACACCCATTCTGGTACCTCCCATATAAAAGTTGGGCGGATGACCGGTTGATGCACACGATAATTCTCATAAGGGGCCGTTCAAGTATTACGTAAGCAGATTTATTACAATTATTAACCCCCCCTTCCTCCCCCTTGTCATCAAAAGTAAGCAAAGCTCTTAAACCCCCAAGCCCCCCATGCTGACGTAATCATTGGTATTTGCATTTTACTTTCAATGTATTCTGTGTTTTATTTTATTGATTCATGAGCAGCAGTTATAATTCTAGAAATAAGAAAATAGGCTTAGGAAAGAGAACTAATAATAATATTCATTTAAACAAGCTTTATTGGCATGGTATTCAACATAGAGTAAGGCACATATATATATTATAATCGTAATATTACGAATAAAACAAACTTCTTTTAAATTTTTGGTTTACATATTAATTCCAGTTAACAGTCTTCAGTCTATGACACCCGAATCCATGATTCTAAATTTTCAATGACATTGGATGTTTGGTGCTCAATGTTGTGTGTAACAACAGCTACTGTGCTTCCATTATGCTGACGTAATCACCATCTTGACCCCCCCACCACCCATGTCATCAAAAATAAGCAAAGCAAAGATCCCCCTATAGTGCTTACGTAATACTTGAACGGCCCCTAAACAACAACCGATCTTAATAAAATTCGGTACTAGGCAATATTTTGCTAAAAGCTACTGTGTAACTAATAACTGACTATTGTGCCATGCCCAGTTTCGTACATCCCATACAAAAGTTGGGCGTATTTGGGGTTTGCCGACTCGATATCTCCAATAAATCATACCCGATCTTAATAAAATTTGGTACTGATCAAAATTTTGGCAACAACTTGCCATGCCCATTTTTGTACCTCTCATATAAATATTTGGAGGGAAACTAACTAATTTGGGTATTCAATAATATTTAGCGCAATGTCGTGAATCTGCTGTTGAATATGGTTACTTTTGAGTATGGACGTTTTTTACCAGAACTCCCACGCAATGGATGAGGTACGGTATGGTGAGGGTATGATTAAGTCGGTTCACCCGACTGAAACTTTTGTACTGGTTTTCTGCATACTACGCTATTGCTGTAGAGGTTGTTGTTATTGTCACTTACCACAATACATCTTTGTTGCTGTGGCTGTATTAAAGAACGACCTGCTGCACTGACAGCAGCGCCGGCTTGCAGGCTGCAGAAAAACAGAATGGGAAAGGGGTTGCTCTCTCGACATAGTAAATCTCCTCGATTAGAATACTTACCATTAAATTTTCTGTGGATGTATTTCCATTGTACCAGTATGGGTTTGGAACAATTTTAACAGAACAATAATATTCTGTATTAAGATGCCCGCCATAGTCGATTGATCGCTGGTCGCTGCACGAGATCAACGCTGCCTGGCTGGCCAGAGTGGAATGCAGCATTTCAAGAGACATAAGGCTGGAGTGGACACAAGGAGGACTAAGTTGCTTCTTCGACTGGACAAGGCTGACTTGCAGCTCCTCATTGGAGGCTTCACTCGCAACTGGTTTGTGAACGGGGTTGATTACTGCCGTGCTTGTGGTGATGAAGAAGAGGTGGAGACCATTGAGCACATTCTATGTCACTGCCAAGCCTAACAGCGTAGGCGTCGCGGTTGCTTTGGTTAGTTTCAGGCCGAGGGCCTGGTCTCAGTGCGCGATGTGGCCATTGAGCATTTTATGGAATTCTCGCGAGGTCTGCCATTGATCCGGGCAGGCGAAACCATCATCCGAGGATTTGTCTATTGGTGCTTTCTATCCTACTGGTAATCTGGAATGGCAAACCTTGACTTGCACATGTAGACCCTCATCTTAGAAGGTATTGTATTTATTGATCAGGGCTTATCAGGGTATATACATTAGGGCGGGTCGAGTTGTAGGGAGGCAAAAAAATCCCTGAAGTTACAAGGAAAATCGTATTCTATGTATCAAAATAAGAAACTTTGACCGAGGAACCATACCTCTAAAACGAATTCTAATGTGCCGACTTTTGAAAAATCCGAAATTTTGAAAAATCCCACTTTGACCCATTTAGAGTGCCCCAATCGAGTCCAAATGTATGACCGATCCACACGTACTTTAGAGGGCCGACCCACCTATGATAGTGGCACACCCCGTGGCGGGTTCCCATGCAAACATTTCAAAAAATCACAATTTTTGGCACTTTACATGAAAACATCAGCGAAATGGGTATTTTTTTATTTTGGAGTTTATTTTTCTCTTTAGAAATTTATTTAGTCAGGATATATGTAAATGAAAAAATGAATTTAACTTAGTAACAGAAAAGAAACGAAAAAAAAATATTGTCTTTTTTGCTTTCAAGTCTGGGCAATTTCGCACGGCTCTCTAATGTCGTCGCCATAACAGCCTCTACATTTTCCGGTATAACTCGTTTGGAAATGCTAGCTAGCAATTGCAGCTGCCTTGGAAATCGCATTTACATGTTCCAATGTAAAAAATTGTTTCCACCGATTTTACAAACTATGGAGATTTTGGTTTTTTCATTTTGCTCCTGATTTGGTCTTGATATTTGTCAAGCAATCTATTCAATTTAATTCATGCAAACAAGAAAACCTAGAACTTTTGCTTAGCGTAAGTTTTCGCCGAAGCGTTTCATGAGTCACCAAAAAAAGTTGTTCAGTGTATCTATGCAGCAACTGTCAAAAGAGGCTGATAAAGTAAACAAAACACCTATTCCATTATTTTATTTTTTTCACATAAATCAAAAACCCTCTCTTTATTTCAATACAAAAATATTGACATTGAAATGTAAAAAGTTTTCACTTTTCTTTTTCCAGGTTTGCTCAGCAAATTTTCCTCGAAAACTTTCCACTTTTGTGGAAGTCGCTTTGTATGGGAAATTTGTTTGTTTTGACGTTTGCTGTGCAAGTTTACGTTGTTTTCGAGTTTACGAGGTTCTTTGAAGCTTTCATGAAGACCACTACTATTTTTCGGCATTATTTTCATACCACGTTTTTCCAAATTCCAATCAACTTATCTCGTACTAGAATAGTGAATGATTTATAGGAAAACTTTTTTTGTTCTGTTTTAGCACGTTCGTTCAAGTAAAAATAATATCTCAAGATATCCAGATGGGTTGGTAAATTAAGATCAGTCAAATCGGTAGACACCAAAAATAGTAACATCATGCTTGAGTATATGACTCATTGATGTTCTTGTTGCTTCATCTTGCGGTGAAGAGGATGGCATTGTAAGCTAAAGAAAATATAAAAACGAAAAAAATCCATATTTCATACTCTGATAACAATAACATAACAATCCAAGAAACAGTAGCATAGAAACATTTTTATTAATTCAAAACACTACGTACTTGAAGCTGTTACTGCATCAGAGATTAGCGTAAACTTTTACTTTTTTGTCGTTATTCGCTTTTAAAAAACCGGAGAAAATCACTTGTACTTTTCGCGTTCGTAGACACTTGTTGAATGAATAAAATCTATCATCGAACACCTATAAATACTACTTGTTTTTAACTGACTAACTAACTAGTTTCTTTTCTGTTACTAAGTTAAATTCAAATTTTTTTTCATTTACATATGTTCTGACTAAATAAATTTCAAAATAGAAAAATAAACTCCAAAAAGAAAAAAAACACACCCATTTCGCTGATCTTTTCTTGTAAAGTGCCAAAAATGGTGATTTTTTGAAATGTTTGTATGGGGAACTAGCAGGGGGTTCCAGGGGGTACGCCACTGGCACGGGTGTCAGTTAGTGGGGGTCGGTCATACATTTGGCCTCGATTGGGGCACTCTAACAGGGTTATAAAAGTCACCACGGCTACTATTTGACAGCTAAGTGACAATTGTCACAAATCGGTATTCTGACACATTTTTTTGGTGACAAAAGTAACAAAAACTGTTACCTGCCAAAGAGGAGGTAACAGCGCGTAACAGCTGTTTTATTTGCTGGAAAGTTGATACAAAACACTTTATAAATTCTGCAAGAAAAAAATAAAACTGTATACGGGAAAAATTAACACATTTTGTACCAAAACGACAAGAGGGCATAATTAAATGGAGGAAGGACTTTTGTTACTTTGTGCTATGGAAATGCAGCAGAAAGAAGAAAGAATTTGCTTTTGTGTTAAAAACATTGGAAAATCGCGAAATGTATTACAAAACTTTAACGTAAATATCTCCTGTCTTTGAAGGGATATTGGTGAGTAATATGCATATGTACCTTTAAAAGAGCCTAAGGTCTTGTCTTTTATCGGACCTGCCAAAAAATAAGTATAATGGGTCATTTTGTTGAAAAAAATAATAATTTTTAGCAGAAAAGTGAGGTTAATTTTTTTTATTAGCTCCCCAATGGGTCAATAAAAATAAATATGTTTATGCACTGATTTATAAAGCTTAGAAGAACCTTTGTAATGATTCCCATTTCAACCAGATCGGATTATAAATACCGGAGATACGAACGATTATATACTCAAGCTTTAAAGACCTATAACTCAAGAAGTTGAACCGACCGCGGGGGGAAAACCAACTTTTTGAACTTAGCGCAGAAGCTTTCGTCGGTGGTGAAATTTTGATGTAGATTAGAGAGTTGGCGCTAAAGTAAATTTCTTCTTCTATTTGGCGCGGATGCGGAGGTGTATTCTTTCCGCTTAGCATCTCTGGATGTTTCTTGAGGAAGGCAATATAGCATTCCAGCTGTGCCTTTGCGGTGCGCTCAAATTCCCCTAATAATAATGTATTAATTTTAATTCAATAAATCATAAATACATTAAATACTTAATTTTCCTTTTTTACCGCGTTTATTTTGTGCAGAAAACCATATGTTGTTGTTTTGTTGTCCCTGAGGTGAATTATTTGATACGAGGTGAATTTTTCGTTGTCACCGTTTTGCCAGAATACCAGATACAAACAATGGTGACAGCTTTGTAACAATTTTGTCGTTACAATTTGATTGTTACCACATACACAGAATAGGGGTGTAAATGGGTCAAAGTGGGATGTTTTCAAAATTTCGGACAAATTTCGGGTTTTTCAAAAGTCGGGACATCAGAATTTTAAAGGTATGGTTCCTCGGTCAAAGTTTCTTATTTTGATCCCTAGAATACGATTTTCTTTGTCACTTGGGTGATTTTTAAATCAACCCGCCCTAATATATTTACATATATATTTATACTGTTAACCATAGATGAAGGAAATAAGTAGATATCCCACAGGCGTTGTCAAGTACTGCCACTAGATGCTGTGTTGTCGTTTTGTAACTTTCATTGACGTTTCTCATAACGTTCACTGACGTTTATTCAACAGTGTGGGACATTTTTTCAATACATAAATAGAATCATTTTCCAGGTTGTGCTATTCAAACAACTAATTTAGTTTTTTTCATGTCGTTGTGTTCCCCACTTCCAAGTTAAAATTTGGTTATTTTGATTGTATCTTTTTGTTTACTGCTATTTTTGGTGTTCGTTTCTGTTGAATTTGAGAGCAACGGACCACAAAACAAAAACAAAATCCCTGTTGATGTTGCCTACCACACCTATTGTTAGCACCTGTTCTAAATACATCTTGCAAGGTTTATTTTGCTTGGGATCAAACGTTGTAATTATTGCATCCAGCTCCATCTAGAAAATATCCCATTGAACAAGAAATTTCCCAAGGCATGTGCGATATCTAGTTAATTCCTTTATCTATGCTGTTAACATAATTGAGTCCTTCTTCTGTTTGTGCTGCGTCTGTCTATCCACCTATCTATCGGAAATTTTTCACGATTAGTGTGGCTTCTCTTCCCTCGCTTCTCATATATATGGGTATTCACAATGGGTCGACCGACCTCTGAGTGTAGTGAAGATAAGTTTTATACTTCTCTTATTGTCAGGTGTTCTAAACCTAATTCGTTGGATGTGTTGACGCAGCGTGAATTTCGGCAGAGATTTCCCGATCGTTCTGCACCAACTGGTCAAACACAACGGCGTCTAGTCGCTCGTTTCGAAGAGACTGGAACAACACGTGACAGAAAAGGGGCGGGAAGGCATCGTATTTCTCGTTCTGATGCGAATATCGCCGCTGAGGCCACGCAATTGACCATTACACGTTCGTCTGCAACGCGTTTTGATGAAAGACTTGAATACTTGTTACCTGTTGACCGCCAAAGGCATCTAAGCTTTACATTGAAAATCATTAACAGCGACGAGGCCCATTTTCATCTCAGTGCATATGTCAATACGCAGATTTATCGCTTCTGAGGCATCGCAAATCTGCGTATAACCCAAAGAATAACACATACTATAGAAGAACTTATTCTCTCATCTGACGTTTCATTTCACACTCTCTCGGTAGGTCTGTGGAAATGAGAGCAAATTAAATTTAAAATTTACATACACCAGGTGGAGTTACAAAATATGTTCACTTAACTATTTCCTGTCGTTTTGGTGTAGAACTGAAAAATTTAAATGTATTTTGCACTTTTTTGTTGACTTTTAACGTTGGTATTCATTTGTATTGTATTTAACACAACTAGTTTGCCACAAAAACACGAAATTCGGGTGTAGTTCCTTTGCGGATCGCTGTATACTATTGCCACCATCTGGTATTATTGAACCCATATTTTCCACCCTCCACTGTGTAATTTCAATCGTACCTATGACGTTTAATTTATTGAGCGAATAAAACCTTCTACGTATGTGTTATTCTATGGTATAACCCATGAATAGCCATTACACCCGCTCAAAGTTAATGCATGGTTTACTGTTTACACTGGAGGCGTTATCGTACATCTTTTTTAGAAAACGCCGCGGCCAAACGACTAATGTGGACGGCGAGAGCTACAGAGCCGTGCTCACCGACTTTATCCTTCCTTAATTGGATGAATAGCGACTGGGGAACATGTGGTTCCAAAACGATGGAACAATGGCGCATACTGCACGATCCACAACTGAAAGTCTGCATTGTACTGTTGATTTTCACACGTGCGAGCGCGTACTGTACAGAGTACTGTTGATTGTCACGCGTGCGAGCGCGTACTGTACTGTTGATCTCACATGTGGGTGTACGTTGTGTACCTCTGATAACTTTGCTTGGGTCCACGTTGGACCGGGTACAGTACCGACACCGCCGCGAAGATACCATGTGCTGGTGGCTCGAGCGAAAGTTCTCGATGATATCTCTTTCGTTTTTCCACTATTCCCGACGAATCTAGACCGTATCACTTACCTGGTCTACTGAGGACGTGATGGCTAATGGTGTTGCTACTGCGGGTGCCGGTGTTGCTGCTGAAGTGGTGTATAGCGGAGTTGTTAGCCGGAGCTTGTAACCCAGTGTTGTTGTCGTTTAAAAGGTCAATACGTTTTTTTCCCGTTAAAAGTAGTAATTGTTGCAAAAAATTAAACTAAAACACTCGCCGTCGTCCTATTGTTTTATAATTGTTACTATTATTGTTGCTCGTGGCCGTCGGTGGTGCAATGGTTAGTGTGCGCGGCTCTTGTACATGAGATCCTGGGTTCGAAACCGGCTCTGATCACCTTCAAATTTTCTTTCGGCGGCGGCCACCTCGCATAGACCCCTTTCACACTCGGCAAGTTACTTGCGCAAGTCTCTTGCCCAAGTCTTGGTTTGTTGATGACAGAGGTAAGGTCGGGTTAGGGGAATAAATTTGAGGTACAGACTTGCTTGTACTCGGACTTGCGCAAGTAACATGCCGAGTGTGAAAGGGGTCATAGTGACGGCTACACTATCGAGTATCTAGTAGAGGTGCGCATGGATCGATCCATTTCGGCAAATGGATCACATTTTTTTGTTTTTGTAGTTTCGGCTATTTGGGATCAGTTGTGTGATTTGTGATCCTGAGTCATCCTAAAAAACAAAAACAAATTAAAGGCAAAACGTAAGCATGTGTGCGTGCGTGTGTGTGTTCACTTGTGCGACAAAAACCATCGTACTCAACAGCTTTCTAGTGGATGATGTGTGACTTGTGTGAGTATGTGTGTCTGATTTCATGCTTGCCAACATAACACAGCAAACAATTGGAAATTGAGTTATGAGAAAGAAATTTTGAAACCTTGCTTTCACCTACTGTACTTTTTATGTTGTTTTGATTTTTTTTGAAAATTTTTTTTTGAAAAATTGTGTGTCGTATATAAGGAATTTATAGTCGAAAACTGTGTTTTTTACTGGTTTGATGTTTTTATAACTCATAAATCTTCGCACTTCGAAAATGTTCGCTGGGAATACAATTTGTGTTTACTTGTTGTTGTAGCATTTTGTTTCGACTCATCCATAAATTTGCATTTGCCAGAAAGGGATCAAGCAGACATAATTAAAAAACAAAAAAAATGTGTTGGGATCACTTGGGATCGATCCATGCGCACCTCTAGTATCTAGCCATGAAAAAGCTTCTCAAATTACCGTTCGAAATCGGTGTAAAACTGTAGGCCCCAATCAGTGAGTGAAAACTGGAAAGCGCACAGGTCAATGATTGTGAGAAGTTCTTCCCAGTCCTTCATGGGATGTAATGGGAAACCATTTATTTTATTATTATTGTTGCTTAAAAACAAATTTGTCCTTTCTCTACAAAAATCTTAACGCGTTTACACCGAGAAAATGTGTTTGCATCTTTTATAAAAGTGCTCAAATTATTAAATGAAATTATGGTGATTTTCTTTTTCTTTTCGAGTGCTCCTCCTCAACGCAAGAGGAACTTGTTCAAATTTTCTGCCCGCCACGGTCAACAACTCAATTCCAACTTTTCTTTTTAATTCGCTGATGCAATCGTCGCGGCCATGGTAGAATTATCTATTAGGTAGACGCATTAGCAATTCCGTCGTTAAGCTGTCAAAATTAGCTGAATAATGAAAACCACTATGTACACAAAATGTGAAAAATTTTATAAGATTGTCTTACTTGATACAAAGTTTATGCTATTAAATTGCATTTTGGTTGAAATTCTTTGAATTTTATTAACAAACAAAGAGAAACAAATCGAATTTGACAGCTTACTGACGGAAAAAATGAAAAAACCACAAATCAGCTGAGCTGACGCGTTTACCCGATAGATAATTTTACCATGGTCGCGGCCTTTTTTCGAGCAACATGAGTGCTGCCATATTCGAATTTTCTGAGTGGTACTGCCACCAAAGACGATTTAGAATTAGACGACCAGAAGATGTGCGCAACTTGGCAACCCTGGTAAAAGAGAACCAAAAAGTGCTATGAGTTCACTCAAACGCATTTCTCTCTCGCGTCATATCTTGCTTATTTCATACTTTTTGCATAGTTTATGTAATTTTACTTCAACATTGTTGGAATTTGTATAGTTGTATACAATTATACTATCAAAAAGCTGCTTGTATATTGAAATATTCAATGAAGAGAGTAAGAGAGAGAGTAGAGAAGTACTAGGGGTTCACTCGTTTTGTTTGTTGGCAATAGAGTGGAGAGAAATTTTGACTGTCTACTTATACATCGTTTTTGCTGCCACTCAGCTCCAAAACGGAGATGGGAAACATTATACACGTGCTATTCGCCCATGGTAGATGTCGCTGTATTCGAGTGGACTGTATCAGTTGACATAACATATGAGAGCACCCGTAACTCTTTTTCAAAGACAACATTGTTAATGAAATAACAAATTTGGATTCATTTATTGGAATAAGTTTACACATTGTGGAATTCAAATTTATTCAAGGTGTATGTAAAAAAAAATCAAAGTATTGGTTATGATACTTTTCATTAGTGGATTTAGAGCATAATTAGGTACATCAGATGCATGGAGTGGTGGGAGTTTTGTGACGGCAGTTAAGTAGAGCTATGTTGTGGTGGTACGGCATTTTGATGTGGAACTTGGGGATTAGCTTTGCTGTTGGGGGTTTTGTAGTGGTGGATTGCAGATTTGCTGCTATGTATAGGGGAGTATGGTGGCCTAACTGCGGGTACACGGCTCGTATAGTCGGTTGTTCAGGTATAGTTGCTTGAATCTGAAACACGACATAAAATACATTATGCAAATTTCAAAAAATGTGATGTATATTGATTGACTACTTACATGATTGTCATAGGGTGAACATCCACGTCCGCGCAGCTACCACGACAAAGAGCTCGAGAAGTGCCTCCCCTGCGTATTCGACGAGAAACATCTCTTTCGACACGTTGCACGAATTTTATAAACTGTCTCTGTAATGAAGTCAAAGTATTAGCAATGAAATCAAAATACGAACTATAGTGCAAAATACTTTAGTATTTTTTATCCATTTGTCTTAAACTCAAAATATCTGATATCCTTTAATATTTTTGATTTCTTCAATATCAATTAATTGCTCATCCCAATCTTCTTCCTGCTCCTCATACGTGTCACAATCATGGTCCTTGTTCTGTTGCTGCTGCCGGCACCAATGCGCCTTCAAATGCAGATTTTCCTTTTTAATTTGTTCGTGCACCAATTTATTTTTTTCCATCGTTTCTTCATGACGTTGGACTAGCACTTCGTAGGGGGTCTGGCTCTCAATACGTTTTTTAACGTACTGGTCCTCCACATCGTGCTCCATTGCGGTCCCGTTTGGGAGAATCACATCCTTCTCCTCGTCACCATGCAGACGTAAAAACGGAATGGCGTGCAGCGTTAAACGATCATTGGGCCTATCTTCTTCCCGGAAGTGTTCTTTACAAATGAACTTCCTCTTCAAACGCTTGCACTTTTCCTTAATCGTACAGACGTCAATCCATTGTTGACGCCTCGGATCATGCGCTGGAAATGAAAACATTGTATTTTCCGGAGGACTTGAAGTTAAACACCCCTTAATTGAACATCTTTTTATCCATTTAATCCGAAATTTTTCTACTTCCGGTTGATGAACTGAATCGTTATGACCTGTAGACAAAATCAAAAATTAGGATATTAATATGTTTGTACATGCAATGAAAGTATTCATATAGCCATTATCAGAATATAGGAACAAATCAGATATTAACAATATACCAACAAAATAAAATATTTCCCTGCTGATACAGCTTGATCTAAACGTCATAAAAACGGTACGATTACATATTGTTTACTAGTCGATAAAACAATGGTCTTCAACACTTTTCACAAATGCATAAATGACCTATCGCTTTTCTTCTGTTGCCAATTTTCATCGCTTTTTATTATCCCTTCACATACATGTAATTTGATACGGAAAAAAGTGTAAAGCATACAAGGAGTCATTGTGCTCATGACTAAATAATGCAAGATATATAGGTGGACATATATAGGAAAAAAATCTTAGTTTCAAGTTAAATTGTAGGAGAGAGAATTTTATGAAAAGAGCCACCAGAGGACTGGATAAATTCAGTTTCCTAAGAGTGTTGACAAAAGTCCAGAGAATGACAATTGGGTTTGAACGTATCTGCGGCAATCCACAATAGTAGCGGGTGTACATGAAACAGACTTCTACCTTTGAGAGAAACTTCTCCAGTCATATCCCGGGCAAGCTAGATTGGAACGGATACATATCAGGGTATGGAAGATATTTATTCTTCTATACTTGTGGCTGCAAACTAGATGGAAAAGTTAGTTTTGTAGTTTATTCTTGAGGTGGGTATAAGACCTTGCACAAAGTCTACCAGACCATTGTATGGAATTTCAGACAGAAGTAAGGGCAATCTTAGAAGTTTCCCTTTGACTGGAACGAAACGTTATCACCGCCAGTTGTATCAACTTCTACTGTGACAGTCAGCCAGCTATAAAATCTATGCAATCTGCATTCCTGACTTCCAGAACGTCCCAAAACTGTCGCTCATCTCTAAATGATATGGACAAACAGTTCAATATTCATATTATATGAGTGCCTGTGCACATGAACATTCCAGGGAATCATAGGGCGGATGAACTAGCGAGATAAGGGACTACTTACCTATTCCACTGGATATGGAGACATGCAAATGAAAAATGCATTGGAGGCACTAAACTTGATATAAAAAACATTAAAAAAAATTACGAAGCCGCTGCTAAATAAACCCTTCTCAGAGGAAAAAATCTCTAACAGCACCGGACGGAACACCACCGGAAATATCTAACTTTTTAAATACGAAAATCAGTAGTTAAATGCAGGTGTATCGATGAAACAGCTGTTCAACTTGGTAGTTGAAGTAATAGTAAAATATAGAGTGTAATGAAAGAACAAGCAATAATTAACTGAGAGTAAATTATGTTTTAAATGCAGTTACCAGATACATATGGACGTTTGACTCACTGATGGAAATGCATTTTAAATTATCTTCGATTAATGATGTTTTAAATTATGTATGTTTGATTATTGTTATGCCGTCTGAAAGTCGAACTCTATGGGAACTCCAACTATTCTAGTGACTTAAAAGTTTTCGGTCTACGCAAACAGCTGTTACATACTCTTGGTATTCTACTCTATGGTTAAATGGACAAAATACAGAAATATTGTGTTGAAATTGGATGATTTTTGGACAATTTAACTACCGACTTTCGTCGTTCAATAGTTACAGAATACCGGTGCAGGTTTGTTTACAGCTTACTCTCCAAAACAAAAACCTTTTTTTTTGCTTGCACAACACGTTATTCTAAGAAAAAAAAATTAAAATAACTATGCATCCGTTTCGGAGTTATGGACCCCCAAAGTTCAGATATGTGAGTGGGTAATAGAGTTAGGGAACCGTCTAAACCTATTGCTCTATATCTTTTTTTGTATAAAACAAGTCAAAATAAACGCAAAAATAACTCGCTTATTTATCAAGACATCGGATGTTGAAATTTTTTTGTGTGTTCTATAAAGATTTCTGCGTGGCCGGCCATCGGCTGGGCTTAGATTTCTCCTCCTCTAGGTTAGGTCCAACACCGGCTTCAGCAGTCTTCTTGTTTGCTTTTTGGGTGTTACATACCTTAATATCGGTCACATTTTGAGATGACATTTTTGACAAAAATCGAAAATTGTACATTCGCCCTCAATGGGCGAATTTTAACAATTTTATACTTTTTGACGCCATTTGTAGGGCACTTCCAAGAGGTTTCCATCGATGTATACATATACCCAATCGGGTCACTGAAGGCAAGGGTATGCAGGACTAAGGAGTTTTCGAGATCCATATCTCGAGAACCGTTTACCCGGATGGGGTACAAAAACTTATTGTTGGACTCAGAGCAAGTAATATTGATAGCTGAGCAGTGTTTTACTGATCAGAGTTGTCGGTAAAATAGGCGAAGTATACCCATTATTTTTTGGAGAGCAAGCCGTAAAATAGACAAGCCAAACATTCGCTTACATACATAAGTATTTTATGAAATACTTACCCAAATTAATTGTTGGCATTGCCCCATGTAATAATCTCGTTGTGCCAAAGCATTCACTGGCGAAATGAAGAGCACATATACGAGTTTTATTACGCTGAACACATTTTCGATCCACTTTTAAATTGTAACACCATTCGTCAATGAACGCCTCTTGAAACTGGAACGATGGTGTAGTTCCATATCCGAATTTGGTTGGACAACCTCGAGCAATGCACCTCATTGTTTATTTAATTTCACGTCGCAGAGATTTTTTTAGCTTCGCGTAATTAAATCAACAAATTTTAGGACACAAAAAATAATACGAGATCTAAAATTAACACAAAAAAATAAATTTGTAATTACATTTCTGCCAGAGTTAAACAATGTAATCATGATACAATCTATCAGGTAATCGCAAAAGCTCAGCTGATTTTTTCTCGTTTCCGTGCATGGTACAAAAATAATAGCGGAATTCATGCAAACGTGAAAGCCGAGAACATTTGCTCGCGCAAGTTTCCCTCGCAACGTTGCATGAGGCACCAAGTAAGAGTACAAACAGAATACAGCGGTGACGGCAGCGGTTTACGCTGCGGTAATGCCTTATTCACGCTGCCGCGAAATTGAAGTCTTTCGCAATTTGGGCCGAAATTGCTCAATTTCGCATATATTTTGACAACTCCGAAATTGAGATATTTACGACAATTTCATTGAAATTGACTTGAAATTGTCGTATACAACGCTGTTTTTACTCAGAAAAATTAACTTAGTACTCTTTTTTGCACATATGCAAGAACACGAAGCAGACAGAAAATTTTCTGATGTGCCGCCGTCGTAGATAATTTTTTGAAGTTCACGCCGCCGTCGTTAAGGCATGCTTCGACTTAAAATGTTAGCCGATATTATTGGTTAAGCCGCATTTAAAGGGCCGAATTACTAAAAAAATTATCTACATTTTTTACACAACTAACGAGATGAACTTAAAAGTAACGTCTGCCGAAAAATTACATTTAATAAAAACTCAGTTGCCGCCGTCGATATATTTTTGTTGTTGTTCTAACGCAGTCGATAATTATGGGTCGGCTTCGTTCACCGAACACGTGGTTACTACAATTGCTTTAAGTTTACATCGAAATAGGGTGGAAAAAATAAACTATAAACCGTGGTGAATCAGTGTTTCATGTTAAAGTTCACGTATCATTCATTTATTTTATTGTTTTCATTCAGCTCTTAACAGAATTTTGGTTATTATGCCCAGGCACTAAAATTTTACTAATGGCAATAATTGTAAACAAACAGTTGTCATTTTTCAACGAAATTGCTCAAAAGCCAGTGTGAACGATTTCAATTTCGTTCGACAATTTCAATCCGAAACTTTCACAACTTTCTTCTAAAAACAACAATTGTGTTACTTCTTCTTCTTACTGAAAATATCCACAAAAAGTGTTATCAGAAACACAAAAATGTGGCAACACAAAGAGAGTTGGAGAATCAAAAATTGAGAGCGTAAAAAAACCGCTGAGATATTAAAAATAGATTTAATTGGCAGCGGTTTTGCCTCTCAATTTTCTATACGAATGTGACAACCGCCGCTGTATTTTCTTTCTACTCTAAAGTTGCTCAGCGTATTTGTGCTTAAAACCATATCAGCTGACCAAGATGGATACATAAGGTGCTAGCAGTAGCAATTGCATGTATGTATTATGTCTGTGTACTTTTTCTATTGTTCTAGTGCTATCACCTTATTTATCCATCCTAGTCAGCTGACAACGAAATGTCAAAAGTTTGCACGTTTCTCCATCCCACGTTTGCGCAGCAAATCTGACTTGAAGACTTTCCACTTTTGTGCAAGTCGCTTTGTATGGAAAATTTCTTTGTTTTGACGTTTGCCGCGTAAGTTTGCGAGGTTTACGCGTTTACGAGGCTTTTTCAAGTTTGCATGAGGACCACTAATGGTATATGTAGTGCGACCCCAAATACAACAGGCGTTTTGTTTTTGCCCAGTGTCTGTATTGTGTCAAGTTAGCTGATTGAAAAATAATGAAAACGCGAACAAAATTGCAGTGTCACTTAAAAATTGATTGTGTTTTGATTGATATTTTGTAAACAAACTTTGACATATGAGAAAAAGGTCCGCCAGAAAAAAGGTAAACTCAGCTGGGTTAGTGGCCCTACAATTTGTTTGCATCATGTTTCCGTATGTAATAGCTCATTCCCACTACAAAATATTTTCCCGATTTCGTATCAAAAGTCCTAACAAAATCCGAAGTGTTCGCATTGGGATTTTTCCTGATTTGATTTAAAGTCACGGCGAATTGACGAGGCAGTATTACTACGACACAAACACACCAAGCCGACAACAATAGGCATTTTGCTTTGTCTAGTATTTTTCCACAATCAAATTCAGCACAAATGTATTCCAGGAATAAAATTTAAAAAATAAAGTTTAAAAAATATGTATGAGAAACAATAAATACGTAAGAACTGCGATAAATAAATAAGTCGGGTATTCTAGTAGTACCACCACATCGATGCGCCATGATTGAAATGGTTGCAAACAATCGTACTATTCGTTCGTAGTGTGAGATAAAACAGCGTTGTATAAGGCAAATCAATAATTTTTCCCTGATTCCTAGACAAATAAGAAAAAATACCCGATTTGTCGTCTGTCAAAACATGTGGGAAATCAAGAAAATTTTCCTGATTTCTGCTTGAAATCAACAAAAGAGGCAAAATTAAGAAAATCGATGCCAGTGCGAATGCTGTATAAAACTGTCCATCATAGATAAAGGAAATAAGTAGATATCGCACAGGCGTTGTCAAGTAGTGCCACTAGGTGTTGTGTTGTCGTTTTGTAACTTTCATTGACGTTTCTCGTAACATTCACTGACGTTTATTCAACAGTGTGGGACATTTTTTCAATACAAAAATAGAATCATTTTCCAGGTTGTGCTATTCAAACAACTAATTTAGTTTTTTCATGTCGTTGTGTTCCCCACTTTCTAATTCAAATGCATTTTGGATAAGTGCTTTTTGGTACACTGTTATTGTTGGTATTCGTTTGTGTTGACTTGTACAGCTTCGACACACTAAACAAAACAAAATGCCTGTTGATGTTGCCTACAACACCTACTGCTATCACCTGTTCTAAATACATCTCGCAAGGTATATTTTATTTGGGATCAAATGTTATAATTATTGCTTTCAGCTCCATCTTGAAAATATCCCAAGGCATGTGCGATATCTAGTTATTTCCTTTATCTATGCTCTAGAACATTCAAATATATTTAAAAATATATTTAAGAAACGTATACAGTTTCTTTTGACGCTCACAGTAGGCGTGTCGTTTTACACTAACCCACTTTCGATGAGACAGCTGACCAATTTAGTACTTGGAGAACAAATAGAGAACACGCTTTCAAAGAAGAGGTGATAGGTGACTGGGTTGCGTGTGTGATTTTCAAACTTTTGCTGCGGCATGTCAAGCCAAAAGTAAAAATGGATATTCAGTGAAAAAAATCAAAATGTAATGAAGTGTTAGAGTAAAATTATTTGTGTGGATCCCAATTAACACGCAAATTGTTAAAATTAAAATTTGTTTCATTCCACTATCATTCTCTATGTTTTCCAAGTTCCTCGCGGCCTTCGTTTGAGAGTCTAAACATAATCAAACACGCTACAGACGACGGCGTTTTTTCTACATAGGTTTCTTATGGCAGGGAAAAATCGTCACGAAAATCCGCTACGGCTGACGACTCGCCGCTAGAATAGAATCTATTCTTGGCGGCGCTCTCACGAAATCTCTTAATTGAGAGAATGAAGTTGCCACATGTACATGAAAATCATAAGAGAAACCAACACATATAAACCATCCATGTAAATACAAAAGCAAATTAAAGGGTTAACAATAATTTATTGTTAAACACAATAAAATAAAAGTGAATACATTTTTAAAAGCAGCAAAAACACTTTAATTCCTATACAACTATAATATTATTTTTCCAAACTTTCAAACAAATTCCAGAAAAGAGCCGAAAATATATACGACGCAAAGAGAAAAAAAATCAACCGAAGACGCCAGTCGCTCTCTCTTTCATTTCGTTTAGACGCTAGAGAATTTTTCCGTCGCCGTCTGAAACGTGTCTGGTTCTGTTTGGACTCTGATGTGTCTGTACTCAGCTTTAAGCCCGGTATTCAGTTTTTATGAAATTTTCGTTGCTATAAGAAGTACGTGTATAAAACATAACGAAAATTTCATGGAGCGAAAATTTCGCTCACTTTCTATTTACCTGGTACTCAGATCCTTGCTAAAATTTCGTAAGCAAAATCAATTACAGGTTGTGCAAAATCAATTACAGGCGTGCGTTTCGTACGAAAACAATTGTTTGATAATTGTATGGGAGCGGAATTTTAACATTTCTATAATTTTAGCAAACTAAAGCAATACCACATGAGAAAAGGAATTATTTGCAAGGTAAATAAAGATAGATGATAATTCTCCGCAACAAAATTCTCCGCTTAGGGTTACACAGCCTTTACACGATGCCATTTTTTAACCATGGAATTTGCGTATGGTGGTACATGAGTTCTTGGGTTCGATCCCTGCTCTGACCACCTTAAAATTTCTTTCGGCGGCGATCACCTCGCATAGTGACGGCGACACTATCGAGTAGTTAGCCATGAAAGAGCTTCTCAAAATACCGTTCGGAATAGGTGTAAAACTGTAGGTCCCAATCAGTGAGTTTAAAACTAGAAAGCGCACAGCTCACTGTTTGTGGGAAGCTCTCCCCAATTCCTGTATCAAATGTAATGGGAAACCATTTTTTTTTTTAATTTGCGTTTATTCATAAAGGGGCCCTTAGACCTGTGGATAAGTTGCAGCGACTTCAAGTTGACATCAACTTATCCATGGTGTAAGGTGAAGTTGGTGGTTTGTACAAACTAGTTGATGTAAAATCAAAGCGATTATGATTTTTTGAAGTTGATATCAACTTATCCATCAGTGTAAGAGGGAGTTGCATCAACTTTCATACGCATTTCGATGAGAAACGTTCATGAGGAAACATTATCGGCAAAATGTAAATAAATGAACCAAAAAAAAAATAAATTAAACATTATCGGAAAAATGTAAACTAAATAAGTATGATTTGTAGTGTTATTTATAAATATTTAAAGAAAATGAAAATAGCGTTTTTTCGTAAAATTTGTGATATTTTCGTAGTGCGCTCACCACCTTTCATTTCGACATCTGACAAGAAAATTAAGTTGCCTCAACTAGTTCGAGAGTGTAAGGGCAAAATCGAAGTTGATGTCTAGTTATCGAAGTTAATGTGAACTTGAAGTCGAACAACTTATCCACAGGTCTAAGGGCCCCTTAAGGGGTGTAGAGAAGCAAGAATGGAGGAAAAAATGGCACGAAGCGGCACCGCACTGGATTACATCCAATTTTATTGCAATTCTCTTTGTGCTCTTTCAGCATTTGTTATGATTTTGACATTTGATGTTATTGTTTCTTTCATTCAAGTTTCTTGTGTGTTGTGTGAAATAATGTGAGGTTACGTGAAATAATTTGACAGAAGTAAAAAAAGAAAAGAAAGTTAAACATAAAAATTAATTAAAAATTATTTAACAAACAATTTATTAGAATTATTTGTAAAAATTTGGCCGTTTACAAAAATAAACAACACATACAAGAACACTCACTAAAGAGAAATCATGAGATGGCAACGTGTAAAGGCACGAAGATTTACGCTGCAATTTCAAAAGAGAATTGATAAAAATGGCATCGTGTAAATATGGTGTTAAATCGCAAAATTTCTTACATAAATTTCGCAAGAACTGTATACGGAGCTTTATGATGCAATAGCACAATTGCAAGATCTGGCATCCTCGTGCAACAACTCTGTGTTCAATCATCGTAAACCGTAGTTAAAATATCGTGTCATCCCTCTTTTATATATACACTGTGCTAATTATACTGTAACCAGCTAAAAGAGACAAATGTAACTCACGCGTTGTTTTGACAAAAAAATTGCGGCACATTTTTTTTGCAGTTGTTGATGTCGTTGTGCGAAAATCACAAAAACGCAAAAAACGCATTCCGTTGCAAACATTTTGTGAATACAGTTGTTGGTGAAATAAAAGTGCATTTGTAGCTCAACAAAAAAGAAAGAAAATAAAACAAATTATTTTAAAGGTAAGATTTAAAATTGTTTATTGGAGTTATTAAAAAACGGACTTCTAGAAAGTCGAATTCTATACAAAAGGTTAACCACCAGCGGAACAAATATGCCATGACTAGGTAAAGCACCAGTAAAACAGCGGCGGGGGCACTTTATTTGCATTTTGGTGACTACCGACTGATGATTCTCCACTGTTATATATTTTACAAGTTGAATGAACTTTTTGTGGATTGGTTTTGTATGTGTTCATTGCTTTTGCTGTATTTTTGTTGACGAGCGAGTGTTTCATAATTTCTGTTTAACAAGAAAGGTTCATTAGCGTTTGTTTGCCTGGATATACAATTATAAGTTGAATTATGTTTTTGTCATTAATTTGGGATTCGAATAAGCACGAAATAGCTCACCTCTCGTACATCAAATTATCTAAGCATCGTTAATAGAAAACAAAAGTTTCGTCGTAAAATTACAGTGAGTCCGTAGTTTTTTAGCGCCTTTTTTACTTGCAGACTGCTTTGGTTGCACAAAAGCAAGGCGCATTCCAGCAGGTGGTGTTACTAATTTGCTTCATATCGTTCGAGTATCACAACATTGGGACATGCCATTTGTTGTCCTAGTTTTATTTTGAATAATTTTTCGCAATTTTTTTTTTTATTTTTTTAAAAATTAAAACAAAAATTATTGTCTTGGGTAGAACACGATATTTTACGTAAATAAAGTAAAATAACAAAATCGGTTCAAATACATAGTTTCGGAGTTATGGACCCCGAAATTCGGATATGAGCGTAATGGGGTTAAGGTACCGTGCAAACCCAGTAAACAATTTGTTCCGAATTCGGTCAGAAACTCTGGACAAGTTGCCGAATCTGATGCCGATGTCGGTCAGACGGCTCTACGAAATAGCCCCCGAGTGAAATAACTCCTAAATATTTTCATGTTTTAATTTTTTTAGGTTTATTTTTTTTTCGATCTTATTTCATTTTCCAATTGGGGTTTTTTATTTATTTATTTATTTATTCATTCTTCATCAATAGAGGTAAAACCTCTTTTAGACTACACAGAATTATAATAATAATCAAAAAATATATTAAAATAATAAAAACATTGTTAATTATGATTTAAAGCCTTAAATAATTGTTGCTTAAAACTAATTCTAGAAATGTTATTAAAAATATCACAATCAATAAGGACAGAATTACATATATCAGAGCAATGAGCTAGAGGTTCTTTTTGAGCATATTTTGAGCTATTCAGAAAATTCCGAAAATGAAAATTCTCCCGTAATGATCTTATAGGTGCGTAAAAATTGATACGCTCCAACAAAGCAGTGCAATTAATATGTCCATGTATCAAATCACGTATGAAGTTAACAGAATAAACTTTACGCCGACACTCTAAAGAACTCAAATCGAAAAGGGCACAGCGAGTAGTGTAACTTGGTTTAACAATTTGCCAATTTAATTTAAAAAATACGTATCTGGTAAAATTTTTCTGAACTCTTTCAATTCTAATAGAATGAGAGCTGAAAATAGGATTCCAGATAATGCAACAATACTCCAAATGAGGACGAACTAGGGCATTATAGAGAGCCTTTAATGTAAAAGGATCAGAAAATTCAGCTGTGTTACGTTTAAGAAAGCCTAACATTGAATAAGCTTTGGAAATAATAAAATCAATATGATCAGTAAAATTTAATTTTCGATCAAGAAAAATACCAAGGTCCTTGATCAAGGATACTCGTACCAGATTGACTGACCTAATTTTATAATTAAAACTGATATTACTATAAGTTCTGTAAAGCGAAAAGATTTGGCATTTTTTTATATTCAAAACAAGATAATTAGCATCACACCAATCAGCTAATGCATCAATATCTTGCTGTAAAAGGTAACAGTCACTTAAACTTGAAATGGATCGAAATAATTTGAGATCATCCGCAAAAAGTAAAGATTGCGAGAAACGAATAGTTTTGGGCAGGTCGTTTATAAATAGCAAAAAAAGAAGAGGCCCTAAATGGCTGCCTTGTGGCACTCCCGACGTTACATGAAATTGGTAAGAACAGTTAGAATTAATTTTAACTATTTGGAAACGATTGGACAAGTAGGATGTAATCCATTGCAAAAAATTTGATGAGAAACCTAACATCTCAAGTTTAATGCAGAGAGCAGTGAGGTTGACTTTATCAAACGCTTTAGCAAAATCAGTATAAATAACGTCAGTTTGCAATTTTCTGTCAAAGTTGTGATAAACATAATTACAAAAAAGGGAAAGATTAGTGGTAGTGGACCTGCCAATACGAAAGCCATGTTGATTATCACAAAAAATATTATTAAGTATAGGTTTAATTTTTATAGTAACAATTTTTTCAAGCAGTTTAGGTATACACTGAATTTTCGAGATAGGCCTATAATTACTAATATCTTGTTTACACCCCGATTTATGTATGGGAACCACATGGGCGATTTTCCAACAATCAAGAAATTTGCCAGTTGATAATGAGGTTTGAAAAATTAAAAAAAGGGGATAACTCAAAGAATTAGAACAGCTTTTCAATAAAAGATTACAGATCCCATCATTATCCAAAGACGTCTTAATGTCAAGTTCAGAAAGGGCAATTTCCACATCAGAGCAATTTAATTCAATGTTAGATATATCGAACAATGGTTCCAAATCTGTATGGAAATTATTCAAATTACAATCACTGGAATAAACGGACTTAAAAAAGTCAGCAAAAAGATTACAAATTTCAGTTGGTTCAGAGGACCCATTTCCACAGTAAAACATATAAGAAGGTAAACCATTCGATTTTCTTTTAGAGTTAACAAAGGTCCAGAATACTTTACTATTTTGTTTTAATGAGAGTTCGGTCATTAATATATAAGACTTATAAAGAAATGAATTTAGGGTATTAAAATTATTTTGGCAATGGCTATAAATATTTTTTAAATCCAAGTTACTCTTATCCTCACGAAAACGTTTATAAGCTTTATTTTTTTTATTTTTCAAGTTAGTTAATCGCTTGTTATACCAAGGTGGATTACGATTAGACCTAATTATTTTTTTCGGAACGAATAAACTGAAGCCTTCATAAAGAATTTTTAAGAACAATGAATACATATTAATTAGATTAGACTCATGAGATAAAGAGGTCCAATCAATATGATTGAAATAAGAAATTAACGAAGCAAAATCAGCGTTTTTGAAATCATAATTTTGTCCCTTCTTTCTAAATTAAGATATAAACCCCAATGAAATATCACCCAGCAATATTTTAAATTCGGGGGTTATTTCATTTCGTTTATAATTTGGTTATGGTTTCATTTCCCTTCTACATTGGGGGTTATTTCATTATTTTGTTAGGGGCTATTTCATATGACATAACTCCCAAATGATAAGGGGTTATTTCGTTTTTGATTTGGAGTTTGTTTCATTTTTAGTTGGTTGTTATTTCATTGGGAGTTATTTCATTTTTTTGGGGGCTTATTTCATTGGGGATTGTTTCATTTCTCGTTTGGGGGTTATTTCGTAGAGTCGGTCAGACAACGTACAGAAAATCGTATGGGCGGTTGACAAGAATTCGGAAAGTTTTGTCGGAAGAAATTCGGAATAATGCTGAGTTATCGGACTGTTTTCTGTAAGAATTCTGAAGGATTTTTAGACGTAGCTGAACTTATCCGATGATTTTTTGCCCCTTTGTCCGATTTGTCGTACCAATTTCGGAGAGAAATCTGAAAAAACCTCCGATAATGGTCCGACTTTCACATTGTACCATTTGTCGTGGCAACATTGGCGAGACGTCTGAACAAACATGCGAGAATGTTCAGACTTTTCGGATCATTTACATACGTATGCATTTACATATGCACGTACAAATTAACAAATTAATTATTATTATTTTTATTTGACGACCGCGACGCGACGTCAAATAAAACAACAATTCAATTCAATTCAACGAAACTATACAGTAAAAACATTTTCGGGGAATTCCCTTACTGGTCCATGGGTACGGAATGAAAACAAAATCGTATAAAATAAAAAATTCCCTGCAGAGAATGTGAAGAAACGTCGCATGATTTTCGTATGGAATTTCAGAGAATGTGCAGAACCGGCTGAGAGAAAATTTACAGAAAACTCGTTTAAATGACTGAAGGAATTTCAGATATTTCGGCTAATTGTCTGATATAATTTAAGAGAACTTACAGACGTCAAACTGAAAAAAATAATTAGAATTTTCCGAAAACTAATACATACACTGGTTATCGGATGTAAAATATTGAAAATTACCGAATATTTTTTTTCTCAAAAAAAAAAAAAATTATTTTATCGGAATGCAAATCGGAAAATGCAAAATAATATTTTCAGTTTATTTTGACTTGTTTTATACAAAAAAAAGTGATTATATCAATAACTTTACACAGTACCCTAATCCCCTCACATATCCGAAATTTCGGGGCCCATTGCTCCGAAACTGCATTTGCCCCGATTTTGTTATTTTACTCTTTTTTTTTTCTTAAAACAACCTGTTCTAACCTCCCTCAAAAAATGGTTTCTTTCTAGAGTGTAAGCACTAAAATAGACCTGTTCCAGTTTCATGCCCCTCAAAGTTCAGATATATGGAGTGAAATTGTGGGATTCAGTTGTTTTACGTAAAAAATAAGTATAAAAGATTAAGTGAAAAAAATCGATAACTTTCTTGGTTATCGAGTTATTAGTGTTGAACAATTTGAAAATACCGATTTTTTACAAAATTATGTTAGCATTATGGGTGGCTTAATCACAGACTTGTCATTGATGAGCATGGACATCAGCTATCGTTGATGTTTATTATCGGTTTACCGCCCTGATTTCGCCCAAGTTTTGTTTTTTGGAAGAAAATTTTTTTATTTTAAAATTTTTTTTACAAAGAAGTACCTTTTTAAGAACAGGTATTTTTTTTAAAGAAGTTGTACTCTTTTTAGGAAAAGGTTATTTTTCTAAGAAAATGTACTTATTTTCAGAAAGGCACTTATCTCCAGAAAATAAAAGAAATGTTAATATTTTATTTTTAAGAATAGGTACTTTTAGGAAATGCATTTTTCCAAGAACAAGTATTTTTTTTGTTTGAAGAAAAGGTGTTTTTTACGAAATGGAATTTTTTTAGAATTGGTCCTTTTTTTTCAAGAATAGATACATTTTTAAGAGTAGGTTGTACTTATCTCGAGAAAAGTTATTTTGTTTCACAAAAAAGGTACACTTTAAAGAACGGTAGATTTTTTAAGAAAAGGCACTTATTTAAGAATTTTTTTTTTTCAAAATTCTTTCACTTTCACTTTTAATTTAAATTTAAATTTAATTTTTATTGGGTTAAAAACTACAATATATACTAAATATTGGTTACAGGCTCCACCTAGAAAACTACCTATTAAACAAGAAGTTTCCCAACATATGTTAGTCTGTGGCCGTCGGTGGTACAATGGTAGTGTGCGCGGCTCTTGTGCATGAGAACGTGGGTTCGATCCATGTTTTGACCACCTTAAATTTCTTCCGACGGCGTTCACCTCGCTTAGTGACGGCGACACTACCGAGTAAAACCTCAAAATACCGTTCGGAACCGGTATAAAATTGTAGGTTCCAATCAGTGAGTGTAAAACTAGAACGCGCACAGCTCACTGGTTTGTGAGAAGGTCTCCCTAATCCTTTCATGGGATGTACCGAGAAACCATTTATTTATGTTAGTCTAGACACACACCAAAGCAAATGTACACAATATAGTTGATAATACTGGGTTGTAGCATAATAGTGTTATCAAAAGAACTTCGTTCCAATTTATTGTCCATGGCTGTATATTGAAGATTCGGGGCCCGTAATCCGAGAAATATGTGGCGATCACAAAAAAAATCTGAAGGTCCTAGATCTGAGTGTGGAAAAAGTTTGGAGCCGATACGAGAGTTGGGGCTAGACTGGATGTAAGTCAAAATCCAATAATGCTAACCACAGAATAAGGAACAAGTTATCCGAAAGGGGGAAATTGCCCCCAGGGCATTAACAAATTTAAAAAAGATCCCATGTAGTCACCCATGTAGAGCTGAGTATAACCATTTTTGTGTGCGTTTTGGTGCCCTTGAAGGGTTTTGCGAATTATCGAAATTTTTCGCGTCATATAGCTTTCTGTGTGGCCGGCCTGGGGCCGATCTTAGAGACTTCCACCTCTGAGTATATCCAACACCGGCTTCGCGTCTTTCGCTTCGTACATTTTTCAGTGGACGGCCGGCGTTGACATCATGAGAAAGTTAGCCTTTAAGGGCTTTTCCTCTGTTGTAGCTCCAACACCGGCTTTGTCATATTTTTTGTAATAAAGCTGTGTTATAAGTTAACTTTCTGCGGTCGGAATAGTTTTTTGTATAATAATGTTTTCAAGTCCAAAGCGCCAAAACCAAAATTTTCCTTTTCTAAAAAATGTTTTTGGTTAATGTATGAGAAATTCATACTACAAGCTTACAAGGTCATGTACATTTTTCGAATTGAAAAATGGTTGGTTTTTTGTTGGAAATAATAGACAATTCAGTTCAACACACACTCACTGGAATTTTATATAATTCAAATAAAAAATGTTTTTTAAAAAGTTTTTAGTTTTTTTTTCTTTAGTCTACAAAAATGCTACCAGCGAAATATTTTGATCAATCCCTTCCATTTGAGTACCCAAATGTTTTGCAGGTTTTTTCCGATTCTCATCCCCATACATGTAATATGTTCAAATGGGGTTATTTGTGCCCACAGTTGTCGGACAAGGAAAATAAAGATAGCGGTGATATATGAAACCTGTGAGCCCCATGGGTCGGTCCGCCTGGCAAACAATTTTGTACTTTTTCGTGTTCTTATATTTTTAATGTGGTCTGCGATTCTGAGCTTTATTTTTATTAATTTTTATTGCATTAAATTAATTTAAATGCAACTCAGATTTCTATAAAGATTTTAGCATTCATGCAACATTTCGCGCTGAGTTAAAAAATATGTATTCTTTAGTCGCCGATCCCAAAAAATTCTGAAATACGGGTTTTCTTTGCAACTTAGTATTCTGTAATCGCTTGCTTGTAGCCAACACACGTCTATTAATTAGATGAAATTTATCTAATTGGTTTTAACCCATGTAATTCAATTTGAAATTATACATTTTTTGACATCTCTTTCAAAAATCATCTTAGTACAGGTAAGTATTTACGCCACGAACAAAACAGTATTATTAAGCTGGCATCATAGACTAATTCATACATAGATTTATTATCCATCTCATCTAACGTTTCTCTTTGCGCTTCTTCAATGAGGAAACGAACTTCTGTCAGCAACGTCGAACAAAATCCTCCAATTTTAGGTTTGTGCATTCACGATAATTTACATATTTTGAACATTCACAGTAACAATTTCTCCCGTGTTTGCCAAAGCGACAGAATTCTTCTCCTGACATTCAAACAAGTTCGCTTCCGTTCAATCATTAAACCCATGAGCGGGTTCCTAAATCTATGTATAAATTAATCTATGGCTGGGACCTAAGCCCGCTCTATCGCTCACAACTTTACAGAAGCGGGTGTTGGAGCTACCCCAGAGGAAAAAAACTAAAGCTCAGCAAATACGACATAAAATACCATTGAAAAGAAAGAAAGTCTTACTTAGTGGGTCGACATTCAGTTAGGGAAATATCAAAATTCTAATTTTGCATTTGATGAGAACGGAAAAACAGTTTTGTCAGATATGTTAGATTTATCAAATTCTTTGCTTTTCCTCAAAAAATGATGGGAATCAGAATAATCACTTTTATTTCTTCTCTCTTTTTTCAAATGCTTATTATGTTCAGTTTTACAGTTGAATATTCTCCATATAAATGTACTTTAAATGGCCGATGCTTGTCACTTAAATGTCATTTAATATGAAAATTTTCTGTGAGCTTCTAAACTGAGCCATTGAGTCATTTAAAAGCTCCAATTTAAAGCTCAGAAAATTTTCATATTAAATGACATTTAAGTGACAACCATCGGACATTTAAGGACATTTAAAGTACATTTAAATGGAGAACTTTCAACTGTGAAACTGGCCATTAGTCTTTGTTCAGAATTTTCTTTCTTCTGTATTCTAATTTTATTTTATAACTGTTGTATTTTGTTTGTCACTTTGACTGATTTTGTAAATCGAAAGCAGAATGATCGTATGTCTTTAAGGCCATGTTAGAGGAGTATCGGTTGCAAATAGAACGATACGCTGAGAGAGAAATGAAATTAAGCTTTACTCCAGATCGTACGATTATTCTGCTTTCGAATCTGCCATTAGTTTTCCATGGCACTACTATTATTTGAGATGTGACGTACCGAAAAGTTAACTACCCATATTTTACATCGCCGACGTGTTAAACAAAAAGGTGGACTCAATTTCTAGTAAATATGTACATACATATGTATGTACATATATAGATCAATGGTCCCAAAAATGTTATTATTTTGTGTATTATTTCTGAAAGGCATTTATTTAGTATCGTCCGTTCCAGAAATGGCAATGGGATGAAAATGCTTTTCGCATGTCATCAAATTTTACTCCCACTGAAACAAACCGAAAATTGGTTCCACAATCAGTCACGATCAATACACAAATTACGCGTTTGTTTGTGTAAAATGATACTTGGCTGTGTTTTAAAAACCGAAATCTTATGGGTTTTCATTTAAACTCTTAAATACTATCGTACGTATACCTCGTACTTCCCTTAAATTCAGATTCAAACGTCAAATTTGTATAAATAATGTTCGGTATTTTGTAAATATACAAGTTTTACGAGGTATACGAAGAATTGATGAGTTTGAATGGACACCCATATTGTGTTTTGCATTGACTACTACATGAGCAAACTCCCTTGGACTTCTACAGTAAACTTGAATTCAGATTGCCCAGAATACCAGAATATAAATTCCTTAATTCTGGCAGATTAATGCCATTAATTAATTGCCTTGTCTAATAGGCAATTAATATCGACAAGGAACAGTTAAAACAAACTGCTTTGGAATATATTAACATGAATAATTAATTACAGTAGAAAATGTATTAATGTATGTATAATTTCTTTATATTATTTTTTGATTTATTTTATATTATATTGTTTTTTTTAATATTATATTTTGTTTTTTTTTGTTTATATTATATTTTGTTTTTTATTTATGTTTTTTATATTATATTTTGTTTTTTATTTATGTTTTTTTTATATTATTTTTTGTTTTTTTTTTATATTATTTGTTGTTTTTTTTTATATTCACCCCTATTCTGCGTTACAATTACGTTCCCGCTCTACGTTACGCATCGATCGAACTTTGGTATTCCAAAAAAAAACGTAATCGAAAGAATAAGAAGAGGAAAAGTGTGTTGTCACAATAAGCAGATTGGCTGTGGAACGTAAAAAAACAAAACAAAACAAATAATCATTTGTGTAAACATTGAAGTTAAAAGTGTAATTTTGTGCAAATAAAACATATTTTCATCTGTTAAAACACAAAAGAATATAATTTATAAATTTATTTATTAAATAGACTAGCGCGTGTGAAAAGTTAAAAAAAAAAACACAAAAAGAGGTATTTGTGACCAAAGAGTTCAAAAACCAGTTGTGCCGGAGGTGAGTTTTCCTTTTTTGTTAACATCATTACAGCACAAAAATACATTTTGTTTATTTCAATAGAAATGGAAGTAATAGCAGCAGCATTTTTGTTGGGAGATGAGAACAACGTGCTCCAGAATGCGGAGGCAAGGATTGCCAAAAGAGATTTGAGGGACAGTTGCAATCCGTTCGAGATGACCGATCAAAGGTAAGACATTTGTTTTAAAAGATATGACATGTTATCTGAAATAATTCGTTTGCTTTTACAGCTTCAGAAAAAACTTTCGCCTGAATAAACACGCTTTTAAGTATGTGCTAATTAATTCAATGTAATTATTAATTCAATGTAATTATTTCAATGTCACATACTTTCTTCCATGCTACTCCGGTTTTTGTTGGTGGCCCCATTGAATTAAGTGTTACGGTCACCTCTTCCCAAAATGCCTGCTGCACTTCTTCTTTTGGTCTCTGATGGTACCCACCCGCAAGGTCTAGTTTTTTGGCCATTAATTCCGCCAGCTTCTCGTACTGATCTTGGTTTGTTTGTTTCGACCTGTAATAAATAAAATAAAACTCACTATTTAGTAAAACAAATTAAAAACTTTATTAAATATATATTTAAATTACTACTATACTTACATTTCTCTGAATTGTATTAAAAATTTAACTTTTTTACACACTTTATTGTAAACAACAAAGAACCATTATGTTGTTCAGTCAGACCTTTTGCAGCGTAAGAAAACGTGAAAAACGTAACTAAAATTGCAACGCAGAATACGTACAATCGAAAGAAAAACGTAAGTGGAACGTAACGTAACGCAGAATACCGATTTCATCAAAACGGAGAAAGTTCGATTGTGATTGTAACGCAGAATAGGGGTGATTATTTTTTGTTTTTTTTTATATTTTTTTTTATATTATTTTTTTTTTATATTATTATTTTATATTGTTTGTTTTTTTATATTATTTTTTTGTATTGTTTGTTTTTTTATATTTTGGCTTATAGAAAAAAAAACGGTCTCCCATTACATCTCATGCAGAAATTTGGGAGAACTTCTCGCAACCAGTGAGCTGTGCGCTTTCTAGTTGTATATACTCACTGATTGGGACCTACAGTTTTGCACCGGTTCCGAACGGTATTTTGGAAAGCTTTTTCATGGCTAAATACTCGATTTTAGGTGGTCAGAGCAGGGATCGAACCCAGGATCTCAAGTACAAGAGCCGCGCACACTAGCCATTGCACCACCGACGGTCACATGTGTACTAACTTTAAAATATGTAATTTCAAGGACTACCACTTAGGAAATACCAGTTCAACTATAAAATAGTTTCTTAGAAGAACATTTTTCTATTTCTTATGAGCTACACAGATCAGGGTTTTTTTTTTCTGAAATTAGAACAAATGTAAAAAGTCGGCACCAGTATTTGAACTCACGTTGGCGAACGATCGTTTCGAAGTTTGTGACCTCGAAGCGCCTTAGCGTTCTAGACCAGTGACCGTCTTATTCAAATTGTAACTAATGGAGTCGAAGTATGTGACTCTTCTCATCAGCGCCTTAGCGTTCTAGACCAGTGACCATCTTATTCAAATTGTAACTAATTGATTGTCATCGTCGGGGTTTCTCTCCTCTTTCTATCTAGTTTATTCCATATTGTTCTTATAACAAAAAACTGAATAAATCAATGAAATTAATTTTACCAGAAATAATAATAAAATTTTTGGCACCATCGTTGTCAAGTCTTCGATTACCATCCTACTCATCGATTATAGAAAATATGTCTACGTAAAAATCTAAAAAAAACATCTTAACCATACCAGCTCTCAGTTGACAGGTCCAACTATGGGTCCTTTGGACTAAGTGTTTCAACCTAACCTGAACTTAGTGTGGATTTGCTCACTTCGTAATCACTCGTTGAGCCCAGTTTGATAATTTATGTATCGATTTTTATTAAAACAGTGCAGACTTGTGTTACATGGTTATTTTGTTTTAGAGTATAATTGAGTAAAATCACCAGTTAAGCGCAATTTAATATATAACTAATATACCATTATTCAATTGTAACAGCCAATTATGAACCAATTGATTTTCCTTTGTCATTCTGACGCGTGTTGGTGGAAACCAAATCCGCTGTAGAGGATTTGCCTCTAAAGCTGCTGCATTTGCGTAGCCAGTGAAGACGAACATTTCGTACCCATTTGTGTAGGGTATTCGTTGGTTGCTTTTATCTTAGATTTTTGTTTTTTCAATTCCTCAATGATACATTGTAAAGTCATCAGGTATTTTTATTTGTAAAAAAAGCACAAAGGCAAAAATTTTTGTTTTTATATTTCTACGTTTTCAAACAAATGCCATTGAACTCTCTTCGTTCGTACGTCTTTATTGTATTACAAGAAAAGCATCACACTTCAATAATTTTTGTTTCATGAAATGCAATTTGGAGAGAGTAGTACTTGTTTTGATCTTAACTCAAACTCATTAATTGTATGTAAGTCAAATAAATATAACAATACGTAAAGGGTAATGTTACAATTTCTTTAAGTGGATCAGGGGTTAAAGACACCGTTTTCATTGTTGGTATGTCAGCACGTACATATGTATGGGTTTCTTGCTAAATACATTAACTTTACATATTTATTCTCCGAAAAAGGGAAAATATGTCTGCTGTACAGCAGCTTTATTTTTCGGTTCATTGACCCTCTATTAGGTTATCGAGCTTCTAGTAGGTATCGTACTGTTGGGAAATCTGATACCGGCAGAGACCAATTGGTAGTTTTAACTAGAAATCTTGGACCTAATTGTGTATTACAATAATCGTCCACACGATACTGATGTGTCGATAATTATAGTTCATCTAACATTTAAAATGCATGCGTTCCTAAAACTTCACTACCGACAAAACGATAATGAATTCGATATAGTTTCTTATTAATTATAAATGTTCAATATTGAAAATTCCTAAGGAATCGTTTCCTCCTTAAATCTAACTCTGACGAAGGTTTTAACAGAGGTTTTTATTTTAAGCCTGATCAATGTGGGGCCCCTTTTTACGGTCTATCGGGCATTGTTGACAGCCTAGTAGATTATTTTTCTGACATTATGTGTACAGTTTATACATATATCTTTTACAGTATATTTATTCTAATTTTATATTTAGAGATGATGGTTCTTCCTTCGGCAGACTTATGTATTGCAACATCGTATTGATTATGTGTTAGCCACTACATTCGGGTATGTGATAGAAATCGATCGATCGATGATGTTCTTTTTGCAAAAAAATGTATTCCTCTTTTTCTGCTATAAAATAATGTATATATAAAATATTTGTTCCCTAATATAAGGAATTATGCCTATAAAATTTGTTGAAATGCCAAATCGTATTCGATTTTGACTCGACCGGTTTTCAGCACAAGCCGGATTATAAATATGAAAATGACAGTTATATAATTTCACTGTTAGTTTTTGTTTAATAATATTTAAATGATTTGATTGTGATTTTTGATTGATTGTGAGAAGCTTCATGTGATGTTATGGGACACCATTTTTTTTTTAATATTTAAATGAAACGGATATTTCGATTTCAGTTACCATGGTGTTGTGGCTGTGTTTCATATTTCAATATCGACATTATTGAAATTGAATTACATCAGAAAGTGAATATGCAAGTTCAATGCACTTGTTAAACCCCAAAAGCGAAGTTCAACGGAATTGTATGAATAGAAATGTATTTCGAAATCAATCAGCTCGATTATAAAATGAGAATCTTGTTGGTAATTATAATTAGGTTTTGATCAGCATCATTAATGACGAGTATTTTATCAAATTACCATGGAACACACTGGAATCACATGCAATTATAGTACCATACTCGTAACTGTCATTCAATATAGTAATTTAGCTAGTTTTGTTCTTATTGCTTTCGCTTCTGTGATCAAAGAACATTTTTTTACAACGGGCACAATTAGTTGAGCAAGCGAACATGGTGAACATATGACAATTTGGAACGCCGGTATACCCGCAGATGCGTAACGAATAGGGAAATATTCACCCTTATTACGGTTGTCGTCGTCGACATAACTTTGAAATTAGCGTCAAATCTTGGAGTAGTTCAGATATGGGAGTTTTAATTTATTTTTTTCTAAGTATAAGTTCTAAATTGTTATTGTTATAAATATTTTATTATGTAGTAGCTCAATTGTTGTAGCACATTTAACCATAAATGGCATTACTGCTTGGTTATTGAATGAATAAATTAAATTAAATTAAATTAAAACGACGTCGTCTTGTGACGACTGTTGAAAATCCGTCTTTGTGTAGTCGTCATCGATCACTAACGACGACTGTCGACACATATTTGGTATTTTGTAACTTGAATTGACGTCGACATTGAATTGAAACGACTCTATTTCTGTCTACGCAGTTTTTGGTAACGACTTGAAGAAAATTCCCAATTTTTTTTACCTCAATTAAAGAAATATCCAGTTTTATTTTTGAATTTTGGATTAATTATGGATAAAAAATGTTAGTTCCCAACGTTTACTTGACATACATATATGCCTGCTCTGCGCCCTTTCAGTCAATGGAATTGGTGTCTTTAATTTATAATAATTTTAATTTTTGAATAGTTCCCAATATCACAATGTATCGTTTTATATAAAAGCAAATAGAAAATTGTGGGTGTTACACAATTTGGGAAGATATTTCACATCCTAATTTTTGATGAAGTCCTCACCAGCTTAACTCCATAGCTGAAAGAAATGACTGACCTATTTTCCTGAAATATTTGAAGCTCGTTCCATGGAATGATAAATAAATTATTAATTTAGATGTAATTGAATGAAATAAGTTCCACTTTATTCAATAGATAATTTTTATAATTATTATTTCTTGTTTCTGTTTTAAATATAATTTTTATCTTAAGGCAAAGCGTTTACATAAAAATACATTTTATTTTTTAAATAACATTGTTCTTTTGTATGTATGTATGTATGTATGTATGTACTATGTATAAATAATGTGTAATTTCAATTTAAAAGCAATAAAAGCATTGCAGTTTTCATATTTATTTGTTTACCAGAATTCAAATTGTTTTTTGTTTCATGTCAAGTAAAAGATTTGATTTTAAGGAGTAGGCGAGTTGGGTGGTTACAGTAAGTTTAAAATATTACAATACTTGATTAGTTTTCTTCGGAATGGATTATGAACTATTGTTTTTGATAGATGAAAACAAAGAATATAGTTCTGTCTTCCGACGCCATTGCATCAATAAGTTATACATTGAAATCTGTAATAACCTTTTGTTTTTATTTGCCGCTGCTTTCCTCTAATGCTATTGTTGTTGTTGTTGTTGTTGTTGTTGTTGTTGTTGTTGTTATACACTAATTTTACATAAATATTTTGATAGTTTATAGTTTTTGTTTTGTTTTTGGTTTGTTAGATATACATATGTACTAGTTGCACAGTTCAGAGGATAATAATAATAATAATAATAATAGTAGTTAATGTCTGTGGTATAACTCATTCGTATCTTTTAATAGTTTAGATTTGATGTTCTATTTTTATAGATAAGTGATTTATAGTATTTTGTGGTAATAATAGAGCTTTAATTTTTGGTACTGAAATAAAGTCCATTGTGTTCCTTATATTTTCCTTCATCAATGTATGTATATCAAGCAATTAAAAAAACTTTCAGACGAATTGTTTTTGAAGCTCTGAGCAAAACATAAAATTTACATAGGTTTTTATTAAATTTAGTTAGATACAAACATATGTATTACAAAATAGGCAAAATATGTGTATAAAAAGTTTTAAGGGTAAATACTAGAAAAAAATTGATTTTGTTTTAATTTTTTAGTGTTTCACAGTGGGTTATATCGAAATGTACAAGGCCATATTTTTAACAATAGAAAAATAGATCAACGTTTGTTTTTAACACATTGAAATTAGTTTTGTTCAAGAACTTAATGGAAAACTAAAAATTATTGTCTAATCAATTACGAATTTCAAAAATTCTATTTGAAATTTAAAAATTGTATTTGAAAATTAAAAATTCTATTTGAAATTTAAAAATACATCAATTGAAATTTAAAAATTCTATTTGAAATTTAAAAATACATCAATTGAAATTTAAAAATTCTACACCATTTCCAAGTGAAATTTGAAATACATCAATTGAAATTTTAAAATTCTATTGGAAATTTGAAATACATCAATTGAAATTTAAAAAAATTCTATTTGAAATTTGAAATACATCAGTTGAAATTTAAAAATATAAAATACTAGGATTGAAATTTAAAAAACATTAATTAAAATTTAAAATACGTCAATTGAAATTTAAAATACATCAATTGAAATTTAAAATACACCGATTGTAATTTAAAAGACACCAATTGATGAAATTGGTTAAAAATTTTTAAATTTCAAGTGACTAATTCGAAATTTCAATTAATCAGCCTTAATACGAATGTCGTTCTCCCATTTCGATTACGACAGTTTTGTAAAAGATTAAAGGCAACACGCCAAATTTGTCTTTAATCTTGTACAAAACTGTCGTAGTCGAAATACGAGAACGACATTCGTAATAAGGCTGAATGTCTTAAATTTCAATTGATGTGTTTTAAATTTCAATTGATGTGCTTTCAGTTTTAATTGATGGCTTTTAAATTACATTTGATGTCTTTCAAATACATATCAATTGAAATTTAAGTCACAACAATTTAAAAGTCAATTGAAATTTAAAACATTTAAAACCATTAATTAAACTTGAATCACATCAATTAAATTTAAAAGACATCAATTTAAATTTAAAAGACACCAATTGAATCGGTTAATCATATTTGAATTTCATATGACGTGTTTTGAATTTCAATTGATTCTTTTAAATTTCAATTCATGTGCTTAAAATTTCAATTGGTGTTTTTTAAATTTCAATTGATGTGCTTTCAGTTTTAATTGATGGCTTAAATTACATTTGATGTCTTTCAAATACATATCAATTGAAATTTAAGTCACAACAATTTAAAAGTCAATTGAAATTTAAAACATTTAAAACCATTAATTAAACTTGAATCACATCAATTAAATTTAAAAGACATCAATTTAAATTTAAAAGACACCAATTGAATCGGTTAATAATATTTGAATTTCATATGACGTGTTTTGAATTTCAATTGATTCTTTTAAATTTCAATTCATGTGCTTAAAATTTCAATTGGTGTCTTTTAAATTTCAATTGATGTGCTTTCAGTTTTAATTGATGGCTTTTAAATTACATTTGATGTCTTTCAAATACATATCAATTGAAATTTAAGTCACAACAATTTAAAAGTCAATTGAAATTTAAAACATTTAAAACCATTAATTAAACTTGAATCACATCAATTAAATTTAAAAGACATCAATTTAAATTTAAAAGACACCAATTGAATCGGTTAATAATATTTGAATTTCATATGACGTGTTTTGAATTTCAATTGATTCTTTTAAATTTCAATTCATGTGCTTAATATTTCAATTGATGTCTTTTAAATTTCAATTGATGTGTTTTAAATTTTAATTGATGGCTTTTAAATTACAATTGATGTCTTTCAAATACATATCAATTGAAATTTAAATCACATCAATTTAAATCGTCAATTAAAATTTAAAACATTTAAAATCATCAATTGAAATTTGAATCACATCAATTAAATTTAAAAGACATCAATTTAAATTTAAAAGACATCAATGGAATTGAATCGGTTAATAATATTTGAATTTCATATGACGTATTCTGAATTTTGATTCTTTTAAATTTCAATTGACGAGCTTCAAATTTCAATTGACGTGTTTTAGATTTCAATTGTTGTGTTTTAAATTTTAATTGATGTCTTTTAAATTTCAATGGAATTGTTCTGAATTTAAATTGATGTGTTTTAAATATCACTTGATGTATTTTAAATCTCAATTGATGTTTTTAACTGTCAATTGATGTATTTCTATTTTCAAATAGAAATTTTAAATTTCCTTTGATGTATGTATTTTAAAATTCAAATATAATTTTCTAATTTTAATTGATATTTTTTAAAATTAAATTGATCTTTTTTTAATTTCAATTGAAAATGGTGTAGTTTAGAATATCTGATAATAGAAATAACACTTCAGTGGCAAAGGTTAGACTGAAAGCACTGAGGTCAAATGATCGTCTCCGTTTCGTAGCGTAATCTGTATCAGGAAAGTGATTTTAAAGGACCAATGTAATAGTTTAGTTCTAATAGCTTAGAATTTGTTAAATATTATTCCTCTATTAACTTGATACAATACAACTATTTTATTACGTTTGGATTCATGTTACCATTTGATCGCGATACTTAAATAAGGATTACGATACGAAACGGCTGCGATTTATTGACCAATGGTTTGCGAATGAAGATAACTTTTAAAGAGTTCTTAAAGTCAAGGACAAATTATAGTAGTGATAGAATACTGTTGTTAATTCTCAGAAAATCAAGGACATCTACATGTCTGCAAAACAGTTTGTCGTTTTATTGACTATAAACTTTAAAGTTATAGAACAGTATTTGCCGTTCAGAGTTCCTTTCGGCGACGGCCACTTAAATAAACTACAAAACATTGCAATACATAATACCAATATAAAATCTTTATTAAATTGAAAATGTGATAATTTACTCGACGTCCGACGAAATTTAAAGTAAATAAGTATTCACCGATATGAACAGAGACTAATTTCAAAGTGCGCACGAGTGTTTGCATCAACATTAAAGTAATATGTTTTTATAAAAATTCGAATTCGAAATTTATATATTTTTGTTAAAAAGTAATAAGCAAATTGGTTCTTTTTTCTTTGGGGGTCTCTTGACTTTAAAGTTTAGGTTAACCTTAACCCTATTTTAAAGTTTAGTTTTTTAATATAAAATATTTAAGATATAACTGCTGCATTTTTCTTAAACTTTTTGGTCTATTATTAACAATTTTATCATTTCAAAACTATCTCTTCTGTACAAAATATATATGTATGTATTTTGCTGAAGTTGTGGTAAAGTATAGTAATGGTGCCTATAACTTGTGTGTGTTATTATACAATTTTTGGGGTTTTTTTATTGGTTACATGTAGATTGGTAAATTGCTCTACGCAAGTACTGTTTTTTGGAGGAGTTTAAACTACATTGTTTGTTTTTTTTTATGAAAAGGCTTAACTGACTTCCCATTTTTAGGAGGTTTTGCTTAATTATAATTCTCAAGGTACTCGAAACTTTCACGTGTGAAGAAATATTGTTGTTGTATAGTATTAAAAATGTTTTTGCTTCGAATGAGGGTCGAATAGACATCTACCTCTATTCAAATGTTATACAACTATAGATTTAAAAGTCTCTGCAAGAATTGTTGTGTAGGGAAACAGTTTTCCGTTTAAGATCGTTTGAATTGTTTATTGTTGTTGAACTTTCCTTTAAAATGCGGCTGGAGTTAAATCATTAACGTTGAAAATGGGTTATAGCGCATAATCTTCGATAGTAAAATCCACAAAACCGAGGTAATAGCACATAGGACTACCCCGCCCCAGCCTAAATCCAGACTCCATGACGTAAGAAATATACGAGCTCCCAGCAAAGGTTTTGCCATGATAGCAGGACCTCCAGGTCGCGCCACTATGCCGTCGACTGTACCATCATAATCGCTATCCAGCATGGGACGCCCCTGTTGGCGCTTAAAATGTATAATCATTAAAGTAAACAAAGCAAACAGAGCTGAAATTGGATAAAGAAAATTAGTTTTCTCCAAAAATTCAATTAAAACCTCTTTCAAACCTGCCAATAAGTACATAACACCTGTTATCAAAATGGCACTTATCTGCCGCTGACATACGCCAAATGCCCCCACCAGTGCTGCACTGCCCAGTATGATAAGGCATACCAGTGAGCAGGAAATTGACAAATTTTGCATTCCTGTAAAATGTTAAATGAGAAGTCTATTAAAACTTTGTGTTGTTACGAGTCTTTTTTTCTTGTGGCTTTTGTGTTTGTTTGAAATAAGTTTATTAAAAAAGAAATAAACATTTAGAAAAAGATTGTCTTAGTTTTGGTTATTCTACAAAAAGCATGATAAATTCAAACAAATGTAAGGAAGGCTGTTGGCTGTGGGAGGATTAATTATTCAAATAAATAAAACAACAAGCTAAAAATACATACAGTTTTTACAGAACAACATTGTCTTGGCAATTTATTTTAGATTTGGGAACTGGTACAAGTAATCAAAAGGTAAATGGTAACAAATAATGATAACAGTTACTTAAAAAAAACAGCAATTTCGGAGTAAAGACTTCTAAAAGTTTTTATCGGATCAAGGTAATTTCTAAGCGCTAAAGGTCTACCTTAAAATCATTTTTCGTCAGTACTATTTGATTCCTCACTTTAGGGCTTATTTTAAAATGGCTGAAAAGTATTTATATTTTTTGTTCAGCCATTATTAAAGTACAATTATATCTGTGTCATTATTTGCATTATTACAAACAGCCGAGTGCGAAACTTTATTGCTGTTTAGTGTGAAGATGAACATGACACTTCTGTGGCTGGTTATCCCAACATTGATGATCCGTTCCACCGCAGTCTGGGTTATGGTAATGCAAAACAATTACATTACATTATTGTTAATGTACGTACAAACGGCACACAACCACAAACATACACTTCATGGTCGGAAGATTAGATGATTGGGGAATTTGCCTTTTAAAAGCGACGTTGATGGACATATCATTGGGGATTTTTATTAGTGTCGTCAACAGAGGTATGGGAGGAGTGAACTCGCTCCTTTATTTTATGTCTGTCACAGTGTTAAGGTTAATGTGACATTGGGCGGTATTCAAACATTGTAATGAAATGTCTTCATGACGACGACAGGTGACACTTTGCGTTTAAAGTTTTCCCTCTCCTAGTCACAGCAAAAGGCAGGTAATAAATTTATTTATCATCACCGAATAAGGAAGAAACGTAATCTACAAAAAGTTCACCTGCTATTTTTATTTCAACACGGCGGGCGAGCTGTGTATTTACAGGTTTTGATTACTGGTAAATATGGTTAAATATTTGTGGACTTGAAGTTATTTCTTAAAGCATGCAAAATGTTCTTTACTGAATAATTCAGTTAAAGTGAGTTAAAGAATTTTAGTCAATTTGAATGATGGTGCCTGCTCAGCGGTTAGATAAATTACATTCGTTATGATGATGTATCTGGCCAAACTGCAGTTAAATAAAAATATTGCTTAAACTCGTATAACTGTTTCAAATAAGCAAGCAAGCTGTATTTTTAATTTAATGAGTACATATATAAAAATATTTACAAATCAGGGATAAACTTTATTTATTCCATTTTCACCAAGATCTATTTGAAATTCTACGTGATTCATATAAGCACACAAGCATGAGGAGTTGTGTGGAAACTATTAATGTCAGAACGAGTGTTCGGTTTCGTTGTCAGCTAAAAGTCGCCGAGCCAAATTTTCGACTTTAAATCATTGGAGGTCTTAAAGTAAGACAACGTCAAATATAAGGTCCAGTAGCCGTTTCTGTAGATCGAAATAGTTTTCACATGAAACATGTGAATTGAAATAATAACGCTACGAATCGGTACAAAAAAATCGCTTTTCACATGTGACTGTTTCTAGACCATTTGTTTTGCGAAAACTTTCTGTCACATACTGTTTGTTTTTCATGCTGATTGGAAAAAATTAGTGAAAAACTTACTAAAAAGTAAACAAAAAAAAAGCATGGTATCCCATAACATTCCATGAAGGGATTGGGGAGAGCTTCTCACAATCAGTGAGATGTGCGCTTTCTAGTTTTACACACACTGATTGATACAGTTTTACTCCGGTTCCGAACCGTATTTTGAGAAGCTTTTTTTTTTTTTTTTTTTCGTTCTTTATTTAGCGTATTCGCTATTAAATATATAGTTTAATAGAAAAAAAAACAAATATGGATTTTAATGATTTAAAACATTTGTTTAACGTATAAAATTATTTTTCTTTTGAATATAAAAAAATTGTTTTCTAGTTTTAAGTCTTCAGGCATTTCATTAAATAATTTAAGGCCGTTGTAAAATAACAAATTCTGGCAAAAGTTTGTTGAGCTAAAAGTTAATCTAAAATCGTATACATTACGTAAACTGTAAGGTTGAGCTTCTGCAACATAAACTAAATTATTTTTCATATACTTTGGCAACAAATCATTCTTCATCTTAAATATAAATATTAATGCGTTCATCACCAGGCGCTGATTTACTGATATCCACTGCAGTCTGCTTAGCATCTCCTGTATGTGTGTCAATCTATGACACCGAAGAATACACCTCATGCCCTTATTTTGAAGTTTCTGAAGTCTTGCTTTCATCTGTTGGGTGCCCAAAAACAGTAGCGTTGAACAATATTCAAAATGCGGTTTTATCGTTGTGTTATAAATATTTATGGATGTCATGGTTGATACCTTGTATCGAATTCGTCTCAGAAAAGCAAGTTTTTTCGAAATTTTTTTTCAAACATAATTATAGTGTAGGTCAAATTTCAGATGTGTATCTAATATTATGCCCAAATACTTTAATTCCTTGACATGTTCAATTTGTACTCCTTCGATGCATATATTTTCACTAGCGGTTCCATTTATAACCATAGCCTTTGTTTTGTTTGTGTTTAATTTGAGTTTATTCATTTGTAGATATGCTTCAACTTTTTTTAATTCTTCATTTAAATTACGAATACATTCATCTGGGTTTTTTCCGCTGATATAAATAAGAGCATCATCAGCAAACATATATACTTTAAATGTAAGGTGGTCTAAGCAGGGATCGAACCTACGTTCTCATGTACAAGAGCCGAGTCCAACAATTTTAAATTTGAAACGTCAAAAATACTCGCAAATTAGAATGGTGCAAGATTTTGATATTGGTTCTACCAAAAGGCTTTTTAAGAAATTAACAATTTATATTTTTAATGTAGAAGCTAAGAATTATATCAATTTGTTATGTGTTTCAATTAATTTAAATTGAAATAAAAAACAAAAAGAAAATATAGTTGAATACACATTGAATGACATAAAGAGAAACCATGAGTGTTTCTGTTCCACCAAAAACTCCAATTGAAAGACACTGGGCTAACGACAGATTTGATATTGTTTTTTTATGCAGGTTTTTTCTGCCAGAATTTGCATGTAATACGATTACAAATTAAAGAAAATTGTTGTGTACTTCAAATCAAAACTATTTTATTGTGTATTAAGCGAATTTAAAAGTCATAAGTGTCAATAAAAACAAATTTTAAATCAGTTACTTCAATTCGCCTATCGCTCATTCACTTTCAAATGCTATCCTGTATCAAATTTGCAGCTAGGATGTCGACCAGTTGCTTTATCGATACCCCCCGGTTGAATATATGTCAACTAATTTGGAATTTCCAACAGACAATTTGGACGGTTAAATTCTAACACAAATTGTGTTAGGAGCAGTGGGAATCCCTTAAAAAAACTTGTGTTTTGTTGTTCTTTTTCGCAGTAGCTTATTTGGTTTGTTTATATTTTGTTGTTGTTACTAGATAGCTTCCTTGGAATATTCCAATAAAAATCACTTTTTACTCACAAATCGGGAATCGATGGAATTTTTTGTTTCATGCTTAATGCGAAAACTTTTTCGCCTCGACAACTACAGAACGAGGTACAGGTTCACGATTTTGACACGAAAAGACATTTGTATATGAAGCATTAAAAAAACATTCATTATTTAAAATCTACACGAATAATAAAATATTTTAACGAAAGTTTTAATAAATTTTGGATTTTGAATGCATGCAAAGCTTATTGGTCTATAATATTCTATTCGATAAGTAGTATAAATATTAAGTCTTGTTTAATATTTGAGTTGAATACTTAGGTGGATGGGGATACCTAGATGGATGGTTTATAATGAATACTTGCGGTACAACCTACGTGATAATAGTTCTACTAAATTTTTGTATTAAAATTCATAGAAAGTTTGAGATGTTTTGAAATCTAAAATTTTTTATATTTCCTCTCAATTGTCTTTTTAACTTTAAATCATGCATGTGGTAAAATTAATTCGATTAATTTGTAGGAATAAAATGTCATATAAAAAATACAAGGGTTTAAATTAGGGTGGTCGCTTCCTCCCTGCCTTCTTAATCATTCTATGAACACCATGTATTTTGTGCACCTGAATTAAATTCAGCTATAAATACGTTTTCACATCTTATTGCTGAATTATATTATATCGACACGTTCCCGGCAGAATGTATTAAGCGACAAAATGGAAATTGTTCAGGAAACGAAAAAACTTTCTGTCAAGTAGCTGATTTGTATTATTTTTTCGGTTATTACCATTTCATTTGCTTAATAACTCATGACGTGGTTATGCAAGGGACATTCAATTTCAAGGGACAACAAATTTTCAGAATATGGAAAAAAGTCACTGTCGCCAAATATGTCGCTTAATACATTCTACCGGGATCGTGTCGATATTATACTAGCAACCCCGGCAGACTTTGTCCTGAATTTTAGTATATATGTAAGTGATAACGTAGCATTCATACTGGTGAAAGTATTTTTAAAATCGGACGAGTAGTTTAGGAGATTACCTCCTTCATACAAACTAACTAACTCACAAACACTTTCTCTTTATAAAATTAGTATTGATTGAAAAGATGAATAATCTGGGGGATTTTTGAAATCTAAATACATTTCATATTCCTTAACTCTGATGACTATTACACATTTTAAGCAACTATTTTATTTTTCTTTTGATTTCAGTATTAAACAAAAAAAAAAACATTTTATCAGAGAAATCCCTCGCAAGCCACATAATGTCAGCCGATGAACAGACTGGTACCACTACAGCTGATGCAGCTCAAGACAAATCAACTGCCACAACACCCGCTACCGCCGATACACCTGCTTCGGAAAATCTGACGTCTGAAACTGTTGTAGAACAAGATCGCTCTGGGAAAATACTCAAGGCCAAGGAATTGTACAGTCATGGTTCACGCAACTTTTTAGTTAAGTCATATGCTGAAGCAGCTGATGAATTAAGCCAAGTATGTGCCCTATATGAAGAGCTACATGGAGAATTGTCCGATGAATTGGGTATGCCGTATTTACTTTACGGCAAGTCATTGATTGCATTGGCTTTAGATGAAAACAAGGTAATTGACGTGCCCGACGAAGAGGAGGATGAGGACGAAGAAGAAGAGGATGAAGAAGCCGAAGCGGTTTCCTCAAATGGCGATAAGGTTGAAACAAATGGCACAAAATTGGTCACCATTAAAAAAGATGGTGCCGATTCCACTGATGTGGTTTCAGGCGAGGAAACGAAAAAGAAAGAAACTGAAAAGTCTGAAGTTACACCCAAGGAAACAGAAGAGAAAACGTCGGAGGAATCAAAGGTCAGTAGTACAGCAGACGACAAAGCTACATCCGAGGAAAGTAAGTCTACAAAAAATGGAGCTGAGACAACTAATGTCAGTAGCAACGGCAGTGGTGTCATTAATGATGGCGAGAAGCCAACTACATCGAGTGGAGAAGCTGTTGATGACGCTGCTGCTGAGGATGAAGAAGAGAATGAAGCGGTATGTTGTTAAAACTGAAAGTAAAGAATATAAAAATTAGTAGCTACTGATTGGTTATTGTAGGCTTCAAATTTACAATTAGCCTGGGAAATTCTTGAATTGGCTGCCAAAATCTTTACACGTCAAGGTGAAAGAGGACACTCTAATCTGGCTGAAGTGCATACAGAATTGGGCAACATTGAATTTGAAAATAATTTATTGGAAGCGGCGCGAGGCGATTACGGTTTGTAACAGATACCACAAGTTACCAAAACTTGAAAATGTTATACATAAACTTTTCCATTTTATTTTAGAAAAAGCCTTAAACATCTACAAAACATTGCCTACTAATTATCGCCGTGCCATGGCAGAGATTCACTACAAGATCGGGCTGTCTTTTTTGATGCAACAATCGAACAAGGAAGGCGCTACTTCTTTAAAAGAAGCCTGCAAATTGATTGCTGATGAAATAGAAGAAATGAAAGCCAAGCCGGATCCTACGGATAAGGATAAAAATAATATACAGGATATGGAAGAGACCAAACAGGAGATCGAAGCGAAAATTATAGAAATTGAAGAGACCCAAGCACAGGTAAGAAGTCTTCTATATATAGTGTAATTATTTTTAATAACAGCTTTTGATTAGTTGAAATTAGTCGTGGATGAATTTTTAAAATTTAAACGAAATATTAAATTTAAAACTTAAAACTTCAAACAAATTTAAAAAAACAAAACAACAAAAATTATAATTGCAAGTTTTGTGTGTACATATTCATACAACTTCATTTAAACTGTCGTCAGTTTTAGGATGATGATCATTTTGCCTACACGATAAAGGATAACGTCGACCACGAACGATCGATCGTTTAACACCATTAACATCGACAATTAAACGATATCTAAATTTGTAAATGTCACACATTTTTAACAACGCGTTGAAAAAGTTATTGTCGAAACTATTGCTACACTTGTCTATCTATAAATGTGTATCCATTTTATTTTCTATTTCTTATTGTAGAACGTAGCTGAAGTGCGTGCTGCTTTGGATAGTTATATTAAACCACTTAGTAGCGGTGATGCTGATGCTGGTACTTCGGAATCTGGTAAAGCGGCTGCTGCTTCATCATCTACGACAGCGAGTGGTAGTGGCTCTTCATCGGCCATAATAACATCATCATCGAAACCAACAGATATCTCACATTTAATTAAACGCAAAAAACCTGAAGATGGTACTTCAGAGGCTGAAGGTGTTGTCTGTTCACCGGCCAAACGTCCTGCAGTGTAATTTTGTGAAAGAAAAACGTAAATTAACTGCATTCCATTTGTTTACAAAAACATGAACAACAGTTCAGAATATAAAGTAATCACTCCTTACTGTAGTCTCTTAATTTTCACGTATCGTTTGTTCTACGCTATTTCATTTCCTTTATGGAAACAACCCACCTGAACTTTTATTTATTTTTTGTTTAAAAAGTAAAACAAATTTTTTCCTAAGTTTGTTTGCTGCCACAGCCCGCCTACTACATGTTTCTTTTCTTCTTTTATTTTTTAAAACTTTATTTTGCGTCTTATTTAACCACTACCTCAATTGGTTTTTCTATTTCAAGTGTATGTATTTTTATTTTAAAAAAGAGATAATAAAATGTGTATGATTATAAATATGTTTATAACGTAATCTATCGTAAAAAGATAAAAAAAAAAAAACACGGACCAGGGTAATGTAACATTTTTAAAAGAACCCGACTACACATTAAAAATAGATACATATCGTGATCCGGTCTGCTATAATTAATTATTCGAAATTTTTTTGATTGCACAATTGATAACTTCGTTAGTCATACAAATGCGTACGAAACCATTTCCCGATATTCGCAGATGGTAATAGTACTAACAAAGTGTATATTTTTGAACAAATGTTGCATGATAATATTCGTTTTTTTTTTTGGCTTAAAGTTGATAAAAGGCGTTTTTTGAAAGCGCAGCTAATAAATATAATGGTGGAAGGTTAGAAAAATTATTTGCCTTAGAGGAAATCAAACATTCGAAACAATATTGATACATAATAGAAACTTGGTCAAAAATGTCAACGTAAATTCGATATACTTTTCACAACAAGTGGAATCTGCGAAAACGATTGTTGACGAGAATTGTCCCAATGGACCCTGCCGCGCATGTCCATCTCAAAATTCTTCGCTTGGCGATCACAGTAAGATTCATGATCACGCATATGATCGACAACAAATTCGTTACGAATTATAAAATCTGTTGTAGAGGTGTTTTGTGGAGGTAGAAAATAGTTAACTCAGCACTTGAACCACTAAAAGTGGATATTGACTTAATTCGTAATTTGTGAATTTATGTAGTTACTTTTGTTTTAACACGTTTGTACTGTGAAGCCTTAAAGTGTTTTTCATTTATAAAATTAAGTAAACTTTTGTGTAAGCATCAGTAGATAGCCTTATAACTTAATCGTGCTCGTCTTTCTTTCCTTTTAATTTATAAGTAAAATATTATTTTCTTGTCCCATTTAAAACTGTTAATACGCATTATTATTAAATCGCCGCGATGTAACAACCATGCCTTCAGTAGCATTTGGTTCGTGCTTGAATTAATTTTATCACATTTCAACACAAATAGTTTTTAAGAAAAGTAAAACATTAATAAAAATGGTTTTTTTTATTCAAAAATAAAAAAAAAATGATTTTCAGTTTTTTGGAATGGGTGTAAAATGACTTGCAGTCTATTGTATTGCTTTCGTATCATTTCCTTATATCTGTACACCGAAATACGTAGTATAGCAAATGCCACCGCCGGGTGTAACGACCTTGCCCCGATGTGGGGGCTTAAGCGTGGCCTAGGCTGCGTGAAATAAAGGTTACTCCGGGGGAAGTGGAGTCTCGGTGTAGGTCTATCTGTTATCAGGCCTACGTAAATATCAACTGTCAATGAAGCTTCCTCGACATGGGTATTCTTGACACTTCGACGCCATTATAATATCCAACGTTGTAGCTAAAACAGTTCAGGTCAAGGTGTTTGTTTGGTAGCAGTGCCGAGGTCCTAGATGGTCAGTCTTTAATTAAACTGGTCCCCAACAGCTCCCTCCGACGACGTGTCGGTAGTAACGCCGTCCACTGTGTTGGACTGCATTATATTTACTGGCATACTCGTGGGACTTACAATGAACACTTAGAAAAAATACAACAAACTAATACAAATATAGGGTGTCTCAGTAAGAATGCACTTTTTCATTTTAATATAAAAACACGTATTTTTTGAGATGGTTGTGATTTTTTTCATTGGATTGTAAAGAAGATATTTTGCGATTAAATATGGAATAAAATATCCGTCAAATGACCCCCAACGGCTCTGACGACAGGCCATTATTTTTTCATGAAATTTTCCATGACTTTCACAGAGATGTGGCTGTATCTCACCGATGATCTCGGATTTGAACTCGTGAATTGTTTCTGATTTATTCGCATACACCTATCTCATGATCTTGGTGGCCAGTTGACATCAGAATTTATTGAGATAATTTGTTCTGGAAACCGTTACTGCAATAAATCGATTGTTTCATGTGCGGTGTGGCAGGTGGCGCCGTCTTGCTGAAACCACATGTCCAGATCCATGCCGTCCAGTTGAGGCCGCAAGAACTCCGTTATCGTGTTTCTGTAACAAATGCCATTCACAATCACTACAATTTAGGTCTCATCTTCAAAAACTGAGACCCAATCACGCCGCCTGACCAAAATCCGCACCAGACAGTTGCTCGTTGTGGGCGCAATTGTTTCTCATGGATTGCATGAGGACTTTCTGAGTACCAAATTCGACAAATTCGACAAGATAGAAATGCGCTTCATCGAAGATGATTTTTTTTTGAAAATTTGGCATTGACTTCGCTTTGCTCCATTACCGTTGAACGAATTGCCGGCGCTTTCCATGGTCTGCTGGTTTGAGTACCTGAGAAAGATTAATTTTCTACGCATGAAGGTGGATGTCTTTTGTCAAAATTCGCTGCGTACTGATTCGTGAAATTTGAAGTGGTTGAGAACGATGCCGAATTGATGGTTTCTGGTTTTCGACGACGGTGTTGTTTACAGCACCACTGTTTTCAAGAGGCCGACCAGTACGTTGACGCTCATGAGCCCTACTGTCCATAACCGACCCGGTTTCTTAAAATTTGTTGATTACTCTTCGAATGGTGGACACATTGGGTGCACTTTCTCGACTGAAAATTATTCGAAGTTTGTTCTTTCGTAAAGCGCTCCATTTTTAATAATCGGAATAAACATATCGTCAGCTAAAATGCAAAAGAACGCAACTACAATTTTCATTTTGTTCAAAGGAGTTGAAAAAAACCTTTTAAAAAAATACAAACAATGCAGTTTGCCAGTATATTTTCGAATCTTACTGAAGGTAAGACTTTACTTTTACAAAGATTTGAAAATTTGAATTGAAAAATAAATACCTCAGCCATTTACTAGGGTTGTTTCTTCTCTTGGAAATATAAATTAAAATCGTAGTTACGTGGTTTTGCATTTCTGTAACAGCTTCCAAATTTCAGTGTTGCCACTTGACAAAAAAATGACACTAAATTTAAAAAGTGCAATCTTACTGAGGCACCCTTTACAAACACCCCTCAACTTGATAACGACACTAAACGATACTGTCTTACGATTGACTTGAGCCTAATCACGACAGCATAGTGCAACAGCACCGTGATATTATGTCGATGATGGTGTCGCAAGGACAGGGCCATCTTAATTGTTCAATTTATAAGGTTGGTGGTGCTGCCGATCTCATGGGAAACTGAGTTGGGTAGCGATGAAGATACTGTGTCCCCTCCCTCTGAAGACAATGGTGATACTACCATCGTCGCTGCCCAGAAAGATGGAAGTTTGAAGTCAGTATCTGTTGCTACACTTGTTAGACAAGATGCGGAGGTTGGCAAAACCCTATTCTTACCTCCCAGTATCACAGGACATGGGGTGGTTGCTGCGGCATCCACCTCGGTAAAGGCTGGTAAGTCTAGGAATAGATTCAGCGCTCAAGAGATGCGTATATCGCACAGCATGCGCCGTCGTAAGAAGACTCATGAACTGCGAAGCCGAATCTCCGTCTGAAAAGGACAACCAGGTGCTATCCGATCGCCTGGACTACATCAGAAGGTACGATCTATCGCACCCTGATGCGCTGCGTTGCTGAGTGATGGGCAAGGTAGACACTCTGTTGATAATGGAGGAAAGTAAGTGTTTTCTGGTCCCACTCCAAACATCCGAGTCCAGGCCATAGGTTTGCAGATTATAAAGTCCGCAAACAGGGCTGTCTGGTTTTCGAGAATGGGGGGATCCTCCAACGCTTTCTGTGGAGGGTCTCTCTACTGTAGGGGCAGCCGGTGGTAAAATCCAATCCGGTTCTCTTGGCCCACTTGCCAAAAGCGAGAAGTTTACCAAGAGAGATACATCCGGGGAAGTACCCCTTTTAGGCTCGAAGAAGCCCAGAAAGCAGAGTAGCTTGGGAGCAAATCCTTCCCTTAGGAGTGCAATCGTAGATAGAGCTGATCCCGATGGTAAGATCAGACCTACAAACTTGTTGAAGGTCGAGGAAAGGCTGATGAATGCAGTGTTGGACGACAGCAGGAGTATCGGTGAAATAAGATAAGGCTGAGGGGAGTCAAAATCGTCGATAGCGTTAATAAAGAGTCTGTAGACTTCCTTAAAAACACAATTGCCGGTATTGGCGGCAGGGTTTAAGACTTGGCCAGGTTTAAGACTAGAGGTTATTCCTCAGTCCTTACTCCCGGTTCAACCCATTGTATCCGTCTGGATACCGCCGCCGGTTTTGTCGGCGGACAAGGTAGTAAGGCTGCTTGGCAAGCAGAACGCCGGACTCAATATCCAGATTATCCACTGGTTCTGCTGCGGATACGGTTACTTCAGGTACAGATTTTAGAATCGCCCTGGATGCGGAGTCATTGGTGAAGATGAAAGCTCGTGAGGGAAAGATGTGTTTAGGTCTTGGATATGTCAGGTTCCGCTACTCCAGCTTCTTCGCGTGGCGCAGATAAATGTACGCACTGTAGTGCCCGGCAAGCTAAGACTCTGCCGGGTTCCGAAACATAGTGATGCCGCAGGGAACGTTGACGCAGACTGTCTTGCTAGAGCAGAAAGTACTTCTGCTGATTTGAGATTGATTGCCTCTACAAATCCACTGATTTGTTACTTGTATGGCTTAATCGATCATTGGGGTTATCGCGGGTCACTGGGATGCTGGAGGCTTCACTCGCAACTCGATTACGAACGGGATTGATTACTGCCGTGCTTGTGGTGATGGAGAGGAGGTGGATACCATTCAGCACCTTCTCTGTCAATGCCCAGCCCTCCATCGAAGGGGTCATCGTTGCTTTGGAAGGTTTCACGCAAATGGCATGGCCTCTATGCGCGATGTGGCAATGAGGATTTTATGGAGTTTTCACGGGGTCTGTCATGTATCCGAGCAGACGAAACCATCATCTGATGGTTTGCCTAATCGGCCCCTGCCGGGTTTAATGTTCTTATCAAAAACGATGTGCAAGTAGACATCCAAAATGTATCTTCACTCAAATGCCAACAAACACAACGAGTGTTCTCTCGCTTACTCTCTTCATTGAATATTTCAATACACGAGCAGCTTTTTGATAGTGTTATTGTATATAACTATACAAATTCCAACTATGTTGAAGTAAAATTACATAAACTATGCAAAAAGTATGAAATAATCAAGATATGACGAGTGGATTTGAGTGAATTTCTAGCACTCAGGGTTTCCAAATTGCGCACATCTTCTGGTCGTCTACTTACTACACTACTGGTAATGTGGAATGGTAACCTTGACCTGCTTATGTTGATCCCCATCTTGAGATAGTATTGTGCGTATTGATCAGGTCTTAGTATTTGGGGATATATACTTATATTGGGAACATAATTGAGTGGTTCTTCTGTTCGTCCTACGTCTATTTATCTATCAAAATATCCACTATTACTGGAGCTCGTCCTCTTTTCTTTTCTTTTATTTTATTTTCTTTTCTTTTCTTTTCTTTTCTCTTTTTCTTTTCAGATTATACGGGCAATCACAATGGGTCGACCGACCTCCGAGTGTAGTGACGATAATGCAATTGTAAACTGCCTCATATTATCACGTGTCCTAAACCTAACATAACCTCTTCAAAACTTCTTTCTGAAACTATATTCCTATTTAATATGGAATGGTCTGACGTCATTACAAAATATTATCAATGACAAAAAAATTTTACCACATGCATTCCATTAATTTTGAAAATTTTCCACAAAATAACTTTACTGTATGTTCTACATACTACATAATTTTACTGATAGTTTATACGACCAACTACTGTGTTCTACGAGTATGGTACTATTTTGGAGGAAGAGAATAGAGACAGAGAGCGATAGATACGGACAAAGTGAACAACACATAGATTGTACCATACGTACTTAAATGAGGCTGCAATGTGGTCTGTGACTCACTATGTTGCCAATCATTACGCTGTTCTTCACCACGGGCATTTTCCGTGGAGCCAGCCAAGTAATTAAGACATGTTGGAGCACTTCTAGGGAATTTTGGGTGTCTTCTCAGTTCTTGTATCTCGTGTAAAGGCAAGTCGATACAAAGTGTCCAAATACCGCCGTGCATAGGTACTAGAAAAAGATTATCACGTCGAAATCGATGATCGGCTGAAATTAAAAAAAAAAACATAAATACGGTATTAATAACATTTATTTCTTTGATATGAAAATATATTTTTTTAGATCTAGCAATCAAATTATCCTGTATTCTATTTGTTGGATCAATGAAAAATTTTAAAACTAATTCGGTTGCACCACATAATGTATTGGATGCGCAAGTAATTACTTGAATTTAATGGCTTTAATGGTAGATGCCATATCCCATTATTAATTTTGTACAAAAATAACTAAAAAAAATAATTTTTTATTAAAATTTTGTATTTTATGTTTAAATATAAACAAAATTATTATTATTTGTAGCCAGGGATCGTATTTCGAAAATATGAAAGAATGAGAAAAAAATATCTATATCTCGGAAACGGAGTGTCGAATCGAAAAAATAACTAATTTTTGAGGATTTCTAAGGGTTTTCCATAAATTCCGGGTTTCTAAGGGGTTTTCATAAAGTGGTCCAACTTCTACGGACAACTTTTTCTTAAACAAAAACGCCAAAATAAGGAAATCGCTAAAATAAAAAAGTAGCTATAACTCGGAAACGGTGCGTCCAAACGCAAAAATAATGAATTTTTTACCTCTATACGTTTCTTTAACCAATGGATGCCTTTCATAAAAAACCCGTTAAATTAAAAATTTTCAAATAAAATATCGATATAACGCACACATGTTTTAGCGTTTTTTTTAAAATAACGGGGTTTTCAACAGAGACGCTACAAAAGTAAATCGATAGGGACAGCAAACGACGCCATATTTTTTCCCGCTCTTTTGACATTTCTCTTCAGTAAGGTTTGCCATTTCATCATGGAAAGATATACGAGCCAACAACGAGTCGAAATTATTAAAATTTACTACCGAAATTTGGAGTCAGTGGCCTCAACTTGAAGAGCGCTACGTCCAATTTATGGTCGTCATAATCGTCCTACCAGATCAACAATTGAGCGTCTAGTGGAAAAATTTGAATCCACTGGCACAGTACAAACTGTTCCCGTGCCAGTGAGACAAAGAAGTGCCCGTAGTGTCGAGAATATTGCTGCCGCTGAGGCTTCAGTTCAAGAAAGTCCAAATGTGTCTCTCACACCTCGTTCTCAAGCGTTGGGCATCTCTGTGACGTCGTTGTGGCGAATTTTGCGAAAAGATCTTGGCCTACATCCTTACAAGATCAAATTGACGCAAGAACTGAAGCCGCTTGACCACCATAAGCGTCGTATGTTCGTGAATTTTGCTGAGCAACAACTTGAAAATGATTCGGATTTTCATCAGAAAATCTCTTCAGCGATGAGGCTCATTTCTGGCTGAATGGCTTCGTCAATAAGCAAAATATGCTATATTGATATATATGGCTGACCATGATCAAGACCGGTACATTACTGTGGATGCGAATCGCTACCGTTCAATGACAACCGAATATTTTTGGCCCCAATTGGAAAATATGGACTTGCAGGATATGTGGTTCCAACATGTGGTTCCAACATGTGGTTCCAACGAAATGGCCCAGTCGATTGGCCGCCTCGGTCGTGCGATTTGACGCCGTTAGATTATTTCCTGTGGGGCTACGTCAAGTCTAGTACGAATATCGAACGTGAAATTGCAGCAGTATCGGCCGATTTATGCTTGAAAACCGTTGAAAATTGGGTTCAGCGTCTGGACTTCTGCAAGCGTGCCCGTGGTGGCCATGCAAAAGAAATCGAGTTCCATACATAATGGCATCGAACGTACTTTCACAGGAATAAAGAATTTCATTGGTACCTAAAACCGGTTTTGTTTTATTTAAAAAAACTTTTGTAGCGCTCTTATTGAAAAACCCGTTATAAGTGATGCCGTATTAAAGCCTCCAATTGAGGTTACAAAATTATTATTTTTGCGATCCGACGCACCTTGTACGAGATATAGTAATTTTTTATTTTACACTAGCTGGACCCGGCAAACTATGTTTTTCCTTTTAATGCTACTATAAACTATAATGCTACTATAAACTATAGTTATGGCTGTTATATCGGCTTCTTTCAAAGGGGGTGTGGCACCACCCTCTTCCACCCTGGCTGTAATACATACTGTTCCAACAACATATGTGCCAAATCTCACCTTCATATCTCTGACAGTTCATGAGATATATATCCATTTTAAATTTGAAGTTGTATGGGTGGTGCCACGTCCCTTTATCCAATCACAACCAAGTATAGCCAAGGAGTATCAGCAGGTCGTCAGTACCACATTGTGAAATTTTCATAACAATCGGTCTATTGGTCTATTAGAAAAGCCGTTAGAGCGATTTTTGAAAATGGGGCGTGGCACCGCCCACTTTCACCCTGGCTGTATAGCCTATGCCACCCGCTAGATGATTCTGAATATTGTCTGAAAATTTCATCAAAATTGGTCCAGCCGTTTTCGAGTCCATTCGTAACATACACACATACATACGATTTTTGACAAAGGGCGTGGCACCGCCCACTTTCACCCTGGCTGTTTAGCCTATGTCACCCGTTAAATGATTCTGAATATTGTCTGAAAATTTCATCAAAATCGGTCCAGCCGTTTTCGAGTCCATTCGTAACATACACACATAAATACATATGTATATCCATTTTTATATATATAGATTTAAAGCACCGTATTCAGTTCTTGCGAAATTTTGTCATTCATCTCTAAACGGAAAAATTTTTTACAGAGAGTTACCACATATCTCTGATTTACCTTGCAAATATTTCATTAATAACCGATCTTTGCCCTCCATTTTATTTTTAACGCATGTGGTATTACTTTTGTTTACTAAAATAATCGAAATGTCAAAATTTCGTTTCCAAACAATTATCAAACAATTATTTTCGTACGAAATAACTTTGGCGTAACAATCCTGTACTTGATTTTGCCTACGAACTTTTCGCAAAGATCTGAGTACCAAGCAAATGAAGCGAAATTTTCGTTTCATGAAATGTTCGTCATTTTTTATACACGTACTCGTACTTCTTATGGCAACGAAAATTTCATAAAAACTGAGTACCGGGCTTTATCGCTAAACGAAAAATTTAGTTTCCGCATATCTCTGATTTACCTTGCAAATATTTCATTAATAATTGATCTTGCACTCCATTATATTTTTAACGCATGTGGTATTACTTTTGTTTACTAAAATAATCGAAATGTCAAAATTTCGTTTCCAAACAATTATCAAACAATTATTTTCGTACGAAATAACTTTGGCGTAACAACCCTGTACTTGATTTTGTCTACGAAATTTTCGTAAAGAGCTTAGTACCAAGCAAATGAAAAGTGAGCGAAATTCTCGTCATTTTTTATACACGTACTTCTTATGGCAACGAAAATTTCATAAAAACTGAGTACCGGGCTTAAATCGGAAATACCTCCGTATAAAATACTGAAAGTAAATAACACTACAATTTATATTTATTTAATTTGTACTTTTAAAATAATGTTTATTAGAAATATCAGATTGGAGTAATTCTAAATGTTCAAAATTTGGTTCAGATCACCTCGGAAAATGTGGTGATCAGTATATCTATACAACAACGATGTTCTTGTCAAAAGAACAGATGTGATACCCATTTTTCCCTGTTCAGAACGTAATTTTCCCACCGTATTGAATTTTTGGTAAAACGCGAACAAGTGCGAATTTCATAAAACAGCTGAAACATGTATTTACTTAAATCGACTAAGGATTAAAATATATCAATGTGATATTTAAATCAGAAAAATCTCCGTACTAAAAACTTAAAAATGAGTTTTTTTTTCAGAATATGTCTGAAAAAGGACGTGTCAGGACATGCTTTGGCATGTTTTTTATACCGTTGGATGCGCCTTAAATACATACATTGTATACATTGTCCATAGTAAAGGTACACAATTCTTTGAAAACAAAAAAAATCTATTTTAAAAATGGTCCAGCTCACGGAATGTTTCGGGAAAACATTCTGACATCAGCGGTGGAACTTTTTGTAGAGGTAGCTGCAATAATATATTAATCTCCACTTCTGACTCCGGCGACAATTCATACAATTAAAGCATCTTTTACACTGCATGTATTTTTCATATCGCATGTCACTTTTGAAGATGAAAAATGTATGCATGTCGTGAGAACGCTGTCAAGCATGCCAAATGATCAATGCATAGACTAATACTTATAGTAGACCTAATAGTTCTCTCACCAAATTTATGCCATTTGGGCTGGTGTGATATATACGTTCGATGTTGAAAGAATTGCTTTACTTATACCAGATAGAGGCAATGGTTCAAAACAACGAACAAAATAACAACAACTGCATTTCGTTTTGTGTGTTACAATTATTGTGTTAAATACAACACAAATGTATGCTAACAACAACAGTAATAAAAAAGTTTAAACCACATTTAAATTTCACAGTTTTGCAACAAAAGCGACATGAAAAATTAAAGCAAGAAGTTATTCTAATTCTACCTGATGTATGTCACTTTTCCTCAAACGTCTCTCTATAACACCGACCGCATCAAGAAGAGTGTGAAAGGAAACGTCAAATGAGCGAAATATTCTCTCTAGTATGAGATTACTCTATGGATCAATGCTTCATACAATACATATGGGCATTTCCACAGAAAGTGCCACCCTATGTCACATCACGTCACTCTCGTTAATTGCTTATATTTTAGGTCCATGTAGTTCAATTGTTTTCCCTTCTTTTACTAAATACAGAATATAAAAGTAGCTCCATATATAGTAAAATAAGAGAAAATAATTAAACCAACTGGTCCTGAAATATAAGCAATTTTCGAGGGTGACGTGATGTGACAAAAGGTAGATCTTTCTGTGGAAATACCCATATGGGAATTTTTGAAAAAGGGCGTGTTCTATTTTTGTATGTAAACCCGTATCGCATCAGCTGTTTTTTGATAAACAACAAAGCGTTTGTGGAAGGAGAACAATTTCGAGGAGTGGTAAAATTAAATTAAAATGGATAAACAACAAGGAAAGGTAAGTAATTTGTTAACAATTCTAAATAAAAGTATTAAGTTTTGTGACATGACAACATCAGCTGTTAATGACAAGCAGAGGTTATGCCATATGGTTTATACGTGAACGATTAAACACAACAAATTAAAAGCCGTGTTTTTGTTTTAAATAATTTTGACAGGCATACGAAAAACAGACGGGTCAAAAAAGTGACATGCGATATGTAAAAAAAGATGCTTAAGCACTAAGCCGCCGAAAGAAATTGAAGGTGGTCAGAGCAGGGATCGAATATAAAGGATCTCATGTACAAGAGGCGCGCAGTCTAACCATTGCACCACCGACGGTACCAAGGTATATTCACTGCAAGAAAAAACACATAAAAGTATATGTTCAGTGTACAACTAGTACAAAATTTTGATTTGATCGGAGCAAGTCGATTGTACGAAATTTGAGTCGGTACTATTATGTACTCGCTCACGATACTCGTTATTAGACCCCTGAGATGAACCCAAAGTTGAATCATCCGTAGCCTTCAGCTCCGAGCCTGATCTCAAATTTGAAATCTGGCTCTCGTGCTGGAAGTCAAAGTTCAATCTGGACGCTCACAAATACGAACTCTGCCTCAGACTAAATACGATAGTATCACACTTTCTATTCATTTTAACAATTCTCCACTGTCAATTTAACGTTCGTTCACTCATATTCATTGCCATTGAGTAACTTTGTTTTCAAAGTTTTTCTGTTTAAAGCCAGTGCTATGGTATGATGGCATGGCATGCGTAATGCCTGCTGCTGTCGTCCTCCTCAATTGTTGATGGTAGGTACATTCGTATGTATAAGTATATGAAGTTGGAAAACAATCTCTTGCCGATTTACCGACCCGTACAAAACATTTTCTTTAACTTTACTGAAACTACATTGAGAAAATAACTTTTTACACATTTTCTACTTTGAGCAAGAAAAACCTAAAGTTCATTTTTATATTCGCTTCTTTTTCTCTTTACTAACATTCCACAAAGGTTGTAAAGGTTGACAGGTTTAGTCTATGTTTGAGCGGAGTCGAATGGTGTTCCGGTTTGGTGTGTGTTAGCCATTCCATAAGGTTAAACCTCAGTGTGTATAAGCATATTTAGACGTTTGAAGTATAAGTATCCATACTTCTTGTGTTTTGGCTTCGTGCAAATAGTGTATGTTTCCTTTGAATAAGGTCAAGGCTGTTTGCTTGGTTATTTATTTATATCTTTCCATGCATATTCGTCTTTCTTTACTTTGGCATAGTCGTTTGCTCGAGTTTGGCTGAAAGTTAGTTGCCGTCTTGCATAATACCAACTTAATATGTTTTCGAAGAGGAACCGGTGGGAAAAGTTAACGTCTCTTTGATGATGATGTTTATATTTGCTACTAAGCACGGCATGGAACATATTTTAAAAGGTGATTCCAGAAATTAATATTACATTAGAGAGCTTGACATGTCGATGTTTGGTAGTAAGTTATTTCCAGGCATTAGAGAGTTTATAGAGACTTTGTTAATAGTTTAATTTCACCCACTCACTAATAGCGGTCATCATTTGACTGTCGTTTATCGTTTTAAAATTGTTAAATCATACAACGAACGTGGGTGTTGTATATTAAATCAGGGGGTAAATTCAGGGTAAATCCGGTAGGAAATTGATTGAAAACAGAGTAGATAGGTGATAGAGCAATAAACAACCAGAAGCAAACCGTGCAACAAATTAAGTTTAGTGTTTGACTGAAACTAATAACAGTTAAATTATGTTTTATGTTGGTTGCATCGAACGAAAATACGCATTACCTTTTATTTGTGTACATTTTATGATGAAATCATAGAGAAATAGACAAGAGCCGCTATCCCTCTCTTCACGTTCTCTTGATGACGACGAGGTAGTAGGCCATTCCATCGAGTTGCTTTTGTAATTTACTCTTAGGTTGGACATAATATGAGCAGAAATAAAATCGTTTGATGCAAACAACATAAAACATAATTTAGCAGTCATTAGTATCAATCAAACCCTATTTAAACTTAGTTTGCTACATGGTCTAAAATCTCTAGGTCTTCTTTGGTCTCTCATTCTACATCAGTTCCCTATTACATTTTCTATCAGCTGTGCCATAAAAACTCTTGGAGCCACAATTGTTCGTGTTATTCGTGATATACGGCCAGCAATGTTCAAAAAAGTTGCCCAAAATTGGACGTCCAGAATGCACTACGTCATGAACAATTTCAATTTCTATCGCGTTCAAAAAATTCCCTTTATAAGTATTGAAATGCCTCTAAACGATAAAAATTAAAGAAAAACTTCATATGTATCGTGAACTGAGCCATTGGAAAAGTAATTTTTTGCCAGCAATATTGTTCAAGTCCGGCGATGATAAACTGTTAAATCAGTACTGTTTTCTTTCTTTTATTCGCTATTTTACAACCTCATGAGGTCAGATGCCGCACACATATTAACTAAATAAACAAATAAACAAACTTTAACATATTTCTCCAACTGGTTCTATCCTTCGTCAATTCTCGTCAGTTGGTAACACCAAGGATACGGAGCGATTCCTCGGCTGGTCTTTCCAGCGGAGTCTTGGTCGTCCTCTTTTCCTGCCCTTCATGGGATGTAATGGGAAACCATTTATTTTTTTTTTAGCTATGTCCACATCGGAATACAAAATATAATATATAAATACATACATCGGAATATTTCTTTTTTTATTTGAAAGTACAATCCTTCCGGTTAATAATGGAAAATAATTTCATTCAAATGGCTGCCTCGGCTGGCCATGCAGTAGCCTACACGATCGGTCCAATTTTTAAGCACATTATCGATTGTGTGCAGCTGTATTTCACCAATGGCTTCACGAATATTGTCCTTTAAAGCGTCAATTGTCTCTAGCTTGTCGGCGTAACACTTATCTTTCAGGGCACCCCACAAATAATAGTCCAACGGTGTCAAATCGCAGCTCCGAGTTGGCCAAACGACATCAGCTCTGCGGCTGATAATGCGATCTTCAAAAACAGGGCGCAAAACTTCGAGTGTAGCTTCGGCTGTGTGGCACGTAGCGCCGTCAGGTTGAAACCAAATGTTGTCAATATCCGCCTCTTCAATTCTTGTGAACAAACATTCGTTCAACATGGCCCGATAACGATCGCCATTGACTGTAACGGCCACTTCTTGCTCATTTTCGAAGAAAAATGGCCCAATTATGCCTCTGGACCAAAATCCGCACCAAACAGTGACTCGTTTTGGGTACATCGGCTTTTCAATGTATGCGTGCGGGTTTTCTGTGCCCCAAATGCGACAATTTTGCTTGTTTACATACCCGCCAAGATCAAAATGAGCATCTTCTGAAAAGATGATTTTTTTTTTGGCAAAATCGGCATCTTCTGTAAGTCGATCGCAGGCCCATTCTTCCCATATTTCCCAGCGTTGTTCAAGCGTATACACAACCATATTCGTTCAGCGGAAGGATAAAACTAATTATCTGTCAAATCAGACATGAGCTAATTGTTACCATTCACGAAATAAGCACTAGTTGAAAAAAAAACGTTAGATGGCGGACCCTTAATTTTTGTCTCGAATTCAGAGCCATATACTACGACAGGTAAAATCTCTGGTATATTCTGGTTTACCTTGACTATTGTCTGCCGAGAGAGGGATTTGTTCTTAAACTTCTTGCTGAGTCCAAAATAGCATTTATTTGCAAGCACAATTCTCCTATTAATCTCCAGGCTCATGTGGTTGTATTTGTTTATGGCGGAAAAAAGGTTGATAATTTCATCTGCGACTTCAAAATTAAATCGGTGCGTACCAAGTCGAGAGGTTTGTCCAGTCGTTGACACCATCAATTTCGCCTTGCCCTCATTAAATTTCCAAGACTTTTCACAGAGATGTGGCTGTATCTCACCGATGACGCATTGAATCTCAGAATTGAACTCAAGAATTCTTTCTGGTTTAATCGTATAAGCCCGAGATTTTAAACAAAAAAAAAAACGAAAGAGAGAGATCCACGGCTTTAAATCGCATGATCTTGGTGGCCAGTTGACATCAGAATTTATTGAGATAATTTGTTCTGGAAATCGTTGCTGCAATAAATTGATTGTGTCAGGAGCGGTGTGACAGGTGGCGCCGTCTTGCTACAACCACATGTCGTCAAGATCTATACCGTCGAGTTGAGGCCACAAGAACTCCGTTATCATATTCCTGTAAGGAATGCCGTTCATAGTTACTATAATTTCGGTCTCATCTTCAAAAAAGTAAGGCCCAATCACGCCTTCTGACCAAAATCCGCACCAGACAGTTGCTCGTTGTGGGTGCATTTGTTTCTCATGGATTGCATGAGGATTTTGACTTTTTTTTTGAAAACTTGCCATTGACTTCATTTTGCTCCATTACCCACTGAACGAGTTGCCGGCGCTTTCCACGGTCTGCTGGAATTTAGAACTTGGTCTTTTGTCAAGTGCTTCGTGAAGTTTGAAGTTGTTGAGAACGATGCCGAATTATTGTTTTCGGCGACACTCTCGTTTACAGCAGCAATGAGCCCTACAGTCCATAACCGACCCAGTTTCTTCAAATTTGTTGACCACTCTGCGAATGGTTGACAAATTAGGCGCACTTTCTCGACTGAAATTCTTCGAAGTTTACGAGCGGTTTCAGCATAACTTCCCAAATTTTTGTAATAAGTTTTCACAATTATAACGCATTGTTCTCTCGTAAAGCGCTCCATTTTTAATAACCGGAAGTAACATATGTGACAGCTGACAAATTTCAGAGTTGCCACTTGCACAAAATTTCTTTTAGGGCGAATTTTGGGATAAAAGATTTATATAAAAACCATTGTATCTGTCGATGCTGTTTATACGATTAAATTCAAACCAAATATCTAAAAGAACTATAAAAAAGAATGCCCAAAATGTTATAAAATAATAAAATGCAAAATTTTTATTAAATCAAACAAATGTATCAAAATAATTTCCCTGCCAAAAGCGTCCTTCATTTTTATGGTATGGTTCCACAACCATACATTTGCGTTCAGTGATACGTAATGGATTTGGTTTTTGCATTAAGGGGGGCCAGACCTGCGGATAAGTTCCAGCGAATTCAAGTTGACATCAACTTATCCAAAATGTAAGGTGTAATGATGTAAAATCAAAGCGATTTTGATTTTTTGAAGTTGATGTCCGCTTATCCAGCAGTGTTATGGGAAGTTGCAACCACTTCCATTCGCATGTCAAAGAGAAACGTTCACGAGGGCAACATTATTGACAAAATGTAAATAAATAAACCAAAAAATAAATAACATAAACATTATGGGAAAAATATAAACTAAATAAATATGATTTCTAGTGATATTTACAAACTAGTGTTTTTTTCTTAAGATTTGTGATATTTTGGCAGAGAGGTTGAAAAACCAGCCTTGGGAGTCCCCACGTTGAGTACCATTATGTCAGTGTGGCAGTGTGGTCTGCAATTTTTTTCAAAAAATTTAATTCGCGAGTTTACGTGCTGATCGAGTGAGTTGCTCAGTATGCCTTGCGTAAGCCGGGCTTGGAGCTCGCCGGACGGGGGGGATCTTTCACTCATCAACACAACTACAGCCTGCCACTGAACACTAGAAAACATACCGAGTCTTTAAGTTCACACAAACGGATTCTTCGACATAAAATTTAAATAAACGGAGCCCGAAGTTAATTTAGCAATTAACAAAAAAAAAACACGCAAGAAAAACTAAAATTGATAATAACACTAGGGATGACCTGTAAGAGAAAAAATTATAATAAAGAAAAAAAATTTAAAAATATATGTATGTTCTGTTTTGTTTTGGATTGAAGAAGCAAAAAGGTTACACAGGATTTCCTGCTTTACTCGTGAACTGACTGGTGTTAATGCCAGCTTTGACCCTCGCGCTCGAAACTCCTGCAGTTTCGCCATGACTCTGTACTTCTCAGAGGCCCAATAATATTACTATACCTGGATGCACTTATTCCCCTTTACCTTTAGGTTGCCTTAGCCGAGCATGTTAAACGCGCCAAGTGAAGAGTTCAAACGATATAACCAATTTTATTTTCATAGCCAAATACCTTTACAATTATTCGCTACCTTATCTCAAAAATTCATTTATCATGCCCACAGGGCAAAGCGCTAACCCGTATCGGGTAACTTAAATCTATTAATTTTATGGTGATGTTCTGATTTAACACCACAAATTCTTAATAGGTACGGCTTATCTTAACTAATGGTCATTAAACAATCGATGTTAGTATTTATAGACAAATTCCCGACATAGAAAATGTCTTAAATCCGTATGGCAAGTTATATGGTAAGAGGACGAAAAGTCATAAAAAGAAAGTCGGTAATACCGCCGATTAGAAAACGTTTATATTTTTATATTTTTCATTTGTGTAATATGATTAAATTCTTTAAGTTCTTTTGACCGATTGTGACTCTCAAAGGTAAGGTTAATAATACAAAAATTACGTCGTATCGAAATCTACATTCAATTAGGCCGCGAGTCTCGTCATTTGTCATAGCACTCTAACACATTTGACTTATCATTAGGTACACCCAGCTCCGCACTAATCCCGTATGGGGGCCTCCATGAAAAATTACCGAATTCAAGTACGATTTATCGTCTTTGCCCTTGGGCAAAAACGAATACTACTAACTTTTGGGAGTCACACCCGGGTCACTTCAAAGAAATTTAATCTCACTTCACAATCACTAAATAAACGAACGAAATGCCGCGAATTTAACACATTTTCCTCTGGCGAGGTTTTAACACATTTACACTTGTCCTATTAAAAATAATCAAAAATAAAAAGGTAAATTAAAAAAGTGGGCCAATTAAGATTTTACCCTGGCATGTTGAAGACTGATCTTCACTACTTTACAGGGATTTGGCTGTGTACAATGATGCGACGTTGATCAAATTACTTCAAGGTCTCGTCTTGGCGAGGTTTCTACCTCTGTTTCTGGGTCTTTTCGGTCTTGAGCTTACTTATGCGGACTTGTATGCTTCATAGACCATTTAGTATGCTCACACAGAATGTGTAGTTTCCTTTTCTTACTTTAGATTTATGGTGTTTTTTTCAATTTGACTTCATTGGGGGGTGCTTTTATGGCATCCTCGTTAGATTCGACCCTCTGGGGCGGCTATTGATCTGTCTTTGTCGCTTTAATCTGGGTTGTCCCGGATTTTAGACCAGATTCGTTGGACCCTTAGGCCAAAAAGGTAAAAAAACTGACTTACCCCGAGTTTACGGAGGACTACCTGTGTTTATGGCTTGATGGTAGATGAAAATGGATGGAGTTGATCAGATGTTGGGTGAAATTTTATAGATTCCTATGGAGTGGTGATATTAATGAAAAGCCTGGCGGATTTTATGGCGTTGCAGGCGATGGTGTTGGTGTCTGACGAAGCGGAACGAACACGGCTATTGGTGCTCAGATGTACTGGTGAAATGATCTGTGGGGCATGGAAGGCACGGCTAAAGTGTTCTGATGCACTTGGCCTGCTGATAGTCCGTGACTGCGACACCTTTAAAAAAAAAGAAACAATTACCTATCGGTCGTCCTAGCATTACCCAAAAAAACTTACCACTCGGGGGAATTCTGGGTCAGATTACTGACTTAATGAATGTTGGCGGATCTCTTTCTGTGGGTACCACAATGATATATAAGAACTCCTACTGTACTTATCACAATTACTAATTTCCTTTAATCTGCTGGCGATGACTTAGCACTTGACCGATCTTGACACTTTCAGCTTTTGGGTATTAATGGCAAGACTTTGTTACAAAAATGGCGATGAAACTTAGCGAAATCAACTCTGATTCCGCTAGTCGGGTGGCGTGATTTCTTCAGAATATGTATGTATTAGTTCTTCCACCAATTTTTGGAAGAAAACCGCTTATTAATATTAAACTGAGTGAAACAAATACTACGAAGTTTTTTTGTGTTGACATAAATGATTTCAGAGATGGTAAAAATTGACAGAGATGGTATGGGCAATCATTCGGGTGGTGATCGCAAAGATGTTTGTTGTGATTGTTATGCCTTGCCGGCGTTACGGCGCCGCCACACACATTTGACAATAAAATGTTTGAGAGTGTAAGTTGATGTGAAATAATCGAAGCCGATGTCGACTTGAAGTGGAGAAACTTATCCACAGGTCTAAGGGCCTCTTTAGATAGACTACACTTCAAAATTCCATGTAATTTCTGTACATTCACCCGGGAATAAATAAAAGTCCAAAATTTTTGGCATTGTTTTCCTGTGGCTGCTCTGAAATTTGACACGATTGCTCCGATTATTAAAAATGGAGCGCTACTTCAAGGAAAAATGTATTATTGTGAAAATCCATTGCAAAAATGGGGTAAGTTACGCTGAGACCGCTCGCAAACTTTGCAGAATTTTCAGTCGTATACTTATACATCTAATGTATCAACAATTCGAACGAGGAAGGTAAACAAATTATAAGAAACTGGGTCGATTATGGACAGTATGTCTCCTGTGCCTTGACGTACGGGCCGATCTTTCGAAAGCATTGCTTCGGTAATCGAGAGTATCGCTGAAAACCAGGGAACATCAATTCGGCGTCGTTGACAACAACTTGAAATTTCCTGTGATCAGAGCTATGACAGCCATTTGCGGGGAATTTTATTCAATACGTAATCGGAACATGTCTACTTTACAATGCAATACAACCATCATCACTCGGCCAACAAATATGCATTTTATTTTCAATTAAATAGTGCACTTTTATTAGGCCACCCTACACAAAACAATTTGAACCGTTTTGGACTGTATTAAATATGATAAGGAGATTCATTAAACTCCATTATTGTCTGCAGCTACAGTGGTCTTTCTGACTCCCTTAATATTAATAAGCAAGTAACCGAAACCCCTGTTATTTTATATAATTTTATTTTTAAATTTTGTGGAATAATGTATGTGTTTTCCAACAATTGTTGGTATAAAATTATACTACGTAACTGTATCAATAAGGTGTAATTGTTTACTTGCTAAATATTCAAATTCCAATTTTCAAATGAATCGAAGGAACCCCTACAGTTGTTTACATGTATGCGAACAAATATTTACTAATGTACGTAACTCATACGCAAGTATGTAACTACGTTATACTGTCAACTTCTATTTATTTTACGACAAATGCTTAAGTGTATTTATAATACACAGAGAATTGATTTGTTGAAATTGTTGTTATGCCAGCGAAATTTAGGGGACGTGTATGAACGCATGTTTGTATGTATATATACCCAGCGGCGGAAGTCATGACCTGGAAGGCCTGAAATCATGACCAAACAGGCCTTCTTTAAAATACGGAAGGCCTTCCCTACACATTACCCCCTCCATTCTTTTTAACATTGCGTGAGATTGGGAGGCAAGACCTTCCTTGCCCATTGCCTAAAGAAGGCCTTAGAAGGCATGCAAAGAGGAAGGCATTGGAAGGCATTTACTTTAATTTATTTTTGTTAAACAAAAATAAAATTAAAATAATTTATTTTATCACAAAATCATTATCCACTTCTACATATTTATTTATACGTATGAATGTATTTATCTTAGAAAGTTTTACCCCTCCCAACTTCAAATTGAAAATTTTAAAAATACCCTGAAAAATATTAAATAAAAAATATAATTTTAAAATGTTTAAATGAAATTTCCCAATTAAATTACGATTAAAAAGAATCGGAAAAGAAATTTCTCAAAATTGTAAAAATCTTCTTCTTGGTTATATCTGATAAAAAAATACATGCATTCCGCATGCCTTATTTTAGGAAGGCATTACAAAAGAACCATTCCGTATGCCATATTTGTGGAAGTTCTTGCGACTTCCGCCGCTGGATACCTTCTCATACACCTGCATGTATACATATACAAATACACGTGCGTTTACTTATAATCTCATATTCTTACTAAATCACAGTGGTTTGAAAGTGATTTACACTTCGTTATTATAGACAGATTATATCAGTTCTATTATTTAAGCAGATTTCAACAACGTTAAAACTGTCCTTTAGGTGCAGGCAATATCAAAATATTTATTATTCTTTACTTTAATATTTTGATTGCATGAAAGAAGAATTTTTAATTTTATACCTAAGATGAAGGAGGAGTTGAGTTTTGTTTACCCCTATAAAGGCCACCCAAATTTTGGTTAAGAATGGACCTGATGAGAGATGCCGTGGTAGCCATTCAAAAAGTTGAATATTTCATCAGTTACTAAAGTACATATTTTTTTTCTATTAAAAATAATAAATAATTTTGAATACAAAATATGATCGCAAAACAGTTTATGAACTGAAATCCTTTTAGAAAAGAATCTAAAAAAAGAGGGAAGTAGTAAAAAATGACTAAGTCCTAGGATAATCGGCTAAATATACATATATTTTCCCATTATATTATATATTAGGAGGGACCTTTTTAAATTATTCGTTGATCCAACTAATAGAATATTCACCAATACAGGATAATTTGATTGCTAGAACTAAAACTCGATTGATAGATCACATTTATTTCTTGTTGCTGTGGCTTCAACTAAATATTTCAGTTCTTGCAACCAAAATTGATATGCACAACATTTGGTGATACGGAACACAATCATTGGTAATCACAACTGAATAATGTGATAGTCCAAGGAACAACCAAGTTTTAGTTGGCTCTAAATAGAGTTGTGAACACGAATCTCTTCTCTGTGTGTGATTGTGAAAAGGTCCCTCCTAATATATAATATAATGGGGAAATATTTATTTAGCCGATTATCCTAGGACATAGTCATTTTACCCCACTGATACTACTTCCCTCTTTTTTTAGATTCTTTTCTAAATGGATGTCAGTTCGTAATCCGTTTTGAGATCATATTTTGTATTCAAAATTATTTATTATTTTTAATAGAAAAAAATATGTACTTCAGTAACTGATGAAATATTCAACTTTTTGAATGGACGCACTGGATTGGACGTCTATTTCACAGATATATCGGGAAATTTTCCAAAAATTACTTAATTATAATTACTTAAGAATATCGGGCCGTTTGGAAAATAAACCGATTTCAAACCACTGTTGCACTATTGGGATTTTACATTTCTTTTACCCTTACATCTATAAGGGCATTAATGGTAGATTATGAGATATGGTGACACGTGTAAGGTATTTGTTTGATAAATACTTAAGAATAGACTTTGCTTTTGTTTACTCAATAATTGCGTTCGTTGAAATTGCGATAGGTACTTTTCGTCAACTAAATTTAGAGGTATGCATATGTAAGTAGACACACACACGTTCATGTCTACATATACCATAGAGTAGTGCCACCTAGAGCCGCCATCTTTCTCATCTATCGAGTTATGATAGAGAGTTATTTGACTTAAATTAATTTACACCAGGTGGAATTACAAAAATTTTTGACTTAAATACTTGATGTTGTTTTAATGAAAAACTGTGAAATTTAAACGCATTTTGGTAATATTTGTTATCTTTTTTTTGTTACTATACGTTTGTGGTGTATTTACACAACAATTTTAACGCACAAAACGAAATGCCGTTGCTGTTTTCTTGTTGGTTGGGTTGAGCCATTGCCTTTATCTGGTATTATTAAAGTAATACTTTCCAACATGCAACGTCCGTATGCAACCACACCAAACGTCATTTCTCTATGACATATACATACATAGAGTTTTGTATAGTATACATTACTGCGTGTCAAGTTTATTTTTAATTTGCATGTTTTGAAGCAATTTGAAGGAAAGTGCCAAGTGCATAAATGGGTAAATTGGACAAATGCTGTTTTTTTTGTATATATATTTGTATCCTTTTGGTAAGATTTCGATGTTAATATCTATACAGAATTTTTCAAACAACATAATGCTGACAGTAGATAATAATATTATTGATCTAAAACGACAAAAATATAAAAAGGATCCCTTGGTCTATGAGAGGAAATGAATGGGAAACATATGAAAAAGTTGGATATTCAAATTGGTGCTGTTTTGTATTCATTCTGAATTCCTCAGCGGGATGCCTACTATAGGATCCTAAGTTGACAGGATTTTATCCATTTAACCTTCAAATTAAATGGTTCTTCGTTGGGGCAAGCGCATTATCTGATTAGCCCATGATATCACATTTAAGTAAAAACTCTAAGTCAGCCGTTAATCGAGTGTCCCCAACCCCTAAGACTAGGTGGAATATTGCCTGCGACAGGTTGGTGTTACCAACTGGAGGAGAAAAGCCGGAGATCGAGCCGGTTGGAGAAACATGTTATCCTCATTTTGTATGGGCCCTTGCCTCTTCTGGGTTGTTTGATACCACCTAAGTAAGTAAAGTAAGTGCAGATGGCATGAGACACTAGGTCTATTCAACTATGATTGATATGTCGACGCTGTAGGCTAGAAGTAATTATTGAACTTTAACTAAATGTTCTCATATACATATATGTACTTATAAATATATGTAATGAAAGTATTTACATTAATTTCTAAATTCTACTCACCCCTTTTATCCGGTTTCAACATCGCCACCTTATCTTCCATTATCCATTCCAATTGTGAATGCGAGCGATTTGAATAACGATCCAAACTCGAGCGATCCCATTTTACATGTTCCCAATGATCAGTCATTATGGCAGCACAAAGCATTGCGGTTGCACTGGTGGTCATTAATAGAGTAACAAACAGGAAGAGCACAGGCGGTGGACCCATGCAACAACTTGAGCAACAGTTAGATGCACCAACATTGCTAGTAACATCCATGGCCGAATTGAGCGATGTCGTTGGACTGTCTATATTACCACCACCGATCGACGACTGGTGATGCATAATCTTCGAGGAACAGCTGCTGTTACGCAATAGAATGCTATTGCTGCGACGTATTGACTCAACGGCGGCGGCAGCGGCTGCCGTAGTGGCCGCCGAGTGTTGGGCGTCGAATTGCAATGAGTTGGCAACAACGGCTGAGGGATGCTCATAAATGCTATTGTGGCGTGATTGGGAAAAGTAGTAACACGTCGTCTGCTGCTGCTGCTGCTGTGGTGGACTGTTGCTGTTGTTGTTGTACTTGTTGCTAGCGTTCGCGTTAATATTGTTGTAACCACCACCACAACCGATACCAATAAGACTGCTGCTGCTGCTTCTACCACCATTACCTTGAGCCACCACACCATCTGCCCCACATTCATTGATGGTCGTTAGGTCCTCATTGCTGGACGAATAGACGATCGACTGCTTGAACTGGTTCGAGTAACAATTCTGTTTAAACGACGAAGATAATGGGGTGTACTGAGAGGAACCCTTGGCTGGCGCTGCGTTCGCATACAATGCCTCGTAGTCGTAATGATGGGGATTGCGATAGATGACGGGCCAGGATCGTGTGGTTTTGGAATTTTGGGAGTAGGTGGTTGTTGTGGCTGCAGCAGGAGGTGCGGCGGCGGCAGATATAGCGGTGGTGGTGGTGGCAGTAGAGGCAGCGGTGGTGGTTAAAACGTTAGGTTGGTGAGACGTGTTTATGCCGGTTGTGGGAGAGGTTACCAAAGTCGATCCTACGGATACTTCGACTCCTGTAAACGAGGGTTGCTGTAGCGACGTAGATGTCTGCGATGTTACCAAGGGAGTGTGTTCATTCGGTTGGCTGTTATCTTGAAAAGACTGAGCGGTTATATTCGTAGTCGGTGTTCGAGTTTTGGTTTTCGGTTGAGCTGATGTCGGACTTGTTGAGGCCTGCTGACGTTGCAACACATTTCTCACCGACGCTGCAATGGTCGAACAGGGCCCCCCCTGGGAAATCGTTGGCTGCTTTAGTTTCAGTGGCGCTAAGTGTTTGGTCACTTTGCTGTTGCCTATGTTGGGGGTGCCAGTGGTAGTGGCTATCACAATGGTTGTCGTAGGTACGGCGGTAAGTTCATTAAAATCCTCCTCCTCAACAAGAGTTGCTCCTGAGGATTGGGAAATAGTATTGATAGGATTAGTAGTGTCCGAACAACAGTCGGTTGGGAAATGAGATATACTTTTTGCTTGACTGATTTTGTTGATATTCTTCAAATTCTTGATGTTATTATTGTTGTTGTTGTTATTGATAATCTTCGTGGTGATGTTGTTGGTGCTGCCGAGGGTGGTTCGGGTGTTGGCGGTGATGGTGGTGGTCGTATTGTTGGCTGTGGTTGTGGTGATGGAATTGTTGGTGTTGTTCGGTATGTTGGTGATATTGTTCGAGGTGATGTTAATGTTGTTTGCTGTATGGGGATAACTGTAATATTGGACAGGTGAGAAACTAGTGTGTGTTTGTAGTGGTGGTGATGAATTTGTGGCAACTGTTGTTGCTGTGGCGGTGACAGCTGCTACTGCTGGAATAACAGTTGCATTTGATTCATGGCTACTATTTGTATTATACAGTGGGCAATCGGTCGGTGATGTTATACTAACTTCCGGTACACAACGGGCCGTCACTTTGTAGCGACTGCCAGCGCTGCTGCCCAAACCCAAACTCCCCACCACGCCTTTGGTCCTTACCAGTCATAAGTCGGTATCACGTTTTTTCACTTTGTTCGCGTTCATAGCGTTTTGAGTGTGACCAACGGGTGTGACGGTATTTGGATTTGTCTTCGTTGTGGTTGTTATCTTCAATGAAGGGAAATCTAACGATTGTGGGTGGTGGTGGAGGTGATGGTGTATTGTTGTTGTTGCTACCAATGATGGTGCCTGTATTGAATGATCGTCTTGTGTATCTATGGCACAGGGTGTGGGGGATTTGGATTGGTGGTGTATTTTATTAATTTTGAAAATGGTTATAGTGTTGAGTGTAACAAAAGGAAAGTGAAAACGATTAGAGTCTAAGTGTTCGAGTAACTAGAAGTGTCAGTGAGCCAAGGAAGTGAGTTATTCCACAGGATTCGATTTCAATGCCAAATAATTTATAAAGTATTTTCTTTTTTTATTTGTTCAACTCAATATCAATGTCTCTTCTAAGTAGAAGTACAAGTGGTTGTAGTTGTTGTTAGTGGTGGGGGTGGTGGTGGTGGTTTGTGGTGTTTTGGTGATGATAATATTGTTAGGTGGTTTGGCTTTTGGTATTGCCACTGTTTAAAGTGCTTCTGATTAGTATAACGTTTTGATTATTTGTTAGATAATGCAAGCAGCTGCTCAAGTTGTTATTAATCTCTTGTTGCAGTAGTAGTCTTTGTACAGTTTGTCATTAAATTGTTTACTTTAGATTCTACGAATTTGCTCAAGCTTTTTGATTTGCTAAATTATACACTATAGTGGTTGGTCTATTAAAAGAAAGATAATGAAGAAAGAAAAAGAAAGATGTAAGTCTCACAAAAACATAGGGGAAACGTACATACGTTTCATTAAGTTACACTAGATTGCTTAGTTGAACAAAGTAATTTTGTGGTTTTTATTGGAAAGAAGAGGAAAAACTAAAACTAAAATGAACTTAATTGTAAGACTACATACATAAGTATATACAGACAGGCATGAATGCAATTTAAATTAAAATCAAAAATTACACAGATGACTAATATTGTGTGTAATTCAGTTAATTTAATATAAATAAAACAATAACAAATAGATTAGTTACAATTTCCGATAGATTACAATGCTCACTTGCCCACTGAATTATAAATCGAGTACGCAGATCTTTATGAGAGAAGTAAAATTACTACGTTGAGGGTAGGAGCAGGGGCCCAATACATCGCCTTTTTGTAGGAAATATTTAAAATGACGAAATTGCCTTTCCTGCTGGGGAAATTTGAAAGCCGACATTCGTTTTTGACTTCTTTGTTTTAAGACCTGCACTAAGTTCAATACTTCGTACGAAATCTTATCCAACTCAATACCAAACAAAAATGTCTGCGAAATATCGACACAAATGTTCAGTTCTGTCAATTCTTTTTTGGGTTAAAGAATCGAAAGAACACAGAAAAAATAGTTCTCAACCTTGATTTGTTGCTGACCAATGCGTTGCAAAATAATAGGGTTGGTACAAACAAATTCGAACGAACGAACTTAATACCAGCCTTTGTAGGTGATGCTGGATGTGTAAATTGTTACTTTTGTTATAAGTAGAATAACAGCGCATTCACACTGCTGCAGGATTCTCTAATTTGGAGATTTCGAGAAAATTAACAGCTGATTATTGTATTGAATAACATATGTTTAACAAGATCTCCAAAGAGGAGATTTCGGCTGCAATGTGTTCGGGGTTTAAATTACAATGTATCGCCGCTGCGCCGGCGAAAAGGATTATGTGTAACTTTTTGAAAAAAAAAGTAGCTTTATCCTGACATTTGCATCGTCTTCGAAGTATAAGGTACTAGCGAAGACGAAGTTGTAGAAGAAGTATTCCAGGAAAATTTTAGTTTTTTTGTTTCCTGAAAAGTTAACAAAACACACATAACTGTTTTCGTTGGCGCATCGATGATATGTTGGTTTTACTTTAGGGAAGTATTCCCGAAATTGAACGCAAACGCTAACGCCAACGCGAACGCTAAATTCAAAAAATGGTTGATTATATATAACTTCGTGCTTGCGTTCGTTTACGAAAGCTGCCACTGATATTTGTGGACTATAGAGTTGGCCAACTAAAATAAAAAATTATAGCCTAGAAAAAGTTATCTTGAGTGAACTACATATCTATAATGAGAAATATTAAAAAAGTTGACTCTATTTCAATAAATCAACAGATTTTAAGAATGCTATTGTTTGGCCGTCGGTGGTACAATGGGTAGTGTGCGCTCCTCTTGTACTTGAGATACTGGGTTCGATCCCTGCTCTGACCACCTTAAACTTTCTTTCGACAGCGGTCACCTCGCATAGTGACGGCGACACTATCGAGTATTTAGCCATGAAAATGCTTCTCAAAAATACCGTTCGGAACCGGTATAAAACTGTAGGTCCCAATAAGTGAGTATGAAACTAGAAAGCGCACAACTCACTGGTTGTGAGAAGCTCTCCCCGATTCCTTCATGAGATGTAATGGGAAACCATTTTTTTTTATTGTTTGTAATACTGCAAAAATCAAAAATATTTAACTCTTAATCTGTATTAATGGATCAGAATTGCCCAAACCGGTTTACGAATATTTCTACAGACCTTTCCAAAATTACTAAACACCCGAACTATTGTAATTTTATATTTAAAACAGGGTTCGTATTTCGTGGGTAATGGGTTACCGTGGGTAACCCACTATTATTGCAGTGGGGAGTGGGTAGCGATCGTTTACCCATTACCCACAGGGTATGGGGAAAATAATGGGTAGCTACACACGACAATGGGGAATTACACATCACGATTACCCATAGGGTAATGGGGAAAGTAATGGGTTACCCACGACGATGGGGAAATACTCACAGGGAAATGGGGAAAATAATAATGGGTAACTACCCACGATGATGTGGAATTACCATCACGTTTACCCATTAGCCACAGGGTAATGTGGAAAATAATAGGTAGTTACCCACGACGATGGGTAATGGGTTACCCAGGGTAAAAAGGGACAAAAATGGTTAAACTTTAAAAAGATGGAAATTCGTGTAGGAATGGTTTATAACTTGTTAAAAATAGTGTAGGAGGGTTAGAAGAGTGCAAAAAACAATAAAAGCTCAAAATGCGAGAAAAACTGGTCTTGATTACATGGGGTTGTGGATGTTTTGGATCTAACACCGACCATGTTGTTCGTAATTTTGAAAGTTTTTAGAAAAGCACCTGTGTTTGTTAATGTCAACATTTTTAATTTAAATTTTCTTTTCGGGTACAACAACCGTATTTTATGTGACGGTGAACGTGCTTTTTATTATCTGAAATGGGTCGGCACAGAAATTTTGTGTATGAAAAATACGGTTTGTACGACGTAAACAATAACATATCACTAACATATACACTTTTTTCATTCACAATTTTCTAAACGATTTGGTCGTATTTTCATGTTTTACCCCTTTTGCCCAGTTTTTATCCACATACACAAATTTTACCTCACTCCTAATATTTTCAAACGATTTTCTCGCATTTTGTACTTTTACGCTTTTAGCCCCCTTTTTACCCTTTATTTTACCCCATTCACAATTTTTGCCACATTGCTAACCTATCCAAACGATTTTTCTAGCATTTTAAAATTTTACCCTTTTCGCCCACCATTTTACTCTTTTTACACCCATTCAATATTTTTGCACATTCTTAACCTTTTCAAACGCTTCTCCTCGCATTTTGAAGTTTTACAAATTTTGCCCCCTTTTTACCCTTCTTATAAACATTCAGAATTGTTGCACATTCCTATCCTTTCCAATAGATTTTTCTGGCATTTTCAAGTTTTACCCTTTTTACACACCAACCCCACCCCCCCTTTACCCGTATTATCCAGATTCACAATTTATACCACTTCCAAATCTTTCGAATCCATTTTTTTCGCATCTTCAAAATTTACCCTTTCGTCTACTTTTTTACTGCATTTTGAAGATTTGCGTTCATAATCATTCTATACTTCTATACGACTTTTTTTCGCATTTTTAAACACCTTCCCACCCTTCCCATTTTAAACACCTTCCCATCATTCCAAACATTTTTTCCGTAACATCAAATTTTTACAATTTGTTGTCCGCTTTTCTATTTTTTCAAATATATTCTTATATTTAAAAAATATTATAAAATTTGACTCGGGAATCACTATTTTTAATTAAATCGGGAGCGAGTAATATTAAAAATCTTTGAAAATAAAATATTCGGCTACCGAGCCAAAAGTAAAACTCGGGAGTTTAAAATATTTAAATCTTCAAAGAATTAAAAATTAAAATCCCTTGCCGATTTATATTTTTCGAGCGAATCGAAAATGAATGACTCTCCTTATTCTGGTTTTCATAAAGTGGTCCAATCGTATTGAAGAATTTTTTTCAAAAATCGTTAAAATTTTAATTTTGTACCTTCTCCGAGGTTTGAGCTAAGCAAAAGCAAATATGTATATTCGGGAAATGTTGTATTTTGTTTGCTTTCCAATTGCTAGAGTTGAGGAGAGTCGACTTAATTTTCCAGTCAAATTAATTTTGTAGTGAAATTAATATTGCGTAGAGGGAATGTGTTCATTTCGACGAGCTTCCACCTTTTGTGTATACTGGACGAAAAAACGGTACTAACATTTAAAAAATTCGAAGTCGACATAATGTATGTAATGTAAAAGTTAATACAAATTGCATACAACACGGCGTCGTATGAGTTATATTCACAGACGTTAATCTAATATAACTCATACGGTATGCAATTATACCCTATACCAGGGGTTCCCAATCTTTTTGAGCCCGCGGCGCACTTACAAGTTTACGATAGTATTTCGTTACGGCGCCCGACTTTAGTAAGCTATTTGCAATAGATATAGTGACTATACATATATATATATTATAGCCGAAAGAAATAGGTATCTACAATAATAGTAATAGACAGAACCAGTTCATTAGATGCCGCATATTTATACAATTGCAGGAAGGAATCTTGACCGCTGCCCTTCATTAATAGTTTTTATCCACAACTGCAGTTTCTTCCTAGATGCCGCAATTCTCTCCGATAGTTTGAGAATGTGCGTATTGTTGCCTTGCAAAGAAAGATTAAAATTACTTAGTTTCTCAAATATATCGCACTAGTACGCTAGTTTTAGCAAATAATATGGTTCAGTAAAATATTTGGTTGTTTTCATGACGTAAAAAAGAGCAAATTTCTTCGTGTAATTCGAACACACGAAATAAGACATTTCCACGTGAAAGTCCTCGTGAATTGCAGTAATACAACAGGGCCGTATGTTCAGCTCCCATATCTATGTATAGTTTTAAAAAGTCTGGCCTTTAGTGGCTTAGTTTTTATGTAGTTTACTGCACCAAAGGCACATTCATTGACTTTGAATCAAGAATTTCCCTATGGATGATGCAATGGATCCAAATAGCATTCGGTGCTTTTTCACGAATAAGCGCTTGTATATCTCCATACATGCCAGATATGGATCGAGCACCATCAGTACATACACGGATACACTTTTCCCAATCCAAACCATTTTCTGCAATAAACTTGTTAAGAATTTCAAACAAGTTTTGGACCTTCGCACTCTCGGTTATGGTTTAGCAGAATCTACGGCCTTCGACAATAATATTGTCAGCCAGAAAGCGTACGTAGCAAATAAGATGTTCATCATTATTACTGTCAGTAGCCTCATCGAGTTGCAAACCAAATTCATTACCTTTCACTTTTTCTATTAATTGGTAATTAAGATTCCCAGCTACGTCATGGATTCTTCGACTAATAGGATTGTTAGATAAGGGAAATTAAATTTACAGCCGATTCTCCCACCATAATATATACCATGTCGAGAGCAACCGGTAGAATAAGCTTTTCTGCAATAGTGTGAGGTATTTTGTATTTTGCCAATGATTCTAACAGTGGGTTGTTAGGTACTGTGGCTTGCTGAGTGAACACGTTTTTTTGTTTATTAAATTTTGTAGGGTGAATTGTCTCGAGATGTCGCTTTAATTTACTTGTAAGCAGACTTTCGGGTTTTCAACAAAAAAAAAAACAGTGCGGTTTTTCTTCATTGTTTACTTCTATTGGAGTAAAACCAAAATCCAAATAGCTATCACCGTATTTACAATATTTTCGTTTCGAAATTTTTAGTTCTTTAAGCTACCCTGGCTGTAATATTCACGAAGAGAGTAAAACAAATTCCCCAAGAACTTCGTAAACAGGCTAATACGGATGAAGACCACTGTTTTGTAGGTAGCCGCGAATATTTGTGGTTTGGGATAATGATAGAGGATCGACTCACGGCACCCCTCTTTACTTCTTTCTCCGGCGCACGAGGGCGCCGCGGCGCACACTTTGGGAACACCTGCCCTATACCACCGCTGTGATACAGAGTATAATTTATAAATTTAATGCTCGAATCCTAAGCGTCATAGTTTTTGAAAGTTACAGAATGTAACATCTACGTTTTTATATTCGAGCGTTGTCATATATATTTCTGACCTAGACAAGATATACGTAGAACAAAATGGACTTGGATTGGCCATATACATGGTGTTTTTATGGTACAATATTTTTGAATAATATTTTATTGCATGAAAGTTTGGTTTATAACAATTATGTGTGAAATATAATATTGGCTAAATGCCGCCTCTGTACGGTCCGCAAATGTGTGCTCTTTTACGATAACCACATTTTGCATGCCAAAATTAGGGGTGTTATTGCTCCAATTTCTTCAATAATGGTCTTTAGCATTTTGTGCCGTACGTACGCTACGATATCGGCCAGACTTCACTTTATCCCCCAGTGTATACAAAGGTTAACAAATTCTTCGCGTTTTTACAATTGAACGATTATTTAGATACAATGTTTAAATAACTTCAACGCATTGTTGGTGAGTTAGATGATCCATAATTTGTTATCTTGTTATAATTGTAATCGACTGCTCTGCACAACTGTCAAATACAAACTGACAAGTGTAAACTAAACAGAAATGGCGGTGAAAAACCTCGGCTTGGTACATAAAAAACACCCTGAACTTAGGCGTCCAACAACAGATATAGCTGAAGCTGCACTTCAGTGAAACCTTTAGTGTCATCGAAGGCCAGGAAGATCACCAATCACACGGAAGCGGTGTCTGGAAAAGGAATGTAATCAAACTCGACTATTATGGAACCAAATCACTTGCCAGGGACAGGTATCTATGACGAGAATTATTTGACGCTCTATGAATTATTCTAATAAATTTAATTTCTAATTTCAAGTGGGACTATCCTATGTTAACGGAGTGTATATATATATTCTTTTTTTGTTTCAAAACTCTTTGAGATGATTTTATAACAAATTATCTTAATTATACAATAAATACATACATACTATGTATGGAAATACATTTGAGTGAAATAAACTGCAGGTGTCCTTGTTAAATGTATCACCTACATGAAAATTTTTCACTTCAAAAAGCAAACACAGTTTGTTAAATCAAATAATGCCATAAAACTTTATAGAGCATAAAATGCAACAAAAAAAAAATGATACACATGTATGTGCACACATATGCATGAACATATACGTATATATGCAGATTTAATGCGTGTATGTGTGTGTAAATCGTTATATGATCACATCTTTTGCATGCCAATGTTTGTGCGAAATGCCCATATGTACAGGTTGCCCTTCTATAACCAAAAGGTTGTAATACAGTTTTAAGTCTTTAAAAATGTGAAAGGATTCAAAAGAACTAAGTAAGTATTTATATACTCCTATCCAGTGGGAAATATTGTCTTGAAGACATTGTCAGTAGTATTTCCTTAGGACTACATCAGTAGGTGATGACAATTTATATAAGACATCTTCTTGAAATGTCAGTAGTTTTGACTTAGGTGACATACATTGTGAAGGGACGCTGAAAATCTATGTAAGACCGTCCTATTGATTTGTCAGCTCTTTGTCATAGCTGACTCTTATTAAGACCAATGCTGAATGTCGATTCCGGACGTCTTCATCATTTGTCAACTGCGAGTCATGTGTGTGGATTTTCAAGTTTTTCAAAAACTTCAAACTGATTTTTTTTTATTTATTTGTAGTTATGAAATATATGCCATACGTTTTCAGAATTTGTATCAAAATATTTGAAATTTGTTAGAAGAATATGCAAATTTTCAGAGCATTATAATTATGTATGTATGTGTGCCTCATATTTTGTCATCTTATCTTTCAGATTTTAATTAATATCGTGCAACAGAATAGAAACACCATATTTAAAGACGTCTTGAGTAACTGATCTACTGATGAATGGTTACTCATGACGTCTTGTATACATGTCATATGGTGATCACCACTGTTGACAATCTGTGGCAAATTCCTGCTGACTATTGAACAAATGTATGAAAATGTTAGGAGGTGTCATGACGTTTTTGTATGGGAGCGGGTCGGAAAGTCAGCAGTGATTTTGGCATGTCAGTTCTTTGTCATTGATGAGGTCTATAGGAAATTTCCAACTGGGTAAAGTTTAAGAGTCATTAAGTCATTTACTATGTACAAAAAATTTAACATTAGGCTTTGGGCTGTCATATCTATCAAGACACAGACAATTGTGTTCAATTTAAGAAAAGGCGAGTCTATTGTCTCAATTAACTATTGAAGATTATGAGTTTTACGCAAAGCATTAAATTCCATTGTGTGCCAAGGAGGGAAGTCAAATATCTAAGACTATGTTGTGGCCCATAATCAAAAGTGATTAACCTACAACCCATCAAATATTCGAACTGGAAGTTATTGAAGTCATTCCACATTTGAAATGCTCTCATGAGAAGAATTTTAACAGTAAATGACCTTGTGCGTATCCATATTTTAGATTTATTAATCCTGATAAGCCTGAAAATATACTGAGAAAGCAGTACGCAGCAATGATGATAATAAACCTTTGGATACTCATTCATATCTTAGATCATGAAAAATTATATAATGTGATCTCCTGAACATTTTAATGGCGGTAATAGTAAAACAAGGCCTCCCAAAATACCATTCGGGACAATCAGTGAGTGCTAAACTAGAAAGCCCATAGTTCATTTCGATTTCGACTCCGACACCAACTCAGAATACAACACCACCAACTATTTTTTTTATTGTTTAAAGGTACCAACTATGAAGAAGTACGGAAATATAGGCATTTTCCAAGTTACCGCTTTAATTTTCATATTTGAAATATTAAATGAAAGCTGGTAATTTTTCGCACAAAAACATCCACGGCCAATACTGTTCCCAAACTAACTAACAAGAGTACCAAAGGGTTTTCAATTTCAGGAACTGAACTATAAAAGTTCGAATTTCTGAATATTTGAAAATCGGTAATCTACGTCTCAATCTACGTCTTTGCTATTTGGTTTTTGAAAATTGAAGAAATCACAGAAAATTTTGTGCAAGTGAATGAAATATTTATTTGAATCGATAAATCAATGCCTGCCATTTACATTTTAAAGATTATTTCAAGCAAATGTTGCCAAGGCTACGCTATACGTGGTCTATTCAGAAAGTCAAATTTTGGCACACTTTTTCCAACATTTCGGCCGGTATCTCACCAATGACACATGTAATGTTGTCTTCCCAGGCAGCCGTCATGGTTGGCTTGTCCCTATAGACGAGAGACTTCACATGCCCCACAAAAAAATAGTCTAGTGTGGTCGAATCGAGACGAGGCGGCCAATTGACATTGCCACACCGTGAAATTCATTGCTCACCAAACTCTCCTCTTAATTGGTTCATGGTATCGCGTGCAGTGCGGCATGTGGCACCGTCCTGTGGAAAATACATGTCAACCAAGTCAAATTCTTTCATTTGGAGAGAAAAAATTACATGAGATGTCAGGGGACACTCGGTTGGAATGAAGTTCCTTTCGCTATATATTCTGTTCCAACACGCCTAAGGCACCCGTTGAAAATACGATAAATTAAATGGATCTTTAAGAAAAGATACTTTTTGTAAATTGATAAACTTTTTTTAAGCAAATTTTTTTTATAGAATGTATTTTTTAAAAAAAGTATATTTTTAAGTCCTTTTTGTAAGAATATGTGTTATATTTTTCCAAAAAGGGTATTTTTTAGAGAAAGTTACTTCTTTTATTAAAAGCTAATGTTTTTATTAAGAAAAGGTACTATTTTTAAGAAGAAGTACTTTATGTAAGAAAAAGCCATTAGAGTATGGATTTTTGTTACAAATAAGTACTTTTTTTAAGAACAGGTACTTTTTAAAGAAGTGGTACTCTTTTTAGGAAAAGGTTATTTTTTTAAGAAAATTTACTTATTTTCAGAAAGGCTACTGATCTCAAGAAAAACGGTACTCTTTTTAAAAAAAAAGGCAATTTGTTGTAGGAAAATGTACTTTTTTAAGAAAGGTACTTATTTAAAACAATACTTTTTTTGAGCAAAAGTACTTCTTTAGGATAAGGGTTTTTTATGAAAAGGTACTTTGTTTAAGAATACGAATAGGTATTTTTTTTAAGAAAAGGCACTTATTTAAGAAAATGTTATTTTTTTAAACTTCTTCCACTTTGGCTTTTCTAAATTTACTTTTTATTGTGTTCAAAACTACAATATATACTAAATATTGGTTACAGGGTCCACCTAGAAAACTTCCCATTAAACAAGAAATTTCCCAATATACTATGTTAGTCTAGACACAAACCAAAGCAAAAATACTCAACATTGTTGATAATACTGGGTTGTGGCATAATAGTGTTAAAGCAAAAGTTGTTTAATTTTTTTTCATTAAGCCCCAATCCCGCAACGTGCGATAAGGAACTTCGTTCCAAAAGTTCGTGTTCATCGAACAGTACCATTGACGGAAACGTTGCGGCCATCATCGTCTTTGATGAAGTAAGGTCCAATGATGCTGTCGTCCAATAAACCGCACCAAACACGGCGTTGTTCAGGGTGTATTGGCAGCTCTTGAACAGTCTCTGGTTGCTCTTCAGACCAAATTCATCAGTTCTGTTTATTGTCGTACCAATTGAGCCAAAAATGAGCCTGGTCGCTGAAGAGAATTTTTCGATAAAAAAGGTGATCTTCTGCCAGCTTCTCTAAGGTCCATTCACCGAAAAGACGACGTTGTGGTAGATCGTCCGGCTTCAGCTTCTGTACCAGCTGTACTCTGTATGGCTTTAGACTGAGGTTCTTATGTAAAATTTCCAGGTGGTCGAATAACATATACCCCATTGCTGCGATCAGCGACGGATGGACATATCGCGATCTTCATTAACACTTATGGATACTGCAGAAATATTCTGCTTGGATACGGTTTGGTGGATTGATGTCCAATACAGTGAAACTGGTGCGAAATTTGGTCATGACGACCATAAAATGGAAGTAACTTGTGAAACGCATTTTTCACCGAGCACGAATTTTGATAATAAAACTCAATGTTTTGCGCGTTTTCCGTTTGTAAGTCTTTTCCTGACGAAATGACAAGGCAAACTGAATATTTTTGACTTTGACACATGCAATGAATCACGTGCACGCTGAAAAATAACGGCACCAGCAACATATTGCACGAACCATGTACATGTTTGCAAGCAATATTTTCGTAAATTGCGTTTCAGCAGTTTTCAGTAAAACAAAAAACCCATTTAGGTCACAAATACATATATTATAACCTATTAATCATTATTGATTATATTATATTATATTGGATAGCAAACTCAATGTGTTTGGGCATAAGTATAATATATTTGCGACAAGCTACAAACACGTTATATTTGCACCCAAACAACAAAAAAATACTACTTTTTCAGCGTGTGCGAACTGACGAAAACTTAATACTGAAAAACCAAATAGCAAAAAAGTCACCCGTTACATGGTGCTGGATGAATATAACTAAAGAATATAAGAAAAGATTTCTAGCCGGAGTTAAATTGAGTCTATCGTGTTATTAAAGGACAACCTGTATATCGTTTAACCTAACCATTCACATTTTATAAAAAATAAATGAAATTCATATTCATTAAACAATTTCGTAGCATTTCCATGTTGGGTAATAAAATTTGGAAATGTTGAATCTAACTACAGAATTGAATTATTGAAACTCCAATGCTTTCACAAAGGACAAACAAGTACAAGTATTCACAAAGGGTTAGATTTTGAAATAATAGTTGTTAGTTTTTGGTTTTGTTGAAATTTATTGCACTACTAAATATTTCAATTCTAATATATAATTTATTGACTTAAGCCCCATAAAACTCGTATTTTCATTATAACCAGTAGATGTAGACAATTTGGAATTTTATTGCAATTCAGTGGGATGTGTGTACATGTAATGTAGTTGGTGTAGTTTTGAAAGTATTTAAGTTAAAACTGTATAAACAGAACAGTGATGGGAAGTCTTGGAACTATGAGAAATGACAATGATGACAGGCTCATACATATTTTCTACTCGTCATCAACTGCTTATCGGCGAAACGACATTTTCCCACACAAAAATATTTTCAAGTATACATGGGAATCGCTTGATGGTCAAAGCTTCAATCAAATTGACCATATTCTTGTTGGATGTTTCAAGATGTTTCTGGGTTCCTTGCTGGACGTCAAAACTAGTCATGGTGCTAGTCATGGTGCGACCACCAACTCTTAGTGGGTACCTTCCGTCTCCGTCCAGCGGATGTCACCGGTATTAGAGATAAACTCGTAAACTTCAATACAGACCGTCTTCAGGAACCATCCATATATACGATTAAACTCTACGCTCCAATTTGCCACATGACAGTCAAAATACGTGGTCAGGCATTGTTAGAATGGTGAAGGAAACTATCATGGAGGTCATTGGAGAGAGAATATATGTGAATAAACCTTGGATTAGTGCAGCATCGTGGAACGAAATTCGGAATCGTGAACGCCTGCACAATATTCGTATACGATTGAAGACACGAATGTTGAAGATGCAGTTAAAATCAGACTATCGGCAATCAGCACGTAGAGTGGTTTACATGGCCCGTGCAGATTACGACTATTATCTGAACAATATAACGGAGGAAACCGAAGATGCTGCAAATGTAGGTACCCTCCGTATTGTGTACTCTTGAATAAAAAAATCTGGGTGGCAACAACATCAGGAGTACTGCATCGATAGAAGCTATTGATGGCACGATGGAGATATCATCACCAGCAAGTGGAGCGATGGTGTGAATTCTTTACGACACTATCTAGACTTCCGGATGATGAAGATCAGTGTACCCCTTCGGCAGTATACTCACGCCGCAACCCAAGAAGAGATATTCCAACGGAACCAAATCTCCGTCACAAGCAGAGATCGAGGCGGCACTGGGTAAAACGAAGGATCACAAATCTTCTAGTCCGTATAAAATTGCAGCGAAACTGTTGAAATATAGTGCATCCGCGTTAGCAGATGTCATTATGCCGGTCATCAGAAGTCCATGGTTGGACAACAAAATCCCTTATGGGGTGGAAAAAGTTGAGTGGTTATCACTATCCCGAAACAAAGGTGATCTAATGCTGTGCAGGAACTGGAGAGATATTACATTGCTAAATGCAATAGGCAGAGTAATGGCGACCCTTATTCTTCAACGGATCCCGTCGGTGGTGGAACAAATTGTGCGCAAGGAGCAGGCTCGTTCAGGCCTGGTCGTTCATGTGCCGACCGCGCGAACACACTCCGTATAAGCTTAGAACAATCAGTTATACTACACTCGCCTCTGTATCTACTTGCGTAGACTTTGAACAAACGTTGTGTACACCGTAAAGGGCACCTTAGACCTGGTCGCCTTATACTAACCCACTTTCCGGCCGAATTTCGGTAAATCAAACTATTTTTGATTTTTGCCCGACCGCACCTTACACTCGGAGGTGATTCGGCCCGACTCGAAAGTCGGCCCGACAATCCACTGATCAAAGGGGCCTTTAACTCAATGTGGTTCACCTTAACCAAAAAGGGTATACCGTACAAGATAGTGTTCATGATCCGTGAACTGTACAGAGATGCGGCATATAAATTTCGTTTTAATGGGAAGAAAACCAACCTTTCTCCACATCTGCAGGAGTTAGACAAGGATGTGTCTTGTGCCCTACATTATTTCTTCTACTTATGGACGAGGTAATGGAGGATACTAATGCGGAAGCATCGTTCGGCATTCAGTGGAGTATGTATGAACATTCACATGATGACTCACAAATTTGTTGACATCGATTCTACGTTAAACAGACTCTCCGAAAATGCGAAAAAAATAGGATATAAAGATGACAAAGCTAATGCGTATTCGAACAGAACGGAATATTCCACTTACAGTAGAAGACGTGGATTCAATCAACTATTTAGGATGCAAGATTACCAAGGATGGTGGTTCCGCGACGGATGTAGGTGCTTGTATAAATTAGGCACGTGCTGCATTTATAAACCTGCACAAGATCTGGCGCAATAAGATAATATCGGAAAAGAAGAAATTTCGAATATTCAATTGCAGTGTGAAGTCTGTATTGTTGTACTACTTGGAGCTTGACGAAGTAGGCAATGAAGAAGGTCCAAACGTTTGTCAACTGTTATTGGAGACAAATTCTCCGTATCTACTGGCAAAAAGATAATTTCTAATGCAGTACTCTGGCAACGTACATGACACAATCCTGTTGAATTGGAGAAAATGGACTCGGATCGGCCATATACTTAGACGCATAACAACAGATATTGCTGGAGCGGTACCCACAGGTGTTTCGAAGGCCAGGAAGACCACCAAATATAGGGTGGCGCATCAATTGTGCTACACTAAAAAAATCAAATAACTTTTTTTAATCAATGTATTTAATTTAATTATTTTTATTGGCAACGTCCATATACAACCACACCAAACTTCGTAAATTTACTGAGACAAATCGGTACTCTAGATGTCAATACTCTATAGATATACATTGGATGGTAAAAAGCATGGGTTCAATAATACCAGGTAGAGGCATTAGTTCCAAACGTCCAACAAAACAACACCAAGGGCATTTCGCATTTGTGTGGTAAACTAGTTGTGTTAAATACAACACATATGTATACCAGCTATAAAATTCAACAAAAGAATGCAAAATTCTTTTAAATTTCAATATTCTATATTAAAAATACATGAAAAAGTTAATTCAACAGTTCCTGTAATTCCATCTGGTGGTGTAATTTAATTTTCGCTGAATATCTCTCATTTGCACGAACCCACGACGAAGAATGTGAAATGAAACGTCATATGAGAGAACTTTTTTCTCTATTCTAACTTCCTCTATGGCCTAAAGTAAGCACCGATACAAATTAAACAAAAACTTTCTACGCGTGAGTATAAAGCAACAATTTGAAAATTTTATGCATTTCTTAATAAAGTTTTTAATTGCCGTATTTAATTTTTTTAAATTTATTTTAATAATAACTACCTCAAAAATAAAATTTTCTTCAAACGTTTTAGAAATAAGTTGTGGTCACTAAACTCACTGCCAATTATATGCAAATCCATTCTTAAATTTGTATTCGAAAATCTTGTAGAACCTTAACTCTTTAATATAATCACAACGCAAAGGACTCTCCTCCCACATATAAATCCTTATTGTTGATATTCAAATATAATCTTTTCAAAATCTTCAACATGCTGACGTTTGTTGATTTCTTTGTATCCTCTTCCATCCGTACCTAGACCAGAACCTTTTTATAAGCAAAACCGAAAACACTAACCTAACCGGTTTATGTGTTTTCCTATCAATATTTAAATACTTAAATGTGCGAGGGGGGACGAGGCGGAACAAAGGTCTATGGGGCATCCAGTACCAGTTGAACGTTCAATGAATGTATGAATAAACAATATAAAATGGGAAATTTTATTAAGGACACAATAATAAAAATGCAAATTCAATTTGCTTGCACCACATTTTGTATATTGCCTTGTTATTTTCTTCTCTTCTTCTTACATTTCTCTCATATCCTTTCGTCCATATGGTTTTTGTTATGTTGCTTCCTTGTTTTCTATTATGCGTTTTTTTTTCTATCTTTATGCATTTTAAACTTAAGGTGAAAATTGAATAGACGAGTGAAATGTTTGCCAACAACTGTTGACAGCTTTGAAAATACATTCATGGGTGTTATTTTAGAAAACGTAAAATTACAGCTATTACAAGTGGGTACAAATTGCTGTGATTTTAAAATGTACATGAGCATTGGACTCACGGGTGGAAGTACAGGCTGATATCGTAAAAATGACGTATAAAATATTTTTGAGATTCTATTTGATTTGATTCCATTTTATTCCAACCCTTTTTGGGCACTGGGCTTTATCTTTTTATATCCTGTTTCAGGTACATACACAGTAACACATTCTCTCATACATATTCTGCAGGAACCAAGTATATATTTGCAACACACTCCACATATTCATATATTTGCAAGTCCTAAAGTCACTTATATTTAAATGCAAACATTAGCACGTTTACTTGCAAATATGCATACTTTACTTAAAGCTATATGCGTGTTTCATCGCAAACATCCATATACTTACGTCGAAGCATTCATGTGTTCCTCCCGAACCAACGATTGACAATTGAATGCATGAAACTAAAACGCAGTAGTTCATTCAACATAAGAAACACTCAAATCATTTACACACGCATTGAGGAATATTTATAATTCACTGACTGAACAATTAATAAAAAATTTTGAGCGTATATATGGGGAGAAATAACTTCCAATTGCACGCTGAAAAATCTGTTTTTTGTTGTTGTTTGGATGCAAATATAAAGTGCGATTGAAGCTTGTCGCAAATATAACATACTTGTGTCCAAACATATTGTATTTGCTATTCAATATTACATGTTTGAGACACAGATTAATATGTTACTATTTTGTGTTTGCGACCCACATATATTTATGTTTGTGATACAAATACAGCTGTGTTTGTTGCACTGTCTATGCTCTTTCGAGAGCAAGAGAATGAAAGAGGGACAACGAGAGAGTCTATCTTATAAGTGTGTATCTGTATTTTTGCATTATTCTCTCAGTCAGTGAGTCATAAATATTCCTGAATGTGCGTGCAAATTGCAGATGACGTCACTGTTTATTATTTTGGCTGATGTATTGGGTTTTAGTTTCATGTATTCAGATGTCAATGCTTCATCGGACAGAGGATATCAAAAGCGCTTAATCAGTGAAAAAAGAATAAACGAAGGTTCGGATGGTTAAATGGTTTGTGATGTTACTTTGGTTTTTGTGTATGTGTTTCGTATTACTGAGAAAAACGGAACGGCGGAACATTTGTGAAATAAATGCTTGGCTTGCATGAACTAGATTTGTATATAAATATAATCTCTGTACCAACGCATAGCTGAAACCTTCCCAAAACAATAACGTGTGAGACAATAAAGAATGGAGAAGCAAAAGAGCAGCAGATTCTCATTTCATGAAAAAACAAATAATGTATTCAATGCACCTAAATGTAAAAAGGCCGTTTTAAATCTTTTAATTTGCTGTATTAACTATTTATAAATGTGGATTTATATTGATAAAATTAATTATAATAAGTAAATAAATAAATGGATTCCCGTTACATCTCATGAAGAAATTGGGGAGAACTTCTCACAACCAGTTAGCTGTGCGCTTTCTAGTTGTAAAGGGGGTTTCAACGGAGACGCTACAAAAGTAAATCGATAGGGACAGTAAATGACGCCATATTTTTTCCCGCTCTTTTGACATTTCTCTTCAGTAAGGTTTGCCATTTCATCATGGAAAGATATACGAGCCAACAACGAGTCGAAATTATTAAAATTTACTACCGAAATTTGGAGTCAGTGGCCTCAACTTTAAGAGGCCAACTTTAAGAGGCCTCAACAATCAGCAATGAGGCTCATTTCTGGCTGAATGGCTTCGTCAATAAGCAAAATATGCGTTACTGGTCAGACAGCAATCCACACCTAATCCATGAGTCATCATTGCATCCGGAAAAAATTACGGTTTGGTGCGGTTTATGGGCCGGCGGCGTAATTGGGCCGTACTTCTTCCGTGATGATCAAGACCGGCATAGTTTTGGCCCCAATTGGATAATATTGACTTGGAGGACATGTGGTTCCAACAGGACGGCGCCACAAGCCACACAGCGAATGCCACAATCAATTTATTGGAAACCAAGATTGGTGAACGTGTTATCTCACGAAATGGCCCAGTAGATTCGCCGCCTCGGTCGTGCGATTTGACGCCGTTAGATTATTTCCTGTAGGGCTACGTCAAGTCTATGGTCTATGCCAACAAGCAAGCGACGATTGATGAACTTCGTACGAATATCGAATGTGAAATTGCAGCAGTATCGGCCGATTTATGCTTGAAAACCGTCGAAAATTGGGTTCAGCGTCTGGAGTTCTGCAAGCGTGCCCGTGGTGGCCATGCAAAAGAAATCGAGTTCCATACATAATGGCATCGAACGTACTTTCACAGGAATAAAGAATCATTGGTATCTAAAACCGGTTTTGTTTTATTTAAAAAAACTTTTGTAGCGCTCTTATTGAAAAACCCTTTATATACTCACTGATTGGGACCTACAGTTTTGCACCGGTTCCGAACGGTATTTTGAGAAGCTTTTTCATGGCTAAATACTCGATAGTGTCGCCGTCACTAAGCGAGGTGACCGCCGTCGAAAAAAATGTAAAGTGGTCAGAGCAGGGATCGAACCCAGGATTTCATGTACAAGAGCCTCGCACACTACCATTGCACCACCGTCGGCCAAGATGCTATCAAGTTACTTCAATCTGTATTCCTGTCTTCAAGCATTGCTCACAACTGCCGCGCATCTATAAATATATTCAAGTATTTTTATATTCACCTTATATGGTGAAGCATTTTTATATTCACCTTACATTCCAGTGAACCATAGAGGGGATGAGATGGCAAGAAATGGAACTACCTTATTACCCTCCACTGGAGCATGTTGGTATGCTCTTTCTCCATACAATCTCATGCATAAAACAGGAACTCTCAGACATGTGAATGATAGATGATCTGGTGGTACAGAATGCAGGATCACCACACAAGTATGGTCAAGTTATTTTCTGAACCGTACGCTAAACTTGATATCCATTCCAAGACAAGATATCTTTAAGCTAGTAGCTGTGATCAGTAGACACTGTTTAATAGGCAGACACGCGACTAGATTTGCACGCTGAAAAATCTGTCTTGTTTTGTTGTTTGGATGCAAATAACGTGTTTGTAGCTTGTCGCAAATATACTATACTTGTGCTCAAACACATTGTGTTTGCTATTCAAAATAACATGTTTGAGACAAAACGATTAATAGGCCATAATTTATGCTTTTTTAGACCCAAATGTGAATTTTTTTTGTTGAAAACCGCTAAAAACAAAAACGAGGCAGATAACAAAGAGACAACAAGGCAGCAAATCTTCAATTCATGCAAACAATGCTTGCAAATATGTACATGCTTCCTAGAATATGTTGCTGCGGCGATTATTATTCAGCGTGTGGAAGCTCAGCTTACGATTACTGCAGAAGCTGTGGGGATAAAGAGGACAGCAATAGCGTCGAATATCTCATATGCTACTGCCCAGACTTTTGTATGAGTTGTAGAATATATGTATGATCTTACTTCATGTTGAATCTAACAGACATTCGGGGAGTTAAGCTGAATGATTTTAGGACCTTTTTGCGTAGTACAATTGTTGTCATTGGACTAAGAGAGTCAATAGTGACAGCCACTTTTTCCTAACATAACCTAACCCACCTAGCTGTCGGTTTTCGTAAAATGAATTTGAACAACCGAACGAATTAGCCAAAACTAAACAGTAAATAAACAGAGTTTCATGGGTCAAATAGGGCAATTCTCTAATAAATTTATTAAAGGAAAATGTGAAGAATGAATATCCTAAATAAATAGCATTTATTCTATATTTGGCCTATACGAGGGCGCTGCCAAAACTAGCCGACTGACGTATAGATGGTGCCAGTAGTTTGAAATGAAAAAAATCAGTGAGTGTTCGAACTCACGGGCGATGTGTGATCACCTTTTTGTTACACGGTACCTGTTCAATTTCTATGAACACATTAGTAAATCTTACATTGGAAAATAAAAAAAGAACAGTTTTTGTGCTGAAGGCTCTTTTGCTGTTGCACTTTCTTTTTTCTTACACCTGCTTTAACATTCGATGTAATATTGCTAAAATAAATAAAGCAATATTTAGCTCACTGAAATAATTGTTTTTGTTTTGTCATAAACAGAGCGACGACAAAAACTATTGAATAGTATAGAGAACTTATTGCACTCTTTTTCCACTCTCATGTAGAGAGTCGGAGTAAGAGAGCATAAACGAGTCTTATTCTCTTTATAGAATATTTCAATATAAATGCACCATTTCGACAATGTTATTACATAAAACAATACAAAAAGCATAAATGTTTCAAAAGCCATCAATATTTCACATCAAAAATATGAATGCACCAAGTTATGACAAAACGAGAGTAATACGCTTTGATTCATTTGTCAGATGTCGTCATTGCTTTTGATTCATACAATTTGTTCCATGAGTTCTCTATACTCTTTGGCGACGACGACCTGCTTGTTTGCTCGCTGCCGCTGCATCAATACTATCATACTTATTTTCAGACAGAGTGGTTGTACAACAACCACGTATGTGATGCTAACGCTGTGCGTTGTTTGCATGTGTTCAGTTTGATAGATTGCCCTACCCGTGCCTATAAATGTTAACACATCAAGAATATTTTGGTGAAAAGTGCCAACTTTATAAAATATATATTTTAAGTTTCAAAAATATAGTAGTTGTTTAGTAGTTTTATTTGAGCCAACAAAAGTAAACGATCTCAGTGAATTTGTAAACATGGAAAACATTTATCACCTTTTATGTAATTCAATATTGCCATTTGAAAGGTCTCAGTCCTTCGTGTACTAGATTCTACTCTGGGGGAGTCTACTCCTTCGTTTACGACTTTAAAATATTAGGTAGCAGAGCTTAAACGAGGCCATATGAGCTGCCAAGACGAACACCGTAGTGGTGGACCAATTTAGGTGTCCACGCCAGACACGGTTACGAAAATCCACAAAATGGTATTGGATGATCGATCGAAATGATAGGCATTTCAAAAAGTACTATATATCATGTATTTGAAGATGAGAAAGCTGTGCGCAAGATGGGTGCCGCGTTTGCTTTCAATAGAGCAAAAACAGCGTTGTGAAGATGATTCAGTAGAGTGTTTGGCGATGTTTCACTGCAATAAAGCCGAGTTTTTGCGTCGATTTATATCCATGGATGAGACATGGGTCCACCACTTCACACCTGAGACAAAGGAACAGTCAAAGCAGAGGAGTGGAATGCGAGAATCGTGCCCAAAGAAGGCGAAGACTTTTCCATCTACAGGCAAGGTCATGTCATCTGTTTTTTGGGATGCGCATGGGATAATTTTTATTGATTATCTTCAGAAAGGAAAATCCATCAACGGCGAATTTTATGCTAATTTATTGCAGCGTTTAAGTGATGAAATTGTGTAAAAAGGCCGCATTTGACGAAAAAGAAGGTGTTGTTTCATCAAGACAATGCTTCAGTTCACACATTCACTATTGCGATGGACAAAATTAATGAATTTAAGTTCGAATTGCTTCATCACGCATCATATTCGCCAGATTTAGCTCCGTCGGACTAGTTTCTATTTCCAAGCTTGAAAAAATGTTTCGGTGGTAAAAGATTTACCAACAATAAAGAGGTGGAGTCTGCGGTTGATGACTATTTTAAGGAGTTTGACGTTCCTACTATAAACAGGGTATCGAAGCTATTGAATATCGCTGGAAAGAGTGTATCGAGCTAAAAGGAGATTATGTTGAATAATAAAGAAAATATTTTCCCAACTCTTTTGTGTCTTCTTTGTTAGGTCGGCTAGTTTTGGGTCCGCCTCGTATTTTTGGAATAATTAACATTCTAAATTTGGCCGATTCGTTCGTGCAAATTCGTTTTATGAAAACAGGCAGTAACTCTAATACACTTGTTGCATACATGGGGCAAATTAATTATATGACAATTATAATTTGTTGTTTAATTTGAATTTCCTGTCCAAATGCAAATTCAAAAAAATGTCAACACCATAAGCAATTATATATATTTTCAAAGCATTTCCATCATATCTGGCAATTTTGGTTTTCAAATATTTTATACAGTACAGGTTTATGAATTTGAAAGTACTACGAGACAATACCTATCGAAACCAAAAACCTTTAGATATAAAATACTTTAAAAACAGAATTGCCAGCAGTCAAACGAATTCAAAACAATTAAAAGCATTGCCATATTTCATTACAAATGGCATCTGATTCCACAACCATCAACCATCACAACCTGGGCAAATGCAAATTCAAAATTTTTTAATTGCCATTGCGAACAATGGTAATTCTTTTGCATTTGCATTAGATAAAGTAATGCAAATTAAAATCCAACGCAAATTAAAAAAACTCATGTATGACTTGTTGTTATTTAAAGAATTTAGTTCAAGTTATGATACAGACTTCATTACATTTTGTCGAATTTCAAAATTATTATCCAATGTTTTATTTTTCATGAGTTACGATGTTAATATAAGACTTAATGCGAGATAAGAAAAGAGTCGTTGCCAACTGATGAAAATGCGGCACGCCTGGCAATGCTGCAATTACTTTCAACGTTAAGTGGCACGGACCGCTACAAGATGAAAAGACGACAGTTGCATCGCCTTTATAAAGCGAAATGAATTCCTGCTAAAGCTCAATGGGACGAACTAGAGATAAATCAACATTTCGATTTAACCAATTTATAAATTTTTCGTAAAATCAACTTAGTTGGATAAACAAGTCACTGCGTTTTATAAAATACAAAATAGCTGTTGCTTTTTATCCACCGCCTCTGTGGTGGCAATAACAAACATGATGCTACTTGGGTATCTATTTTACTCTTACCTATAAACAAGCATACCACACACACACACACATACACACCCATATATATATACACACATACACACCCACCCAACCACAAGCGTATCATCCACTACGTAAAATTCTTTTATATTTGCCTTCATCTTAGCTGGTGAAAATGGCAAAGGATACCAAAGTGTAACGTTAAGACAACAAATTTAATTTGTTTGTGTTGATTAACTATTTAACACACTGAAAAATGAGAACAACACATGTACACACATCCGCACACACACACACATACATACACATGTACGCACTTACAAACACACGCAGTTTTGAAATGTTTTATGACCAAACAAAACACACAGCAACTTGGCAGGACACATGATGAAGTGTTTTGAAATGGTTCTATTCTGCTTACATGAGCTAATCTGGATTGCAGACTTAACCGGAGCAGTGATTTTTTTTATCCTGAAATTACAATAACAAAATGAAATACCAACATTATGAAAGGAAGGTCTTTAAGAGTGCAATTTGGCTTTAATTAAGGGAAAATATATAGTGAATCTGTCCATATTCCTGAAATTTATGGGACTGGGTATTCCTGAAATTTATGGGACTGGGTGTGTATATCATTCAATAATGGGTTAAAGTGTAAAGATTAGGGTCCTACGAACTTTAGGACCTAGCCTATTTCAGCCAATCTCGTCCATATTATTAGTCCGACTAGCTACATTTTCGTCATGATTACTCCTGGAAAACATAACTGATCTACACGATTGTGTCGTACGATTTATATATACATTAATATTAGAAGAGGAATGTGGCCACCGGTGGCGCAATGATTAGTGTGAGCGCCTCTTGCACATGAAATCCTGGGTCCGATCCCTGCTTTGACTACCTTAAATTTTTTTCGGCGGTGGTCACTCACATAATGACGGCGACACTATCGAGTATTTAGCCATGGGAAAGCTTCTCAAAATACCGTTCGGAATCGGTGTAAAACTGTAGGTCCCAATCAGTGAGTATAAAACTAGAAAGCGCCCAGCTCACTGGTTGTGAGGAGCTCTCCCCAATTCCTTCATGGGATGTAATGGGAAACCATTTATTTTTTAAAGTAGTACCATTCTTTACATTAAAACTATCGTGAAGGATTTTATTTTTGATCTGAACAGTTCACGCTGTATTGACAAATGCGCTGTGTATTTTATGAACAACAAGTTTCATTTAGATGTTTGGTAAAACTAAGTGACATATCCCATACAAATTAAGAGATTTGTCGTATGTATCTAATTCCTGCCAAATTGTGAACATATGTTGTTCCGTAATAGGCTGTCGTTTAATGTATTTAAATGCTTTCTTAAAAACACCAAAAAAGAAGAACGACATTTTGTAAAGAGTTATTGCAATCACATCTAGTGAAATCTCTCAAATTCGATTTAGAATTTTGGAATTGTGTTGAAGAGACTAAAATTCATGTTCTTCCAAAATTATTCCCCAGTGCAACTAATGACGTTTTCCTAAATATTTTCCATTTTCATAATTTATAATATGCTTAAGTGTATGTAGTTAGTAGCTGCTGCTTCCTATTCATTCCTCGTAGCCCATAGCATTTGAGATTTCTTACACACCCGCATCAGACAACCAACAAGCAACAATTTCTCGCACACTTTGTTGCACACAAACGACTTGATACATTCAAAGAGATTCGTTTATATTTCCTGCAAATAGTTGTGCTGTTGCCAACATGGTGGAACCATATGCTCCGCCATACAATTAGATGAAGACCTTAACTCGAAAGAGGCCACATGGAGAGATAGACAAAGGCGAACATTGTTCGGTTGGTTTTTGAATGGTTTCTGTTTGGTCCCTTCGGAAAAAGCCAACGGAAGTCATTGAAACTGTTGTGGGTGTGTTAAACTTTCGAGTTTAGTTGGCATTTAAGTTTTGCCTTCATTTATTAATACGTTGATTGTAGATGGAAGTATCTGTTGCAAGTATTTGGTATCAGCCACAAAAGGGATATATACGAATTCCAAAGTTTTATAGATGCTGCTATTATAAAGGATATTCTTTTCAAATTAAAATGATGTACACACATTCGATATTATAATTCAAAATTTAAATTGCAATCTACATGAGGAGGAGTAATGAAATATCATTCAACTGACTTTTCCACTTTACACTTTGAGAAGTGGTGAAAAGGTAAATCAGTATCTTTGTTTGCTTATTTTTATAAACTATTTGGATGAGTTTTACAAAATATAAAGTTTGATATTAACAGCAAACAATTTGTCTGCTGATGTTTGCTAAAACAATAATCATATCGTCGGCATCCTGCAAAAAGATCTCAAGTCACATAATTGTGTTCCTGAGTTATTGAAGATTTTATGGCCTCTGGAAAAATCTTTAAGTAGTTTTGATTTGAAAATCGATATTAAAATCTGATAGTTAAAGCATTTATAAATAAGATGTAGTCAAAAAATGTAATTCAATTTTATTTATTTAATTTGTTTTATACAAAAATATAATGAATCTTTGGAAAAAATATATTTTTTTGGACATTGTTTTTTTATGAAAATGTGTTGGTTTTATTTTAAATTTGCTAATCTTGACCTCATTGTGAATCATCATTTATATCGGTTTCTGGGGCCTTATTTCTGGTGGTTTTGCTTGTTATCAAGCTTTTGTACCAGTGATGAAACTCGTCCGGGATGGCTCTTGACTTACTTGTAGGAAGGTTGCTTTTATAGATCTTTTTGATGTTAATAAATTTTTAGGTAAGCTATGAAATACTTGTTTTTTATGCTGGGTGTATTATCTTTGAATTTGTGGACTTGACCGTTTTTTGCAGCAAAAATAGAGAAAAAGATTTGTGGACTTGTGTCTTTTTTGCTCCACACATTTGGGTGTTTTGGACATAGAAAGATTTGTTTTGATACAACACCTACAAAACTACTTTAAATAGACATGGGATTTTTTTACAGGGCATACACTATAACTTTGGGGACACTTTTGCATGGACATGGGATTTTTTTACAGGGCATACACTATAACTTTGGGGACACTTTTGCATCATTAATTCCATTTCACAAAATAGTGGACAAAAGTAAACATATTTGCTTTCACTTTTCAGCAGCATTTTCTGCTGTGTTTACTAACATATCTTTGTGAGTGTATGCATGAGTATCCTTAGTTGCATAGATATGAGAAAGGACTTTGTCAATGAATAGATTATTATTAGCTAATATAATTGATGCTCTACCAATTGACTCTGAATCACAATTTCTATTAATTAGGCAGTGATTTTGGTTGTCGTATATAGAAAAATATATCCCACACGTGTAGATTTCAACACTGGACCTGAATTGATGCAACAGTAATGTGTAAAATATTAAAACTACAAAAACCATCGATGATACAATGGTAAGTGTGCCGGAAATTGTAGATGAGAACGCGGGTTCATAACGAACACTCGTGTTACTTATAATTTCTTCCTGAGCAAACATGTAATTTGTCATGCAAATCGTGGTAAACAGATCATTGTCATTCTCAACCGGTGTAAAATTGTAGACGACCAGTTTGAAATTTCCAATATTCCTCTGCCTGATGTAAAGGGTGTCTAAGTAAGATTGCACTTTTTAAATTTAGTGTAATTTTTTTTTGCAAATGCCAACCCTGAAATTTGGCAGCTGTCACATATGTTTATTCCGATTATTAAAAATGGAGCGCTTTACGAAAGATTTGTGAAAACTTATTACAAGAACTTGGAATAATAATACTGGTCTCAGCATAGCTTTGCAGACTTCGAAAACTTTGAAGAATTTTCAGTCGAGAAAGTGCTTCTAATGGGTCAACCATTCGAAGAGTGGTCAACAGATTTGAAGAAACTGGGTCGGTTATGGACAGCACCACTCATGAGCGTCAACGTACCGGTCGGCCTCTTGAAAACGACACCGTCGTCGAAAACCCGAAACCATCAATTCGGCATCGTTCTCAACCACTTCAAATTTCACGAATCACCACGCAGCGAATTTTGACAAGAGACATCCACCTTCATGCATAGAAAATTAAGCTTACCCAGGAACTCAAACCATCAGACCATGGACAGCGCCGGCAATTCGTTCAATGGTAAAGTGAAGTCAATGCCAATTTTTCAAAAAAAATCGTCTCCGATCAATCTGAATGGCTTCGTGAATACACAAAATTGTCGAATTTGGTGCTCAGAAAGTCCTCATGCAATCCATGAGAAACAATTGCGCCCACAACGAGCAACTGTCTGGTGCGGATATTGGTCGGGCGGCGTGATTGGGTCTTACTTAGTGAAGATGAGACCCAAATTGCAGTGACTGTGAAATGCATTAGTTACCGGAGTTATTGTCGCCTCAACTGGACGGCATTGATCTGGACATCATGTGGTTTCAGCAAGACGGCGCCACCTGCCACACCGCGCATGACATAATCGATTTATTGCAGCAACGATTCCCAGAACAAATTATCTCAATAAACTCTGATGTCAACTGGCCACCAAGATCATGGGATTTAACGCCGTGCAAGTTCTTTCTTTGGGTTTTTCGTGAAATCTCGGGTTTATGCGAATATACCAGAAACAATTCCTGACCTCAAATCCGATATCCAACGCGTCATCGGTGAGATACAGCCACATCTCTGTGAAAAAGTCATGGAAATTTTCATGAAAAGCGTAATGACCTGTCATCTATGCCCTGTCATTCCTTGCACGTCAATAAAAAATCACAATTATCTCAAAAAATACGTGTTTTTAGTTTAAAATTAAAAAGTGCATTATTACTGAAACACCCTTTATATAAAATAACGCAACTAACTAATAAACTAATTTTAAACCCATTTGACTACTTCATTCAAATCGAACATTCCAAGATATTTACTCCAAAAGTCTGTATCTTTGCCTTTAGTTCCAAGGAACTTTGTACAAAATGTAAGCAAAATAGATGCGGTTCTTCGAAGGACTACCATACAAATTTTTAAAAACAGTATTTCCAACTGATATTCAAAAAATATTAAATAAAAAAAATATTAAAACACATTAATTGAATTTCACAAACTCTACTTCAAATATAAAAAAAATCAACTAAAATTTAAAACACACCAATTGAATTTTCAAAGACATAAATTGAAACTTAAAAGACACCATCAATTGGATTTTTTGTGTTTCAAATTTGAATTGATGGCAGAAGCAAGATCTGAAAAAATGGAGAAAACTTAGAAAACTGTTTAATACCGTGTGAGACTAATAGAGAAATCTTTGGATTTTTGAAATTTTACATTTAGTGAGAGAAGATGGAATACTGTAAACTTGAGGATGACGATTTGCAGACACAATTTTGAAAGATCTGTTAGATTTCTCTTATTTTTAGATTTTGCTCAAAAAATTAAGCTATCAGGGTTGATTTTGAATGAAACCAACAAAAGCAAAGGGAACGGCAATACAAGTTTTTATTGCGTCACTTTTTTCTAATGTTTAGTCTTTGTTCGTGGCCGTCGGTGGTGCAACGGTTAGTGTGCGCGGCCCTAGTACATGAGAACGTGTGTTGGATCCATGCTCAGACCACCTTATATATCTTTCGACGGCGGTCACCTCGCTTAGTGATGTCGACACTATCGAGTACTTAGCCATGAAAAAGCTATCCAAAATATCGTTCGGAACTGGTGTAAAACTGTAGGTACCAATCAGTGAGTGTAAAAACTACAAAGCGCACATCTCACTAATTGTGAGAAGTTGTCCTCAATCCCTTCATTGGATGTTATGGAACGCAATATTTTTAGCCTTTTTTCCCGGTTTGTCGTCTTCTTTATTCCATTGCAGTGGGAGCAGAGAGAGAGAGAGAGGGTGAAACGACCGAAATGTGCAGGAGGAATAATGAATCCCAAAAATTTTTCAAGAGGGTAAGAAGATCGAATAACGGGCCGAATAATGAGCTGTCATCCTGCAAGGACGGTAATGGGAATCTGGTGACAGATAAGCAGTGTGTGCTTAAAATGTAGAGAGACTACTTTTCAGGACTACTCCACTCAGATTCTCCCATTGAAGACCAGGAGGTAATAATTGTGGAAGAGAGTGTAGATGTTGCAATTTGTTTAAGTTTTGTTTAGAATGGACATTTTAATCGTAAACAAATCAAAGATCGAAAAAATGTATGTAATGTTTGAGCTCTTAGGTCCAACTCTTTCACAATGAAGTTCAATTTAATTTCGCTAGTGTCAGAATAATCTAGTCAGTGTTTCCAAAAAAGAGTCGTGTCATATGTCGAAATATTTGGAATCTGGAGTTCAATATCTTCATCATTGTTCCCAGGGAGTGGAAGTAACCATTGATTGCTTATTCATTGTAATTTCTAAGTCATGCATTTGACCCACCATTCAAAAACTCAAACCTGCTTATGTGTACAGATTTTCCAAAAATTCCAAAAGCTTTAGTGTTTTCTAAAAGTTCCCAAACTGAATAGAAACTTTTCGAGAATTTGGAAATATTAAATGTTTGATAACAATATTTTATGTGTCCTTCTTAGTCTCATGTTTGCCTTTGGCTACGCTATTCGTTTTTATAATTATCCCTGTTTCCAATTTGTGCAATGTGCTTGAAGTGCTTTTCATTACTCATATAAGACATTTTAAGTATTTAAGTGCTTATAGCTTCAATTTATTACCATTGATTGCGTCTAGAAGCTCTGTGCCACTGCAAACATTAACGCTGTGACAGTCATGTCAACACCAGTGTTAATGGAAACGCTTTAGCAGGATGAGGTACGAGAAATCCAACCATATGACTTCTGCAAAAATCTATTAACTAATGCTGATTTTAATGGCTTACCAAGCAATTCGATGTAGTGCCGAATGATAAAATCGAAGCACGCACGCATGGACGAACATAAATACATGTGTTAATATCGTACAGTGGAATGTCCTTTTTTGTTGTAAGTATGTTTCTGATAAAACCTCCCTGTTGGTGTGACTGTGTTAGTTATTATCTAAAACATAGTCACTAAAAGGACATTTCAGTAAGACACCGCCCAACCAAAAACTAGATGTTTAACCAACATCCAATTAATTTGTGTTTCTAGTCATCCCAATGCCACCACCATTCTCACTACCATTCTCATAGGCGTTTCTGTTTTTGCTTATTATACACAGGCAATGGAATGATTATATGCTATGGGGTTAATTATCATAGCCCTTTTAAATTGGATCCACCACATTGACAACAGAATCAGAATGCGGGTCAACTTCACAGAGACCAGTTGGGGCATAGTCAAGTATTTAAGTGTCACTCTTTTATGGAGACATATGATATTGAGATTTTAAATATTAACAGCGACAGTAATAAAAGCGAAAAGGTCCTTCGGAAATATCAATTTGTCATCTCAATGATTTTTGGTACTCAGCTAGTTGAAACAGAGAGTATACGATAGTGTCAAATGATGATGATGATCCTTTCAGTTGTTCAAAACTCAGTTACTACTGGGGCTACTACTGTGCATGCATCACAAGTTCAACACCAATATAGTTCATCCAAACATTTAGTTCATCAAAAAATATCAATTTAATTTTTTAATTTAAATTTCAATTGAAATTTAATTTATAATTTCAATAATATAATTGAAATAATTGAAATTTCTATTTGAAATTTAAAACACATCAATTAAAATTTAAATATTCTATTTGAAATTTTAAAGACATGAATTGAAATTTAAAAAATTACAATTAAAATATAAAACACATCAATTGAAATTGAAAAGACATCAATTGAAATTTAAAACACATCAATTAAAATTTAAAAACATCTAATGAAATTTAGAAGACTTCAGTTGAAATATATACGACTTTGAACTTTAAATTGGTGTCTTTTAAATATCAATTGATGGCTTAACATTCGATTGATGCCTTTCAAATTGAAATTGATATATGTACATATTTTCAATTTCAGTTGATGTCTTATAAATTTCAATTGATGTGTTTTAGGAGCCACCGCTAAAAATAAATAAATGGTTTCCTACTACATCCCATGAAGGAATTGGGGAGAGCTTCTCACAACCAGTGAGCTGAGCGCTGATTGGGACCAACAGCTTTACACCGGTACCGAACGGTATTTTGAGAAGATTTTCATGGCGAAATACTGGACAGTGTCCCCGTCACTATGCGAGTTGACCGCGGCCGAAAGAAATTTAGGGTAGTCAGAGCAGGGATCGAGCCCAGGATCTCATGTACAGGATGCGCGCACTAACCATTGCACCACCGACTCACAGTGGCGACATTTGAATCTTTTTGTTGCAAAACTCATAACTTTTGAACCGATTAAGATAATCGAATAATTTGAATGGATATGATAATAATTTGAATCAGCCTATGAAATGAGTGCTTGAAGATGGTATTGCGCCTTCTAGGTGCTTACGTATTGGGTATTAAAGTTAAAATTTGTAGAAAAATCAATTTTATGGTAACTAAAAAGAATTATTTTTACCAATTTTAGATTGTTTTTAGTTATTTTTTAAGGTTTTATATTTTAAAATTATTAAAATTTATTTTTCAAATTTTCTGTAAAATATTCATCACAATTCGTAAGAGAAGGTATGTATATCTACAAGACTAATCATTTCTAAAGTATAATTATTCGTGACTTCACATGCCGTAGGGAAGAAATAAGTGGATCGGAAGATGATGCCAACATGTTGAAGAGGACCTCATTTTGTCTCACCCTTCTAGCTTTGAACGTGTTCTGCAATCTATATTTTTTACACAATTTGTTAAGAGACTCCTGGGCTTCTTCAGAAAGCTCTCCAATTGGTAAAGACTGGTATTCAATTATATCTTTGCCACGCGCCAATATTTTATGGACTGTCGGGGTCAACATCTTCTGTGGATACATTTCCGCTAAAAATGATGCAGTTTTCGATGAATATTCTTCATATTTTGTAGAATTGACGTTTCCTTTGCAGTTTAAAACATTCAAGATTTTATTGTCAATTCCAATTATTCCAGTTACTGCCTAATTATTTTCAAAAAATCTCCTAGAAGTGTTTCCATCGTTTGAGTTTCCGTATTCGTACTTGGGACAGTCTACTTTTAGTTCAACTTGTTTAAAAAAAAACATCCTGTATTTGCTACTTTCTGATCTTTTCCTTATCCTTAACCGATGTGTTTTCATCGAAGATTTCCACCTCTTTGAATTTTTCCATAAACCTTATCCTTGCGTGCAATGGTGACATTCCGTAGGTGGAACTCGTAACTACACTATAACTAACTTTACAGTCTAATCTATTACCTGATTGGTACTCTTTGGATTAAGGGTTGATAAAAAGGGTTAGACTACCATGAAAAATTTCCTATAAGATGGCGTTACTCAAAATTTCGTAGGTGCACATGAACATTTTGATTTTTGCAACCTCGTTTGCTCTACGGGCGCCACTCTGCGACGGCCAGGTGCCACTTTATATTTCTTCCCGTCGTAACTATTCGAATGTTCAATTATTTCAGAGAGGCCTGGAACATACGTTACATACAAATTTTCTCTGGGTTTTCAGTGTCCATAGGAGTTGGGGGGTTCAACTCCGCTCGTGTCAGTAGGTCATTAATCGTATTTCGAGGAAAACTGTTCATCCTCAAAATTTCATGTATTTTATCCTTATTCTTACTATGAAATTCGACGTCACTTATCTGTATTACTCTGTCAATAAAGTTACTTGCAGTATTAATTATCGTCCGCCTTGGATGCTTGAATAATAGTTTATCAATCGTCGGGATGCCGTAGGTTCTTGATACAAGTCAAGTTTGATATTCTTATATTGTTTTATAACTAAACTATCAAGGTATGGCAATGTATGATTCTTTTCCACTTCTACTGTGAATTGTGCTTCTCCACTTCAGTTTGCTTAATAACTACAAAAATATTTTCCACATACTTGGGCAAGATTTTCGAAGTTTCCATTAAAATCCCAAAACTTTCATCATGATGTCTGCCATCCGATATCCGATAGGCATCCCTCTCCGTTGTTCATAAATTCTGTCCTCTTATTTAAAATACCGTATCTCTTTGATACAGACCGATAGTAGTTCCATGAACAGATCTCGTGGTACGGTCGTGTATATTCCAATTTCACTCCATTTATCCGCAATAGTCCTGAGTGCCATATTTATGGTTATACTAGGTTAACAACGTCAAATGACACCAAAATTCCATTTTCGTCAATTTGCATGTTCCGTATCCTAGATTTAAAGTCAACTGCATTTTTAACATTAGACTTTCAGGTTTTCGTCACATTTTTGAGAATCTCTACAATAAATTTGCCCAAGCCGTAACCCGATGCTTTTATCGAAGAGTAGATTGGTCTTAAAGGATTCCCCACATTGTGTATCTTCTGTAGGCCATAAATTCTGGGAGCTGCACAAGTTTTTGTTAGTAATTTCTTCCTCGTGGGTGCGTCTATAAATTTTCCATTGAATAATGTCTCCACTAATCAGTTGCTCTTCTCTTGTAGGCTAGTTAAAGCGATGAGAGCAACTTTTTAAAAATTTAAGTTTTGTACGGGAGCCCCCTTATGTGACGATAGGGCTTAGGTATGTTTGAAGAAAATGTTGGGAGGGAAAAATTAGTGGGCGTCGATCATACATATTACTCCTCTAGGGGTAACTTCGGGCAGTTTTAGGGCTTGAGAAATTTTTTCCCCTTCACCCTCACCTTTGACCATGATGATGAGCCATATGCTCTCACCCCACCTCTCCGATTTTTTAACTCATGAATAGTTTTTCTCAACCACGCAAAATAAGGGGGTGACTCGTATCCAAATCTTGCTACTAAGGATCTCTATACAACAATATACCAACCCTAATGGGTATCCGCAAAAAAATAAAAAAATTTTTGAACACTGCTTGAACAAGGGTGGAATTTTTTGAGACGGAAGCTTAAATTGTGTAGATTTTGTTGATAAAGCGTGATTCATGAAATGAATACGAAAAAATTCAGTCACGCCCGGTCACGCATGCGATTGAAATACTGAATCCCGTGCATTCACGATCACGTGACACGACAAATTATCAGTGGGAACTCAGGAGCAGGAGAAAGATGTCGAAAACGCTGTGTTTAAGTGCACAATGTTTGAAAAATATAGCCGACCTGCGACTGGAAACCGGGCTGTGATCGAATATGTCTATGTTGGGGAGTCCAGATAGATGGAACTTCATCTATGCGGTAGAGAGTGTAGGGGATGTGGTTTAGCAAGCTAGCGACAGAAATAGGAAATCGGGTATGCTAATTGCCCGGCCCATTAATGTGCATCAAGATAGCACACGGCCGGATCGCAAACAAAAAGAAAATATTGAAAACACAAAACTTGAATGTAGTAAGTGTATGCACACATACGTAATCACTCACTGTACAAGATGAACAGCAACGACATGATTAGACAGGCATAACCAGAAAAAATAAACCACGCTGAGAAATCTGTATTTGTTTCTTGTTTGGTTGCAAATATAACGTGTGTTTGGAACTTGTTGCAAATATGGTATACTTGTGTCCAAACACATTATGTTTGCTATTCAATATTACATATTTCACACACAATGATTACAATATTATTATATATGTGTTTGTAATCCAAGTACAACTTTGCTTGTGAAGCAAATTCAGCTGTGTTTGTTGCACTGTTTACTTAATTTTTTGTCGCTATGCTCTGCCGAGAGCAAAATAATAAAATACGGTCAAAGGGAGATTTTTCTCAGCTTAAGTTAATGTTCTTGCATTGAACTGTCATGAATTGAAATTGTTGTTATATTAAATGAATTGAGTTTTTCTTATGTTGACTGATCTCGTCAATCGTTCAGTTGGAAGGAAACACACGAATATTTCGACGTAGGTTTATTGATGTTTGTATTGAAACACACTTATAGTTCCAGGTAAAAGTACGCCACTTTGCAAGTGAACATGTTAATGTTTTCACTTAAATACTTATAAGTGAGTTGTGGACTTGCAAAGACATGAGCGTGTACGAAAACGTCAAAATGAACCCCACCACATTTTTAATCATCTGCGCAAATATACATTCGGGCGAATTTCCGCAGTCATCCGACATAAAAGCGAAATGCAAAAATATTTTCAACGACACACACACACACCAAGTTTTACTTATACCATGTGTTTGAATGACACACCACTGACAGTTCTTTTTTAAAAGACACAACACACATGTGTAGAAAACAAAAAGTAATCGTTAGTGTTTCATTCTCAACCATAGGACATTATTGCATCTGCAACATTTAACCCAACTATGAGAACAAAAAACGAATTGCTTGAAAAATTTAGTATACATGTTTACAATTTGTTTTCATTAGAATATGAGTATCATTTGTATCAAATATACCCTATTTAATCCCTACTCTGGCAGACACCATTCTACTCTGGCAGACTGTAAATGTATAGTTTTTAAGTCTTACAATGAACCCAACTAAAACTAATATTACTGTTATATGAGCTGTTAATAATAATATTGGATTTGCTTGTGTTAATGTTGCTGCAAAGGCGTTTGAAATATAATACATTTTCTAAACTACAATACTGCCCACAGATGCCTACATACATTGTAATGATAGTTGGATGTGGTAGTAGTACATATTAATACAAATGGGACGGCTGCTGTAGTTGCATAGTGGTCAGTCAGCATTACCACTTTGATTGTACGAATTACTTGCTTGTGGCCACATTGGCTGATTATACCCTACATGTGGCACAACTTCCTATACATTAGTGCTGATCAGCAAATGTGGCTGATTATACCCTACATGTGGCACAACTTCCTATACATTAGCGGCACAAATAATGAGACGCAAATAGGATGGTTTTAATCAATCCGAACATGAACAAATTTTTGGAACAATATATTTTAGATCGAAATTTTGTAGGCATAAATACAAATTAAAACGACATAGAACCCTTAGACTATTAATCATTCGACATCTATCAAATTGCAGCATGAAGATGTATTTTTGTAAAATTAAGTTTCATTTTAGTTTCTCGGATTTTATCTGAAAAAAAATGCACTTAACTTACTTTAAACTAACATTTTAATAACAACAGTCGTTCTATTACTGTTGTCATGTTAGTGGAATGTAATGTTGATGCATACGTACTGTTCAACAAGTAGTAATACCTTTGCATACTTTTAGGCTGTAACGAATATAATTTACCACGGAAAGGAAGATTTAAGAGAACACTGAAATATTTCTATAAGAATGATTGGTGACAGTTAAGGAAGAATCTAGATGGTATTATGACTTCCAACAGAAAAATGTTCTGAAAGGTCTGTGATAGTTAAGGAAGCGATGGGTGGCATGTAGTGGAGAGTTGTAATCGCCATGAATAGATGACAGGTGGATCATTTCGAGTCAACCGGTTTTTATGCCGCGTAAAATATACATTGTGGAATAGTGAAAGTGCTGTGACTGTTGTACGTTGGTTTTTATTAACGAGTTATTGTGAATTGTTAAGAGATATACATATATCGTGTAAGTAAAGGAACTACTATTATCATTATCGATATTTCTCGTTTTATTCACGATAAATCAGAACAACAATAAAAGGGCACTTCGTAAAGTCGTTACCGTATTATTACGAATTGTCCTTATTTATCGTTGTTTTATTATCGTCCATTCATTTTTACGGATCAAATACGTATACAATCATTCTACTTGATATTTGTCTCTTGGAGTACCTTCCGTACCTTTGCCAAGTAGACACTAATCAACGTCCATAAAACGAGGTTTCTTTAAAATTGCGATAGTGACAATAGTACTATTTTATTTACACAATAAATTACTGTACATTCTTAATTATTCGCCATTCAATAATGACGTGCAAAGATCACATTACTTTTAGGTTTGTCGAATCTTTACAACGATCACATCGCACGTGCCATCTAGCTACTCCCACAAGAATCTGGTACTTTCCAGAATGTTCTGTAGTTAAACAATTCATCAACACTCTTGTTTAGAAGTTCATAACGCCATCTAGAATATTCAACAACTATATTCAATCATTCGAATTGGAAGATTTAATTGTCCTCTTGAAAGTTTATTTCCGTGGTGAATTTGTTATACTCGTTCACAGATAACTAAAAACCATAGATGATTCATTTGCTTAATCACCATTTTCACCAGAAGGCGACGAAAAATCACTCAAAAATTATTTTTATTATTTCGATTCTGTTGTTTAAATTTGAAAATAGAATATAAATAGTAGAAAATCATACCGCTTTTGATATTTGGCAAAAAATCATGGTTATAAAGTTTTTTCAATATTTTTTGTTTACAGGGAAATTTTCCCATATCTACCATATGTATATAAAGGAAATATATAAATCTATTATTGTCAACTTTGTTCATTAGGTGCTGTCTTGTACTACTGTCACTTTCATTCAAGTTTCCCACAATTTCCATTGCCGTTTATTCAAAATTGTGGGCTATTTTTATGAAAGTAATTTAAACAAGGGAAAATGTGACAAAATTTAAATGATTTTACATCATAGCATTTACAATACCATTTGTTTCTTTCAAAGCCACGAGACCGGTGTCTCAATAGGAGAAAATCCGTAAGACCGCCCAAAGATGGACATGGCGAAACGCAACATTAATCTAAAAATTTCCCCGCCCAAAAACTGTAGCAACTTCTGTCGTCGCAGATGCATAAAACGGTTAGAGTGTCTGAGGACTCTCAACAAGGAATGGTGGCTGAACCGGAGGAAGAACCAATTTATTAGGACATAGACGGTGGTGACATGGCTATGCAATTCGATGGCCATAAGATATTCTACTTTAAATAACGTGTTGTATTCTTGCTTCAAAGTGATATTTTTGTTGAAAATTATTTTTTCTTTTAATATGAAATTTTAGTATTTTAATGTCATATTTTTTACATTTTTTTGATAACAAAAAATCCCAGTTATAGCTTTCAACGACATCTAGAAAATTACCCATTACACTAAAATTTTCCCAACACTTGTGCTTCATCTATTAGTTTACTTTATCTATGATATCTACCACTCCCGCGCCGTCTAGAAAATTTCCCTTTACCTGAAAATCCACCACTTATCTTTCACCATCTATGGTTTTTCATTTAGACCCGACTGAAATTTATATACCGGTTTCAATTGATATTGTTTCCAGGGAAATTTGCCCATGTCCACTTTAGTACGCCAGCTACAAAATTTCCCATAACTTATAGATTTCCATATAGATTTCACCATCGAGCGGTTTTCTATCATCGTTGGTCGTATCCGAGTGAAAAATGGTCGCACGGAAACAGCCTTTGCCGTGTGATGAAAACGGTGAATAATCGAATGAACCGCCTACGGTATTTCAAAGATGATAAAAAAACCCTAGATGGTGAAATCTATGTGGTGGATTTACATTTAAATTTTATTGATAAAGTCAAAACCAAATATCCGAGTTTTCCCGAAATCCCAAAAATTATCTTGTATCATTTTTTAACGAAAATTTAAAAGCAAACCATATACGGAAAACCCTAGTGTAAGTACATAAGGAAGACGTACATATACATATATGTATGTATGACAATCCAAATTCCACCTATAGTCATGCTCTTCTGGAACCCTTTAAAGTAATTGGTGGACGAACAAGCTACCTAGCTTATATTTGTTACAAATCAAATAAAATTTTTCGGATTGTTTATTAACTTGCCTTTCAGCTAAAATGAAAAAAACATATTGTTACGAATTTCCTTATTCGTCCTTTTTGCGTTGTTTTATTCCCAATAATAAAACAAGGTTCGTTTTCAATTACGATAATTACAACGGTATAACTTCCTTTTATTTTACTTATATAGTAAAATAGTTTACTTCATTTATAACACTTTAACAAGTCTTATATTTTACTATCGATTCACGTTGCTTAGTTTACGGGATTTAATCACAAACTGAACTCTCCCTTCCAAAGACCTTCGCTATTTATACCAACTCACCATACTCAAATGAAGTTATATCTAGCGAATTCAAGAACCTTCTAGTCGTTGTTGTTGTTACTTATCTTTGTAGAATCATCTCGAATGGTCGACAATTATCTTAACTGAGGCGAATTCATGCTACTGGTTTAGCATGCTGGTACGTTGTTACAATGCATACTTTCAGGCGCAGCACTAATCGCCTGTTATTTACATAATGTTAGTAGATTCATTAAGAGCAAGCAAAAGCTTTTACTTATTCGTAACAATATTAATAAACACAGCAAAAAAAAAAGAGGAAGTATTTTTTTTTGGTATTTTATCAAAACTGCACACAGTTTGCTGTTATGACAGCAAATGTAAACAGTAATAGCAGACCAATTCCCAGCTGATAAGTGGCAATCATTGTTTGCTGAAAGAAACCTACAAAATAAATTAAAAGTTTTATATCTGAAAACTACCGAAATGATAGTTACTTCAAATAAGTCTGTTATATTGAAAATATGAATGTTTTACATGGTTGGTAACTAACATTTATGTTAAAATAATATTAGAATGCTAAGAAACATTTTGTGTTCGGTATTGTAGCTTGATTGCCTCACATCTTAATTACGCCTAAAACTATGCCGTTGTTGCAAGCTGAATAGTTACCCCATACCAACTAAGCACGAATATTTGATGATATTGCAAGAACAGTCTGAAACAATCGAGAACAGATGGTATCTCACCACGAATCATTAAGCCGATACAGAACTATCGAGAAAAATCAAGAACGGACAGCTTTTCTACGAAATGGTTCAGGAAAAGATTGAAGTAGTACAAATACCCGTATAATAGTATTATAAGTAGAAGTATATTAGCAGAGAGGTCTGTCTTATTTCAAACGAGTAAAGACATAAATCGTCGAGCAATAGTGTTATCGAAAAAGACATATTATAAGTTTGTACCGTACAAATAAAATAAAGAAAAGTGTTTTAATATCGTATTTGAAAAAGAAACTTGTTTTATTGGGCAATATAAAAAAGCGCCAAAAAAGGACAATTAGAAACTTCCAAACTATTATACTTCTAATAACATCTACAAAACTGTGCAATATATTTTTAGTGAAGGGTATACAAAGATTCGGCATATTTCCGCTTGTTAGTGTATGCATTTAGATGAGTTCATACCTCAATTTGTGAGTGTACAATATTAATAACATACAATGGATTGGTGTTTGCGCCTCTATGTGTATTCTCATTACCGTATAAGAGATAACAACTTCATACAGCAGTTGACCATAAAATAAGCATTTGCGCAAACATTAAACTTAATTATAACATGTTTTTTTTAAACTGGTAGTGTACTTAGTTTTGCAGTAGAAACGTAACTCAGGGATAATAAATTAATCTCGAAATACTGTACATTAAGGAATTAGTGTGAATGAAAGATAGAAAGAGGGACAGCGTAATAAGAAAATAAACGACTGCCATTCTATATTCATGGGATAGTAAATGTTGCAGTTTGTGGTACTGGGAATAGTTTAGGAGTCGTTTCATCATTTGAAGTTTCTTAAAGAAAATTTTACAATAATTTCATAAATAATATTTCGGCAGTGATGTTTAACCATGCAGTGATAGTAAAAATCATGTGGTCGATGCAGTGTAACGCTACAAGGTACGATAATTTCACAATTTCTTTCGGTCACCGCCATAAATAGTCTACGAGGGATTTTGACTAAGGAGGTATTACAGCTCGCAATTATTTAGGCAAAGATTTTCTCCGATATATTATTTTGGAGAACATTATTTTGGAGATTGTTGCACGATTTGAGCGATGTTTAGTGTTACCGCTTTGTTTCATCAAAATTTTGAAAATTCAATGCTTTGCTTGACTGCTTAAGTAAAACCAACTGCATAGTTAGATGAAGCAAATGACTTCCTTTCACTCTTTCACATTTACTATTTGCTTTTGCTGATTTGTTTCTTAATCGTTGCATAAGTAATTACAAACGCATTGAAAATAGTCAATAAATTTTTAACATTGTTGAGAATCGCTACCAAGGATATTGGGATGGTGCCACCTTAGAGAATCGGAACCAAATAAAACATAACAGACACAGCAAGGGTCAAAATTATTTCTAAAAAATAAAATTCAATAATGAAAAGGAAATAAAACGTAATAATAAACACGTGAAATAAACTTTTGCTATAAAAACACAAGAAGAGAGTAAATTTAAAAATGTTAGCACCTTCAGTCATTTGACCATAACTACAACATTTATTCATAGATTTTCTTCGTCAAAACCTTATATTCTTCGCAAATGGGATCTCTAAACGCACGAGTTAAGAATGAAATTTTAATTTCACGGCTTCCATTTTTCCACGGCGAAAGAGTAAAGTTTCAAACTTCATTTTCGACAAAAAAAAAACACATTTTGTGTAAATTTTGACCCATATCTTTTAAAGTACAAAACCGAATAAAATTCAATGTTATAGTTAATTATTGGAGAGTCGACTGACTTTACTTCAGTTTTAACTGTGATCCAATCTAGAATCTCTAACTCGAGATGTGGTACAATATCTGAAGGTATCTCAAAAAACAAAAACCATCAACAAATGAAAGCCTGTATAAGTATATCTCGGAAATCTATCCATTTAAAATTTTGTTGTATTGTTTTCTTGAACTTAGGTTATCATAATACGGAAGAAAATTATAGTGGCATCAAAGATGATAGAAATATCATAAATGATTCATTCAATTTTCACCAGTGGGTACATGCTGTTTCCCTATGACCGGTTTTCACTCGAATGCGACGAGAAAGATCTAAAAAATCATTTTTATTTCGATTTTGTTGTTTGAATTTGAAAATCAAATACACATAGATAGTTTTTGATATTTTTTGACAACACTAAAGGCGTAAAAGCACGGATAAATAGTGTGTTCAATAGCTTTAGTTTCCAGGGAAATTTCCCCATTTTCATCATTGCTGCGCCATCTAGATAATTTCCCTTGACTTTCAATCAAATCTAGCGGGTTTCTATCATCTTAGGTGGCATTCAATCATAGATAAAGGCAATAATAGATATAGCGCAACCATAGTCTACTTTGTTCACTAGGTGCTGTCATGTACTACTGTCACTTTCACTGAAGTTTCCCATATTTCTCATTGACGTTTATTCAAAATTGTGGGAAATTTTTGTGAAAGTAATTTAAACTATTAAAAATGTGACAAAATTTATGTGATTTTACATAATAGCATTTGTTTCTTATATAAAAAACTATTTCACAGCCATGAGGCCGGTGTTGGGATATCAACAGGACAAAACCTGGAAGACTGCCCAAAGATGGACATGCCATAACGCCTTTTTAATCTAAGAACTTCCCCGCCCAAAAACTGTGGCAACTTCTGTAGTCGCAGATACCAAAACCGTTAAAGTTTCTGAGGACTCTCAACAAGGAATGGTGGCTGAACCGGAGGAAGAACCAATTTATTAGGACAAAGACGGTGCTGACATAGCTATGCAATTCGATGGTCATAAGATATTCTACTTTAAATAACGTGTTGTATTCTTGCTTCAAAGTGATATTTTTGTTGAAAATTATTTTTTCTTTTGATATGAAATTTTAGATTTTTATTGTCATATTTTGTGACTTTTTTTGGGAACAAAAAAATCACATTTAATGCTTTCAACGACATCTAGAAAATTACCCATTACACTAAAATTTTTCCAACACTTGTGCTTCAACTATTTGTTTACTTTATCTATGCATTCAATTCACGTTTTTGACAGATGTACAAAGATGATTGAAAAACCCTAGATGGTGCAATCTATGCAAGGGATTTGAAAGTCAAGGGAAATTATCTAGATGGCGCAGCAATAATGGAAATGATCCAAATCACCCAACACGTCATTTGAATGAAATACAATTACTTATAAATTGACATATTTTTTTTACTGACGATTTTTATTTGAAGTCTTACATAAAACTATGTGGCCATTGGTGGTGCAATGGTAGTGTGCGCGGCTCTTGTGCATGAGAATGTGAGTTCAACCATGCTCTGACCACCTTAAATTTCTTTCGACGGCGGTCACCTCGCTTAGTGACGGCGACAATATCGAGTATTTAGCCATGAAAAAGTTTCTCAAAATACCGTTCGGAACCGGTGTAAAACTGTAGGTCCCAATCTATGAGTGTAAAACCAGAATGCGAACAGCTCACTGGTTGTGAGAAGCTCTCCGTAATCGCTACATGAGTGGTACGGAAAACCATTTATTTTTTTTAAGTAAAACTATATCTCATTTATTTGTTACATGTTATTTTTGTTATTTGTTACATCTTGGGTTTAAATTCGAAACAATCGCCAACAAATTGAAAGAGTCAGGTTGGGTGTCAACTCAAAAAAAATTATAAATTGTCCATTCCATCAGAAAATAAGAAATAATTTTTGATGTGTTAACATCTATAGTCGCGGGTACGGCCTAAATTCATAAAGTGAACACATCCAAACACAGTCCAACTGCGATCACAGATAGTTTGGTGTTAAACTCCTCCGAAACGGCTGGACCGATTTGTATGAAATTTTGTGTGCATATCGGGTAGGTCTCAGAATCGGCCAACATCTATTTTTCATAACCCTAAATGATAAGGGTTACCCTCCCCTATATAGAAAACAGATTTGTCCGACTGCGAAACACAGATTTCAGACTGCGAAAAAACACACACTGATGTAGCCGCAGCGAACAGATGTATTGTATGGGTGCAGAGCACTGTCAGAGCAAAGAGAATAATGACGATTCTACGATTATAAAAATGAGATGGCGAGAGAGCAACGAAAATTGAGTGAACTTGTGTAGCGTATATACGAACATAACAATGTATGAATGTTCATGTGTCTGTTGCTTTGCATTCTCTTTGTTTTCTGTGGGAAAAAACAAAAAGTATTAAGCAAGAAAATAATGACATATGTGCGTGCACTGGTCTTTAAATAATTTTAAGTATTAATATTATTTTAATGCAACGTCGTCATATGATTGAACGCTATTTTTTATTTTCCAATGTAACATTTACTAATGTGTTCATAGAAATCGAACAGGAACCGTGTAACAAAAAGGTGTTAACACATCGCCCGTGAGTTCGAACACTCATTGGATTTTTTTTTAATTTATTGTTCAAGCTCAAAACCATTCTAAATCTCTTTTAGTAGAGTTATAGTTTTCAAAAAGAGTTTTGTAAATGCATTCTTATGATTCCTCGCAAATCGTATAGCTATTACAGATCCAGCCACAGATCTTCATCAGCGGTTGTTTGGAATGATGATATTGACAAATTCATCAAACTAAATACAAACGAAAACTTATTTCAAATGAGAATTTCCAACTACGCAAGTGTTTGACAAATATCACAAGCAAACCACACAAGAGAACATTTGCACAAACTTCTTTCCATGTCCAGAGAACCATCGGTTCCCATTAGACACGATTTTTGTTGTTGCCTAAAATACAACACAGTTCTTACATGAAATAACAATTGCATGCAGTTTCGTCAAGCTCCACGTTATTCAAATTCATCAGGGATGATTTTTATTTATTCGGCATTTTCATTAGTACTTTCATCTACTTACATCTACATCTACTTTAAATAAGTTTATCCATTGCCATTAGATATCTCTCTCAAAACCGACCACTAAAGTCGATGTTATCCTCAAAATAATTATCCTCAAAGTTTCCACACATGCGTTCCAAATGTGTGAAGACCACAAATTATAATAGACGTAACAGCCACAGCATTGAGTATTGTAGCTCCATAGCAAATGTCCTTCGAACCAAAGTCTAGCAATAAATGAAATTAAAAGCATGCCTTGAAATCTTCTTCTTCCTCTTCATAGTAGTTATCTTAGTGTCCTGACTCTATCTTAACAGAATCACAAACTCAAAAGTATAAACAACTGCACTTCATCCAATCTCAACAATGCAGTCAAAGCAATTATTAAGGACCCAATACGTATTGTGTGGAATGTTAATATTGCAAGAGCTCGTTCAAATACAGGACTCTCTTTATTACTCCACATTCGATTGTTGGCTGTTACATATAACCAATATTGACAAGGAAGGCAATATTCTACAGTGAACAATGAAAACACTCGTATACACCATGGGGAGATGTTCTCCAATACTGTCGGCACAAAAGCAAAATGATAAGTGAGATTATAAGAATATTTGCCATCATTATTACTCGCACGACTTGTACGAGTACAAAAAGGACGAGTTTCGTAGATATTCTTACATCCATGTTGTTGCTTCACTTTCTCCTTTAGCCAATGACGCACAACGAAACTGAGCTAGTTTATTGAGTATTTGCTACATATTTCAGATGAGTTTGAATATTTTAATAATATTTGTATTAACATGCATTAATACATGTTCAAAAGGATGTTTCAGGGTCTTAACTATAATAGAGTGTAGAATAGAATAACAAGTCAATTGAGGTTAGATATTGCATATGTTTATTAAAATTTGCTTTTGAAGGTTGCTTGAAAATGTTATGCATAATATAAACATTAGTATGATTTGTATTTTTTTTTAAATTAGATGGACATTTCCCAAATTCCGAGTCACCGTGTCATTAATAATTAAACCAATCGCTTGAAACACTGCCAGCGAAGCCGGGGAGACTATTTGAATGATGTTCTATTCCAAATATAATGACGTAAATGTAGTTTCAAAATAAATCCACAACAAAATTGATGTCTTACACCGTTGTTGTTTTATTCCATTTTCTTTTGCTATCGTTCTATTTGTTTTGAAACCGATATTAAAAAAATTGGAAATTGGTTTCCCGTTCCATCCCATGAATGGATTATTGAGAGCTTCTCACAACCAGTGAGCTATGCGCGTTCTAGTTTTACACTCACTGATTCGGACCTACAGTTTTACACCGGTTCCGAACGGTATTTTGAGTAGCTGTTTCATGGTGTCGCCATCACTAAGCGAGGTGACCGTCGTCGAAAGAAATGTCAGGTGGTCAGCGCAGGGATCGAACCCACGTTCTCATGTACAATAGCCGCGCACACTAACCATTGCACCACCGACGGCCACAAACTGATACTTAAGTATGCTAAATAAGCAAGAAGTTTAAAAACTATTGCATATATAGGGTGCTTGACAAGTCCACCTATTTTGCACTACTTCGCGGTCGGTGTGCGCACCATTTCCACTGATGCACTAAACGTTCTGATATATTTATTGGAGGTGAATTTATATTGTAGGTGTTATATTTGAGTCCGCTACAAGGACTGAGATTGGCTATCAAAAACCGCAGAAAGATAAGCCATGGTACGACGAAGAATCTCGAATTTCAACTGATGAAAAAGTTGTTGCATGTATGGCAACGAAACAGTCAGTTACAACGGTACAAGAGGCTGAGAAGGTAGGAACACCAATTAATTAGGAGAAAAATGGCTGTGGGAGCAGATAGAGAGTGAAAAGACCGAAATGTGTGTGTGAATCCCGAAAATTTATCCAGAGGGTAAGAAGATCGACTTATATGCGGTATATATTTGGAGGAATCTATGCCTGACGATTGGAGTTTCAGTGTATTATGTCCTGTATTCAAAAAGGGCGTTCCGTGTGTCAGTTCCAACAATCGCGGTGCCAGTATTTTATCCACCGTTTATAAGGTATTGTCGAGCATATTATGTTCAAGACTAAAGCCTGATTGGACCTTATCAGTGCTGTTTTAGACCAGACAAGTCCACGACTGACCAACTATTCACACTACACCAAATCCTGGGATAGACCCACGAAAAGTAAATCGATACATACCATATTTTTGTCAATTACAGAGCTGCTTTCGATAGCCCCATACGAGGAAAATTGTACGAAGCTATGCCTGACCTTGGGATTCCGGCAAATCTGATCCGGCTCTGTAGAATAACGCTGACCAACACCAACTCGGCAGTGAAGGTGGGGAACGACCTCACTGAACCATTCTATACCAAGCTAGGCAACATCTGCAACATCTTAATGGAGGTAATAGTGACAAAACCTGCAGTAAATACGAACAAGATCATCAACAAGAAAAGCCATATGTTGCTGGCGTATGCTGACGACATGGACATCATTGGGCCAAATTTGCGAGAACTCACTGCAGTATTTTCAAGAATTGAAAAAGAATCAGCGAAGGTGGGTCTTGCTGTTAATGAGGGCAAGAAAAAATTGATGGTGTCAACGACTAGATAAACCTTTCGAATTGGTCACGATTGAACCTCGGCAACCGATTTACCTTTGAAATGGTAGATGAATTTATCTACCTTAGATCCGCCGTGAACAAGGACAACAACGTCAGCCTGGAGATAAATAGGAGAATTGTGTCTGCAAATAGATGCTAGTTTGGCCTAAGCAACAACAAACCCCTCTCTCAACAGACAAAAGTCCAGCTATACCAGACATTAATTTTACCTGTCCCGGCATATGGCTCTGAACCTCGGGTCTTATCCCAAGCGGCTGAAAAACATCTGGTAGTATTCGAGAGATAAATTGACCGTAAAATGTATGAAGAAAACGGCGAGTACCGACGTCGTTGGAACCAGGAGCTATATAATTTGTATTCCAACGTGGACATAGGCGAACATAGTATCAGAATGAACGAAGATGAGCCATCGTGAAATGTTTTCGATAACGTACCCGTTGAAAGCAGTTAGAGGGTACGACCAAGACTGCGCTGGAAATACCACGCCGAAGATTCCCTCCGTATTCTTCCCCTAGCGACTTGTGAGCATATTCTGTGAGTGCGCTTCAATATGGTGATGCAAACGAGATGATCGAGAGGCACAGATTTTGTACGCTCAAGACAAATATGACCAATAGTGGATAGTAGGAACCTTCTGTCTTTATCGACGCCCAAGGTATCTATACTTGTTTCAGACTTGGCGGGACACTGTTTTATTAGTAGACATGCGGCGTGACTAAAGGTCGGGATAAATGACTTCCGGGAAGCTAGAACTATGACAAAGAGGAAGAATACACTGAACATCTTCTTTGCATGTACCGCGCACTAGCCGGCAAGAGGATGTCTACAATGGGACCCTACATATTTAAGGACCTGGAAGAATTATGTCAGATAGGCGTAGACAGGATGACGAGCTTCTTGGATCAAACTAAATGGTTCTTCGGTGGGGCTAAAGATTAATCTCGTTAGCCCATGGTGGAGGTTATACACATTTCAATATTTTTAGCGACACCGTTTATTTTCGAGGTATTAAATACTTTTTTCCCGAATATGAGTTTGTTTTATAATAAAAATCCTTGTGAGTCCTTAGAAATATCTTATTTAACTTTTAGTAAACATTTAAATTTTTTAACTTGCAACTAGAATAAAAAATAAAAATTATACTTTTGTAAAAATATATTACAACTAAATAAAAATAAAAATATATAAGAAAATATATTTCGTTATTTTTATCTTAAATTTACAAGGTTCACTGAATTGCAATTATAATCTTTTCTATTTCCTTTTATCCCCAAATGATACTGCTACTTGCCTGGATTCTCCACAGATGGTAGGAATTTGGTTGTTTCCTTAGCAAAGAGAACAAATGTCTTTAATACCTCTCGAAATTGTTTGGTTTTCCTGTCTTGTTTAAGTTACTTAGGCTTTCAGGATACACCAGGCAGGATATGACAAAATGACTTCATGAATTGATAAAACGACTCAATGTTATTATATAATTAAGGTAAAATATTAATAAAGCAAACTTCATTGCACATACTAACCTCTATCCCAGTTGTATTAATTATCTTAAACAAAAACAAATTCGGGTCCCCAGAATCCAATTATGCCCAATGGTAAAACCATTCCCTAAATAGCTGATACCTAAATCAACAATATGGCAACATGCCAAAAATCCTTTAATTGAAAACAATATAAACCTGAGACAACTTTCAATTGTCCTCTCAAACGAAAGAAAGCGAAAACTTATTAAGAAAAGTGTTTCAATGCCAAATGTTGGCAAAAAAGGAAGAAAAAAAGAGCATGAGAAAATCGGGTCGTGAGACAAAGACAAACAATACGTGTGTTCCATTTATGGGGTGAAGGGCACACACGAACACTCATGTGAGTACAACTCAATGATATGTGTAACTTTCGCATATCGTATATGCAATCACACACATACACACACACACACACATGTATATATTCATAGAATCGTAAATACATTTGTGTGCAATTTTTGTATTTGTCACACCTACAGTCTGTTCAATATCTGGAAAAGCTTAAGGTTTCCTTAAGTAAGTTTAAGTAAAAGTTAATGTAAAACTGTATTAATTTGTTTTCCTTTTGATTTATTTTTAAAATCGTCCACAAATCAGATTTGTAGATGTCCGTAGAGACTCCTCTTGAGTGGGTTGTGCTGAAAACGATTTTATTTTGGAGTTTCAAAAAACGGGAGGTTTTAAATGGCGCGGTATCGTTGCTGGAATGCGAGGGTAGTTCTGGCGGTTGAGAACTTTCTAGAGAACCTAGTGGCGAAAAATAAAACTCGCATAATTTGCTGAGGTCTTTGGCTTCTGGGGTTAGTCTGTGATTCAACACAATAGTGAACGGTTATATATAGCGTCGGCATTAGCGATTTTCAAATTAATTAATGGTTTCAACGAACAGGGCTTCCACCCGATTAGACCAAAGCGTGAACGTTGATAACCGTTATAACTTCCAGGTAGTGGACGAATTTATATACCTCGGATCTGCCGTGAACAAAAACAACAACGTCAGCCTTGAGATACAGCGAAGAATTGTGCTTGCGAATAGATGATATTTTGGGCTAAGCAAGCACTTTAGAGATAAAGCCCTCTCTCGAGTAACAAAAGTACAGCTGTACCAGACTCTCATTCAACCTGTCTTGCTATATGGCGCAGAATCCTGGGTCCTATCGCAAGCAGACGAAACATCTGTGGGAGTCTTCGAGAGAAAAATACTCCGAAAAATTTATGGCCCTATAGTTCACAACGGCGAGTATCGGCGACGCATGAATCATGAGCTGTATGAGCTTTATCCTGACATTGACATAGTTAAGCGGAACAAGATAACGCGATTGCACTGGCTAGGCCATGCCAGTAGAATGGATGAAGACGAACCAGCACGAAGAGTTTTCGAAACCGAACTCGAAGGAAGACGAAAAATAGGAAGACCAAGACTCCGCTGGAGGGATCACGTTGACGAATCCCTGCGTACACTTGGTATTGCCAACTGGAGAAATAAAGCAAAAGATCGAACTGGTTGGCGAAATATGTTATCTTCGTTTTGTAAGGTCCTGACCCCCGGGATTGTCCGAGACCCGATAAGTAAGTAAGTAAGTAAAACAGCGTAAAAGGAGAACTGTTAAGAGCACCCTGGTTTATTAAACTACCAAAAGCACAACAGTTTAAGTTCCCTTTATTTTACCTATACAATTTACAATAAGCCTTAAACTACTCATTAACTTCCAAACTGTTAATATTCGCCGTATTATGTTAAGCGGTTTAAACTGATCTCATCTCGAATCAGGGATGCCTTTTGATATCAGCTAACATTATCGCCAAACGCTCATTGGAACTTTCTAGCGGCGTTGCGAGCTTCGCCATCTACTTATATTTATCGTTCCAAGAATCATCTCGTAATACCGTATCAAACAGTAGTGCCATCTGTCACTCTGCAGTGAATTCTTTATCGCGATAGCATATGGCATACTTTTAGGTGTCAATAAAATGATCAATATAATCAAGCTGTAACATTAATCGCCTTTGACATCCAGTTAATTTGGGTGTTAATAAGAGAAAAGCTTTTAATCGTAATAATATTGTTACGAATTTCCTTATTCGTCCTTTTTGCGTTGTTTTATTCCCAATAATAAAAAAAGGTTCGCTTTAAATTACGATAATTACAATTGTATAACTTCCTTTTATTTTACTTATGTAGTACAACAGTTTACTTTATTTTCACCACTTTAATAAGTCTTATATTTTACTATCAAATCGCGTTGCTTACTTTCCAGCGGTTAATCACAAACTGAACTCTCCGTTCCAAAGACCTCCGGTATTTATACGAACTCACCATACTCAAATGTAATTATCTCTAGCGAATTCAAGAACCTTCTAGTCGTTATTGATAGTTATCTTTATAGACTCATCTCGAATGGTGGAGAATTATTTTAACTGAGGCGAATTCATGCTACTGGTTTAGCGAGCTGGTATGTTTTAACAAAGCATACTTCCAGGCGCAGCATTAATTGCCTTGTTATTTACATAATATTAGTATGGTCATTAAGAGTAAGTAAAAGCTTTTATTTATTCGTAATAATATTCTAAGGGCGAGTTTCACAAGCTAAATTTATGACATGACATTTGTGGCATTTAAATAAAAAAACGGGTACTTTTTAAGGTAACAGTTTATTGAATACTTAATTTTAAGTTGTTTTAATTAGTAATTTACATTTAGAAAAAGTAAATTTTTATCAATCTTTGTTTTACTTCCCCACATATTGTTTTAGCCAGCTACGATCTTCTTAAACTTAGTGTAACCAGTCAAACACAGAGCTTAATTGAGTCTAGAGTTTAGGCACATACACATGAACATGCTGGTACGTGATGATATCTGTAGCATGTGTTGCCAACATTTTTTTTTATGGAATTCGTTAGTTATCTGCCTATGACGGTGGCGAAGACAGTACACCACAATTCGGAACGATTTACCGCAGTACTACATGCGACTAGCCGAGAACGTAGTCATAAATCTATTTAGTCAATTCTTTATTATCACGTATTTTTCAAAGCCTTTCTGTATTTCCATCAGTTACAATCACATTAATTTTTAATCATCATCATCATCATCAGGCATTCTATTGCTTTCCATAGACACTAAACTCTTTCGCATTGTAAATGATTAAATGTGATTGTGCGGCAAAAGGATTAATTTATTTATGGAAAAATAATTTCAGTCGAGTTGATTTCAATCGCATCGTCCTTAATCCTCAATTATTTTCTAATTTATCAGGTATGATTATGTGGTCGATCCCATGCATTTCAAACTCTTCATTATAATCATGCATATGGAGGGGGTTATGCCCATCCTTAATATCCTCGTTTGTTTGACGCAACGCAACACCCTCTATGTATGTTGTCGATTTTGTCGTTAATTGCGTTTTAAATTTGTATCTAATATGTAAAATGCGGTCAAGTATTACATGTACTATGGGTATGGGTATTTTTGTTGGGTTGAGTTATTTTTCCGGTGTAGGGATGTTTCGCTCAATTTGTCCTGTCATCATAACTTTTGATAAGGGTATTGTTTTCCAAAAAAAAGAAGAAAAACCCTCAATAAACACAATTTTGCTTAAAATTACAATAAATATTTATTTAATTGGTTTCATCGTAAATTACATAATATATTAATGGTCGATTTGAAAGATATAAACGTTGAAGATGAAGATTGAAATTACTTTTAAAACATTGAAAGTTCGTGGTTTAGGTAAAAAGAATTTAAATACGTAAAGATGAGAAATAAAGATTACAAATCTATTGCTATGAAAAGAGTTTGTAGCAATGGAAGATTAAGTTGCTGCTACGCACTTGCGTATATTGCAATCTATTTGGGGATACCACAATGCAATTCAGTAGCTACAACTGAAAATCGGTTAAATCAACCTCATTTGTTGGTTAAATCTGTTGCGACAACCGAACTCCCTATTATTACATTGCACCAACAGATGTTTCGTTTCTCACAAACGAATTTGATATATATTCGGGTGCGTTTATGTACAATACGGTTGCTGATAACGACTTTCTTATGAGTTCTGTTACATTAACCGCAATTTTTATTAATTCGGTTACAACAATTGAAATGATTTACGATTCTGTTGCTGCAACCGAACTAATTTTTAATTTGTTGACACATTCGAATTTATGACACCGGAAAAAAACACTTTCGTAGTGTTAAAAATCACTTGTGATATTCAATATGGTAAATATATATATGTATATTGCCAAAATATACTAATAGGGAAAGATTCCAACCCGACACTCCAGATCAGAACTATCATCAGACTTTGAAATTAAAAGAAGAACAATAACAGTTACACTCCTATCATTGACACGACACATTTAAGAGTGGGGATAGAGATGGGATTCTCTCGCAATTGCCGTACCTGCCTTGGCCATAGATTTTGCAATAGCATATACGTGGCCGTCGGTGGTACAATGGTTAGTGTGCGCACCTCTTGTACATGAGATCCTGGGTTCGATTCCTGCTCTGAACAACTTATATTTCTTTCGCGGTGGTCACCTCGAATGGTGACGGCGACACTATCGAGTATTTAGCCATGAAAAAGCTTCTAAAATTATCGTGCGGAATCGGTGTAAAAGCTGTAGGTCCCAATCAGTGAGTATAAAACTAGAAAGCGTACAGCTCATTGGTTGTGAGAAGGTCTCCCCAATTCCATCATGGGATGTAATGGGACACCATTTTTTTTAATCCCTTTATGGTCCCACAATCGCACATATCACACTCACCACATTGGCCAAAACCCGCCATTTAAACTGAAAACTTCCACACTTTTCACTTAACTATGACAATCATTTATTCGTTATTAAAACAAATAGTTAATATTAATGTAATACTAATACTATCTATAATTCTATTCCTTTACTTATTTTCTTATCCGGTCTCGAACAACCCCGGGCGGTCAGGGACCTAACAAAACGAAGATAACATATTTCGCCAACCAGTTCAATCTTTTGCCTCATATCTCCAGTTACCAAGTGATACCAAGTGTATGCAGGGATGCGTCAACCTGATCCCTCCTGCGGAGTCTTGGTCTTCCTAGTTTTCGTCTTCCTTTGAGTTCGGTTACGAAAACCCTTCGTTCTGGTTCGTCTCCATCCATTCTACTGACATGGCCTAGCCAGCGCAATCGTGTTATTTTGTTCCGCTTGACTATGTCCATGTCAGGATACAGCTAATACAGCTCATGGTTCATGGAAGCCTCGCTTAGTTTCGAAAGGTTCGGTAAGATCATTACCAACTTTCACTGCGGATTTGGTGTTCGTCAAGGTCAGCCAATTCTATTCTTTTTCTTATTCTACTTCCAGACGATTCCAAGTTACGTCTACCAAACAGAGCACTCAATAATATTCAAAATCTATCGTTGTAATCCCTAAATATGTATTTAAGTCATGTAAAATAATGCAAAATTTTACACGCTGAAAAATACCGCCCCAGCAACATATTACATGAAACATGTGCATGTTTGCAAGCATTGTTTTCTTGAATTGAAGATGTGCTGCTATTTTGTTTCTTTGCTGTCTATCCGGTTTTTGTTTTTAGAGGTTTTCAACAAACAAGGCCACTTTTGGGTCTCAAAGACATATATTATAACCTACTAATCATTGTGCCACAAACATGCAATACTGAATGGCACATAATGTGTTTGAACACAAGTATAGTATATTTACAACAAACTACAAATACGTTATATTTGCATCCAAACCTCAACAAAATACGGATTTTCAGTTTGTAGATAAGATTTTTAGCAATTATACTATTAAATAAAAAACCATATATATGTATTAGGAAAAATATTAAAATAAATAAACTAAATCATATAAAAATAATCTTAGCACTAAATAAAATAAAATATAGCCAATATTAAACCTAATCTTAATTTAATCTTGTTTAATATGTAAATTTAGAATTTTGAAATTATTTTGAAATTATGAAAAAAAAACTGACTAGAACGGCCGAATAGTGGACAAGACACAGACTGGGTTTCGCAACAAAACTTCATGCAAGAATCTGAGCCTTTGTAATGTTTATTGCAAGGGGTTTCGATGACACAGTTGGTCGATCTCCTACCTGCAAAATTGGTACAGGACAGAATGTGAAAGAGAGCGAGCGATAGGCGAATTGAAGAAACTGACTTTAAATTTGTTTTTATTGGCTCTTATGACTTTTAAAATAGCTTTATACGATTATACAATACAATAGTTTTGATTTGAAGAACACAACAATTTTGTTTAATTTTTATTTGTATTTCATCCAAATTCTGGCAGAAAAGACACTGGCATTAGAAAAACGTATCAAAACTGTTGGCAGCCCAGTGATTTTCAACGAAGAATTTGGAGGAACTAAACTCATGGCTTCTCCTTAGTATTCCTCTATGATTTATTGAAGATACAGGGTGTCTGGTAGCAGATTTGTATTTTCATACTGAAATAAAAAACATAATAATTGACACAAAGTTTTATTAAGAGCATTGAACGATAGAATGGAAATGCGGATTTTAGTTTTTAAAGAGTATGTCATCCAGATGTCGTCCGTCGAGTTGAACACATTGTTAAAAACGGAGCCTTGTGTCCTGCGCCACACGCTGCTGTAAACTTGGTTCAATTGAGCTGATTTCTCGACGAATATTTTCCTTTAAAGCCACAAGAGATTGGGGATTGTCATTATAAACCCTCTCTTTGAGGTAGCCCCATAAAAAAAATCCATGAGACTTAGATCGGGCGACCTCGGTGTCCCCAAAGCGACTGATCAGTTTTTGGGGAAACTTTCCCGAAGCAAATTCATCGAAGCTCTGGCTGTGTGTGCAGTCGCCCCATCCTATTGAAACCACGTGTGTGAAGAGTATGATGGATTGGCAGATAACGCAGGTTTGGCAAAAAGAATTCCGTAATCATGCGTCGATAATTTTCACCGTTGACATTCGTCGCCTGGCCTCGAGAATTTTCGAAAAAAATGGTTCAATTATCTCATGCGTGGATAAGGCACACCAAACAGTTACCCTGGGGCAATGCAATGGTTTTTGATGTTTCAATCGAGGGTTGCGGGTTCTTGGAGACCAGTAACGGCAGTTCTGCCTGTTGACGTGGCCGTTTAAGTGAAAATGAGCCTCGTTGCTCCAACAAATGGGATTTACAGTGCGATAACACTCCAACATCGTTTCACAAAAATTTTTGCGTAAACCAAAGTCACTTTCTTTCAGTTCTTGAACGATTTGAATTTTAAAAGGATGGAACTTCAGATCCTTTTTTAAAATTTCTTGAATAATCGCTCTTGGAAGTCCCAATGAGGCTGCTCTTTTCCGTATTAAAAGTCGCGGATTTTCACGTAAACTGCTTTCAACCAGTTCAATGTTTTCGGAAGTCCTTGAAGATCGACTGGGCCATGGCCGTGGGACATTTATAGCCGAAGCAGTTGCGCGAAATCTCTGCACCCACGAATGAATTAAATTTACACTTCGATCTATCATTTATTCGCCGAATACCGAACTTTGAACAAAATTGTCGACGAGAAAATATGTATGAATCATTACTCTTAAAAAATGTCTCCACAGCGAACGCACGATGCTCACTCGACCACTGCGACATCGTGACTGACAAATCCGCACAATCAATAATTCCAACGGCGCCACCCTCCCTCCGCACCGTTTATTACTTTTTCAAATAATCGTATTTAAAAATAGAAATTTGCCACCAAACACCCTGTATAAACACGATGTGGTTCACATCCTGTCTGTTAGTTCTGATTTTAAATAGTGTATTTAACGCTATCTATTTTATATTGCCGTCTGTTAATCTTTGCGGTCAAAACCATATGTTATCTGGGATTTTCGGGATCGGAATTTCCCTAGTTGGGAGTCCAACTTCGGATAACAACGTTTCAAAAATGCGTATGATTTATAAATACACAACATAATGTTTATTACTCATACACCACGGTGCCCCAGGAAATTGCATACTGGCTAATTCGAAAAATTTTCGTTAAATGCAATTTTCAAATTATCTTTTAGTACATGGTTGTGTGTCTCCGTCGGTGGTGCAATGGTCGTGTGCGTGGCTCTTGTGCATGAGAACGTGGGTTTGATCCCTGCTTTGACCACCTTACATTTCATTCGGCGACTGTCACCTCGCGTAGTGATACTACGAAGTATTTAGCCATGAGAACGCTTCTCAAAATACCGTTCGCAACCGGTGTAAAACCGTAAGTCCCAATCGGTTTGTTTGAAACTATCGTAGAAAGCGCACGGCTCTCTGATTGTGAGCTCCCCTCAATTTCTTCTTGAGATGTAGTGGGATTTTTTTTAAATAAGTGGATATTTATATAGCTTATTCACATATCCACTGAGATGGGCATGGGTCACGTCGCTCATGATGATTTTCGATGAAAAGTTGTCGTCATCGTCTTCGAGATTACGGATGGCTTGAGCGTAGGCTACAAGTGTTTGACGGTATACAGCTAACAACTGCTGCACTGTGTGTACTTTATAAGGTAAAACCTTTCAGACTTTCTCTGTAAAGACCGGCACACATTCTGATTGATACTCCGGGGATCCCTGCGAAATTCTCAGCAAAATGGCTGCTTTGGGGTCAGCCGGACTTCCAGCATCTCGTGTTATCCCATACTTTTCAAGACGAGTGGGCAAACACAGTACTGTTTGCCCTGTTTGAGTCGAAAGTTGAAACAATTATTTCGCGATCCTGAGAACTGCAGGGTGATTCAAATTCAAGTATCTTTTTAAAAAGTAAATAAAATGATCTAAACTTATTTGCATTTGGTATATTATGTCTTTGTTAGAAATAGCAAATATATGCATTATTTATAGAACACGATTTCATTCATATGCGGCAGTAGCTCATCCTGTCACTCCAATTTTACAAAACTTTATTGAAGGTTTCTGGTTCTATCTCAAGAATGACTCGGACGATATTGGCCTTATTTGCACAGCATCTGTTCCTAACGGCATCCCACAAGAAATAGTATAAAGGGACCAAACCGCAACTCCAAGGCAGCTAATGTACATCGCCAAGACGTCCGATAACACGATTGCCTTTAAATTTATTGTTAATGTTCATAAATACAGAGTGTAAAATATTACTTGGTAGATACAAAAATAACTAAGGAGTTAGGAGTTCTAGCAGCATTTCGAAAAATGAGCCAATGATGCCACCCCTCGAAATTCCATACCAAACTGTCACTATGTGTGGTTGCATTGGCTTCTCGGCAACGACATGCGGCAATTTTGATTGTTAACATATGTAGCCGCCGTGATGAAATTGCCCAAAATCAGAAAAAATTCGATATCCGATTTGAATTTTTCAATATTTTCCAATATTGTTGAAGCGTAAACGGATTCATTTTGGAGTGTGAAGGTGTGATACTGACTCATAGTCAATATTTCAAACATTTCGAACAATCTATCAGTGTCAAAATAACATATAGTTTAAAAAGATACCTGTAGTTGGACCACCCAATATAGCTGTCCATGCCATATTGACGTGTATTTTGTATCTGTTTACATCACAAATGTTACAGCAGTTGTGATATTTAGCGCCATTTCCAACAATTATTGCATCTTACGATAGGGTGACACATTTTGCGCCACCTTGTATATTGTGTATAGAGTTGTACTTCGGTGCGTATACGCAATATGAGTGTTTTTTTTTGAAGACTAGTAAAATGTTAATAATGCTGTACTCGTTAAAATTTGAATACAATTTAGATATATAAACAAATTTTCTCCGTTAATACCTTAAGAATTTAGGTTATAGTCTCCATATAGGTTAGGTTATGGTATAGGTTTTCAGAGTTTTAGTGTTTTGCTTATTAATTTTCTTTGATTTTGGAATTCCTCGTTTTTTGGAATTTCAAACGATTGGGGGCTTCAAAAGTTGGACGTTGAAGTTTTGATTCCTGGTGTATTTTGGGGGGGAAATATATTACTTTTGGCCAATACGGGGCTCAACCAACAAGTGCATAATTGAAGGGGTCAGAAGCAAAGGGATGGAAGTGAATTTTTTACTCAAAGAGAGTTAACAACTTTAAAGGATTTTCTGGTGTATTTGTGTTTGTAGCAGAAGATATTTTGTAGCTTGCTAAAAAAAATATATCTAAAGATTTCTCAAATTAAAGAAGTAATAATACAGATGCGATATTTATGTTGCAATTTAACTTTAAACTTTTTTCACCCAAATTTTTTCAAAAGTCATTTGCATCCCGTTGCTTCTAACCCCCTCAATTGTAAAAGTGTATTGTAAAAATGTTGACAGAGCATTTGCTAATGTACATTTACTCATCACACAAAAGAGCTGCACACAATACCATGAACCTCTGACATTATCAAAACATTATCCCTGCGTAAAATGTATGAAGACTTTTATCCCATCCAAATTCCTTCGACATCTAAATTCTAAATGTGCTGTACCCTTATCACTCTTTGGTGCCCCCAAATGAATTACTTTATTTGCACATTTATCATATTCCTTCTTTTGTGTGGTGTCGATGGTGCTTTTAATTAAAAAGGACATCATCTTAGTTACACTTCATATTTTAATTTTTCCAAATGAACTGCCGTTCAACATGTTTAATGTCGAACAAGCAAAGGTTTAAGTGTTCTCCAAAGAGTACATGAAACCAAACAAAAACACCGAAAAAATAACTCCGAAAATCCAAAAAAAAAATAAAACAAACAGAATATGAAAATATATGATTGTATCCCAAATGGATTGAAAGAAAAACACAAATATTCACCAAGGCGGTGCTTTCAATTCAACAGACAATTCGATGTCAAGAAGTAGCTACGTATGTAGCATTCGCGTATAATGCAGAGATGGATATTTTGAGTTTTCTTCGAAATAAGATTGAAATCACATGGAAAGATACGAGTTATTTTCATATATACACTTGTTGATAAATCTTCATCAGACGACAATAATATTAGATCAATAACCTTACCTGTCAATGTGGTATTGGGATAATAAATAAGTATTGTTGTGGATGTTTTCGCACAAGTAAGAGTTTAGACAATTCTCGCTTACTTGAGATTTGTTTATCTCTATAATGGAGC